>CM044904.1:55052954-55471545 GCA_024500145.1 Gentiana dahurica var. dahurica | reverse complement strand
CCTAGAACAATTTTAAAAACCAACGGAAAAATTTAAATCATTCACATCTCTCCTATTGGTCGAGTCAATGATCAACCGGTGTCCATATAATCATATTATATCTAACATATCTAATCCAAACAATAAAATCTTATGAAAAAGATATATACTAAAATTACCAATTTGCGTCTTAATTAATCGATTAACGTTTAATCAATTAAATATTTTTATCCAATCAATTAACTAATTAACATTTAATTAATTAAATGATTTTAATCGAAATAAAATTAACTATTAATTTTAAACGATTTCAATTTTAATTTTAATCAATTAGAACTATTCCAAAAATAAATCTATATTAAAATTAAATCTCTTTTGTTTCTTTCCTTTTGATTTCAAAAGGGATGCCTTTGGTTTCCAAACCAAAAGGCACCCACCCACATAGGCCTCTTCCAAACTCAAATATTTTGAAAAGGACCTAGGCCTATTCCAAACAAAATTTGGAAAGACCTAGGTTAATCATAGGCCAAATTAAGAACCATAATCCAACCAATACTATAGTGCCATGTGGCATCCCAATGGCCAAAATTATTTCAATCATTGGTTAGCCACAAGACAGTTACTAATCAAAGAGATATCTATGTACCATAAAAATTCACAAAACAACAAATAAATTTTTTTGGGGTCCACCAAGAGCCACCAGCCGAAGCCGGCCACCACAAGGGCAGCCGATGCCGCCGGCGTGTTCAAGGTGGGGCACCACCGCCAATCGGCCGAGCAGCCCCACCACCGAGTTATTTTTCTTTTTTTGTTTCTTCTTCGTTTTGCGAATTTAAAGCATGCATCTATTAATTAAATACAACTCAAATTAACTAATGCTTATTGCTTAAGCTCGAACCTGTCTCTGATACCACTGTTAGGAAATCTACGCGGGAATGCAATGGAATTTAAAATTTATTTCATATTTCCCAAGATCAACTTCGTTTAATCAACAAGCATAAAAGAAATAGACAAGAGAATACCTTGGTTGATCCAATTGGATCGACGCTTTGTCTACGGTTGTAGTTTCTGCACGAAGCCGCCCAAGTGTTCGGCCTCTACCGGTGATCCACATGAACAGCCCGTCGGAATCCCATCATGGATTGGTACCAAAAAAACTCGGTTGCTAGACCGACATTTTATCTCTCTCAAGATCTCTCTAAGAATCTCTCTTATTTTTCACTAGAACCATTAGTCTCTTGGAACTATGATGTACAAAAGAGCTTGACACCCACCTCCTATTTATAATGAAGGTGGCGCCCAATGTAGTCCTAATCTGATTGGTAGAAGCTTCCTAGTAGATTGAGGAGAAAGAAAACATTTTACTAGTAAAATAAGAAAAATAGATTTGATTGATTTATCTCATTTAATTTAATATCTCATATTAAATAAATCAAAAATATCGTCAATATCTAATATTGACTATCTTTATCTTATTACCATAAATCAATTAACACATGTATACAAATCTATAGTCATTAATAGCTAATATTAATATATGATAATATTATTAATTAATTGCACAATCTATGTGTATCTTAATACACTATTATTGGCGCCACATATATACATATATACATATATATTGGCATCCTAAATATTCTTAATTAATTAATATAATACTATGATTAATTAATTTACCAAATACATGTGTATCAATATACAAAAATATATTTCGGCATACATATACATTATGCGTATTTTTAATTAATCAACATAAATAATATCTTGTATTTAATTTATTCATAATAAATAAATACCACCATATTAATTTATCACTTTAACATTTTATAGTCGAGATAAACCTTCCTTATTTGATTATCACTATAACCACATTTTAATCCGGCTAGATGTTCTTATGTGTGTGACCCGATAGGCTTCCGAATATGTTGGCCGTAAGCATAAAGTGCAATTATGAAAATGCTCTTCATACCTAACGATCACGGAATAGCGTCTAGCAACACACCGTGACCTCCAATCATCGGAAGAGTCAAATGCAATGACTACTACCCTTCATGTGAAACAGTTACCGTGTAAATAGAATCCTATCGCTGTTACAATATCCATACGATCATACGTGGAGTGCCAAACATCAACGACCGTATCTTATAATCTGGATATCCTACTCTCTCGAAGTAACATATTACTTCCACTTTGCAAAGACTTTCGAGAATAAGACATTCCTTATAAGAAGGTCCTTTCGGCTATTTTCTCTTAATCATATGGTACGTGATTTCCGGATGAGCAACATGTCCTACGCATGCTTTAGTATCACACCCAATCACTACCGCATGATCGCCCCATGGCTAGGGGAAACCTCAATAGTGATGACAATCCACACCGTGATGCCATGAAGACTCCGGTCTTAGGATAATTACACAACTGCCACATAGTGCGACACTTAATAACGTAAGTGGGTCAGTCTAACGTACGCATTCTCTTATACATGTCCACACATAGTCGAAGTGTCCCTACACTTCGATAGACGAGATATATCCCTACCTTTAATACGATAGTAGACATCCAATACGTGCTAATCTAATAATACTATTAATATCCTATTTAATAGCATATACGACTAGAGACATTTATGTATCAAACCTTTTGAAGTGAGTCGAGATCTCATTAACCATAATCACTATCATGGTTTCTCTCTCACATTTTGACACTAAGGACGTTATCATATATACAATCACAAATTGGTTCATATAGATAAACAAAATATATAATAACATAAAAGCCATTTATCATATGTATAAACATAAAGAAATAGTATAAATGATCCGACCCGGTCGGATCCGGTCCAACCCGATTGGGTTTAGGACACTATTTCAACAAGGATTGCCCCTTCACCAGCTCCACCACAAAACAACACTCCTTGACACTCAGCAGTGCTTCTCTGTCTTCAGTTTTCTTTGATAAACAAAGGGTTGAATCAAGAAAGTGATTCTACTTTGACAATCTTTTGATCAGGATGGTAAGATCGGCAGCTTAGTTTCTCCAAGTGTGAGTGCTAGATGATACTTGAAATGTAGGAACACTTGAGGAGATTCTAGATCAGTACATATGCTTAGTTCAGCAGGGTGTAAAGCTCTTGATTGCTTGTAAGTTCGGTATCAATTTTGGTTCTAAGGGTCTTCTATTTATAGATGTAAATTTTGTATTTGAATTTGAAATTCAAATCTAACCGCTATTCGATTTTTATTTAAAATCCTCTAAAATTACCTCTGTTTTACATTCTGAAAATGTCAGTATCCTTCTGACAGTTAGTCTGTCAACCAATGATTAGTCTCAATCTGATTTGGCTCAGAATTCTTTGAAAACGGTCCTTTAATCTCCACCATTGATTGACTAGTTAATCCAAAGCTTGATATCCATCCTTATCCATTTAATCTTCCAGAAAAAATCCTTAGATTGAATTAAAATCATCTATGCACACTCAGCCGAAAGCCTGTTCATAAGGCGGCTGAGGTATGCACTAGTCAGTTGACATAACTCTCCTGTATTCTTGACTGAACACTCAGCTGACTACTTCTCATCTAACTTTTATTGTGAAGTTAGAGTACACCATTTTTACCATAACTAAGTCACATTCGTCACATGTCTTTTTTGGGAACTTAGACCTTCATATCAAGGTATATAAGACCAGTTTAGGCCATCACAGACTTACCTAAAGTCTGAACATATATCCTTGGATTTTTAAATCTTCAATACTAAGTTTGAACCTTAAGCCTTCAATCTTCAATACTTAGTGTGTAACCTCGGCCTTCAGTCTTCAGCAGGTCCTAGACACTCTACTGAAATCTAACTTAGATAGGTCTGCTGAGTAGGTCATCTAACCCATTATAGTGCTTGTTTGATCAAACCTATACAAAGATCAAACTTTGATAAACCTATACATTCAATCTAGACATCTTTTTGCCTTTGCCCTATAACAGTTAGTTTGGCAGTCATCATTAAAACTAAATTATGTCTAACAATTTCCCTTTTTTTACTGATGATGCTAATACCCTCCTTACAACAAAGTAAAAAGATAAAACAATAAAGAGCAAAACAAATTTTATTTATATTTCATTGAATTTCAAATTTGTTCAAAAACTATTACAACTACATTCAACAAAATTGATAAATGTTTTAGTAGTATGCTGAATTAGTGTCTTTATTGGTCTCTCTTTTGTTCACACTCCCTGATTTCCCTTCGCATATCAACCATCCATTGGTTTTCAATCCTTGAAAAATAAATCCATATGTGTATCATCTTCCACCAGTCCCATGCCTCAGTAATTGACATACGAATTCCAGCAAAAGTGAAAGCTCCATGAATGTACACAGATATAAACTCATCTAGAGAGTCCTTGGCAGAAAGAGATCTTATCCTTTGCTCATTAGTCAAGCCTCTTCCACCTATTTTTGAAGCTCTGAAGGATCTAATCCTCATATCCCACAAATTTGGTCCTAAGAATGACCTTAACCCTTCAAGAAAAGTCATATCTCTATAAGGCCTTCTTCTATCATTGAATAGCCTTGTCTCCTTCAACAGCTCATCGGTTAATTCCACTCATCTAGGTGCAGGAGTTATGTAGGCATTAAGGTCTTCTTCTATCATTGAATAGCCTTGTGTACTCATTCAGCAGCTCATCAGTTAATTCCACTCCTCCAGGTGTCGGAGTCTTGTAGGCATTAATCTCAGCTTCAAACTTCTTCTTATGATAAATCATTGATGCTTCTTTTGCTGCAGATGTTTGACCTTCTTCCCCTTATTGACACCATCAATAAAATGGCTCAGTAGAGTCAGAACACCATCTTGAGTAGACACTATGTTGGTTAACTGTTCTTGTATAATCTCAGTTCTTGTGTCTACTGAAGTTACCCTGTCTTGTATTGTTTGCTCCAGGAGATTCAATCTTTCTTGAATATTGGGATCAAGCTCACCCGCGGGTGTAGGCATTTGAGTTTGAGCATTTGCAGTCGGTTGATTTACACTGGCCCTGATTGCATCCATTTGATCCTTGACATACTTATCATTAATATTTGCAATGTTTGCTCATTTGGCCATGTCATTGAACATGATTTTGTGGTTCATTTTCAAAATACTCACATTTGATGCCATTTCTTTATTAGCTCTCTCTATTCTGAACCAAATTCATCAAATCATCAAGTCTTTGTTCACTTGTCCTCAGCTGCCCTCTCAGCTGAGGTGATTTCTTCTCTTACAACCCTTAGTTCATCATACAAATGAGCAAGTATATGTTGTGTATCACCTCTAATATTCACATGCTCATCAACTCTTTCATCATCTTCAGGTGTGGGTTGTCTGACAACAGTAGCATGATTTATGTCCCACTCAAAGTGCTGTAAAATATCTTGGTCAATGCCATTGTTATCATCAGCAACATGTTGCTCTTCTTCAAGATTTTCTTCTAAGGGTTGCTCAGGAACAACATCAACATGTGCTTCCCCCTCAGCTGGGGCAACCACTTCTTCCCTTTCAAGTTCTAGTCTTTGTTCAGCAGCTGTCTGATCCCCAGCTTGCCGAACCACCAGTTCTGTGTTGAAATAGTGTCCAAAACCCAATTGGGTTGGACCAGATTTGACCGGGTCGGATCATTTCTACTATTTCTTTATCTTTAGACTTATGTTAAATGGCTTTTCTGTTATTATATATTCTGTTTATTTATATAAAGTTTAATGATCTAATGATCTTATCGGGTCACACACATGAGAACATCTAGCCGGATTAAAATGCGGTTATAGTGATAACCAAATAAGAAAAGTTTATCTCGACTAGAAAGTGTTATAGTGATAAATTAATATGGTGGTATTCATTTATTTTGAATAAATTAAATACAAGATATTAATTATGTTGATTAATTAGATATACATAATTGATGTATAAGTCGAAATTATTTTTGTATATTGATACACATGTATTTTACAAATTAATTACACATAGTATTATATTAATTAAAGAATAATCCGGATGCCAATTTATGGCAATATGGGGCGCAGATCTTGAGTGTATGAGATACACTTGGATTGTGTAATTTAATTAATAATATTTCCATAATTAATATTAGATATTAATGCGTATAGATTTGCACATATGTGTAAATTGATTTATGGTAATATAATAAAGTTATATTCAATATAAGATATTATCAATATATATCTTGGAAATATATTTAATATAAGATATTAGATATTAATGAGATAATATATATTTTCCTTATTTTTTTTTTGCTTAAAGCCCCCGGTGTCCGGAACCCACTGGTCCGACTAATCCGGAGTCAGTCCTTGTTGTGCCTGCAGAGTCTGACTCTTACTCAGGGGTTGGGACTTGGCCAAGAGCTCTTTAAACATTGGCGCCACTAAGGAGAATCGAACCTGCAACCTCCCGGGCATTCTCAAGCCACTCACCACTTGAGCCAAGCTAGTAAAAGGTTTTCTTTCTCATTAATCTAATAGGAAGCTTCTCTCAATCAGATTGGGATTGATAAGTGGTGCAACACACCCTATAAAAGAAAGGGGTGGGCTAGCTCTTTTGATCATCACAATTAGAAGGGTTCTAATTTACAAAATAAACTGAGAGCTTCTTAGAGAGATTTAGAGAGAGAGAAAAGGCTGGTCTAGCAACCGGATTTTTCTAGTAGCTATCCAAGGAGGATTCCGGCAAGGTGCTCGTGTGGATATTGATTGAGGCTAGACACGTGGATGGCTCGTGCACTCCTACTCTTCGTAGATGGTCAAAGCGTCGATCTTTTAGATCAAGCAAGGTAACCATTGTCTACTAACTTAATATGTTTGTTGCTTAAACGAAGTTGATCTTGGGAAAAGGAAATCAAAATGTTAAATTCCGTTGCGTTCCCTCTTTGGCGCATTAGTAAGTACGAAGAAGGAATGAGGCACGAGTCAAATAATGATGGGCGGATCATTCGATTGTATCGCGTGCCCATGATTCTGTTACAACTACGAAGAATTCAAGCTTCTATTCTTTCCACTGCTGTATTTCCTAACATTCCGACCTTTGTTCAGCAGCTGTTCGTAACCCAGTCTGCTGAACCACCTCTTTTTCAGCAACTTGTATAGGTGTAAGAATATCGATCCAATTGCTTTAAGTAGATACTCTTGTGGAATCAATGGAGTTGTTATGTTAGGCTCAATTGGTGTATCTAGTATGATTATTACAGGAATAGGTTTTCCAGCAGGAGCAACCACTCCTAATTGTCCAGCTTGTGCAGCAGCAGTTTGAGGAAATACAAGTGGAATTTCCTCCAATTCTTCACCTTGCTCTACAATGACTTGTAAATTTTCAACAACAGCAACCAAAGTACCCTCTGTGTCAATCCCGTCTTGAAATTGTATGGATTCTCCAGACACACCTGCTAATTTCTCATTCCTTTTTACTTCATCAGAATCTGCCAGTGCTGCACCATCTAAAATGTTTGCTTGTTCTATTTCAGCTTTAAAATCATCTTGGGATTAAAGATGTTGATGATCAACCCTAAAATTCAGAAAAATACAGGCTAGAAGTGAACTCTCTTATCAGTGACCTGGATGATAAAGTAGAATTGGATGTTGATGCACAAATAGCTGCTGAAAGAAGAACCAAAATAAAGACAGATTCATAAGTTGTTGAACCCAGATTGTCAGCAGAACAACCTGCTGCTGTGGTAGAAAAACCAAAGAAATCTTCAAAATATGCAAAATGACATATTTCTTAAATCAGTGGATTTACGTGCCTTAAATAAAAGGAAATCTGGAAGCAAGGAAGATCTTGAATGTGAACTTTTTGATGCATCAGAAGTACCTAGAAAAAGACCCAAAATGGTAGCAAGGAAAAGGGTAAATTTTGTTGCTACAAAACATGGAGTTGGCAAAGAATTGATGACTCTAGAAGTGCAGAGGGTTGCTAATGAAGAAGGAGAAAAAGAGCCTACTGAAAAGGTTGCTGAAGTTGAACAGCAACCTGTGCAAGAGGTTGAAGGTGATCAAACACAGGGGGGAGCTTCAGTTCAACAAATGGAAATTGTGGATACAAATGTCTCTCATGCAGCTAAACAAGCATATGATATATTTCACACTGCTAAGGAGACATTATCACACTTAGTGGAAACTTTTGGAGGTCAATCTAAAGTACCTCAACCTGCTGCAAGAAAACCAACCATGCCTTATGAAAATAGGCAAAAGAAACAGAGGAAAGTGAAAGTAGATCCAGACTTTAAGAGGGTTCAAGACTACTTTCAATGGAAATTTGGGTTTTATAGAAACTAAAATCCCGCAGCTGATCCTATGACAGGTTTTGAGGAATGGGTTTACAATGAACTTGGGGTTGAAAGTATAATGGAACTGATTGACACTTCTGAACTACTAGCAAGAATCTTTGAAATCATTGAAGAAGGTAAACAAAAGAGAAATATAATCTTCAAAGATCCGAAGTACAACCCCTATGGTGATGATGATGATGATGATGATGATTCATACTCTTATCCTGACGATGATCATCCCATGCATCTTGGAGAAACAAGTGGAGTAGTAAAGGAAAGATCATCCGAGAAAGGTCAAGACAAGTCTGTTGAGAAAGAGCAAGTTCAACCTGTTGATGACCCAACGCAAGTTTCTGAGGGTCAGCAGGCTGCTGAGAATGTTGAAGCTGTTAAAGCATCTTCTGTCTTTTTGCATAGAAGAGTCATCTTGGCGGATGAAGAATGCATTGAACCATCAGGCCTAGTGGCTTCTTGGGACTGAAAATACCACTACTAATCTTCTTAACTGGTTTCTTTTCTTTCCTCTTATTTTCTTCAGCCTTTCTTTCTTCTGAAAATACTTTCTTCATGTTAAGAACAAAGAATCCAATCCAATCAAACTTCATTTGTATTGCTATGATTATCAACAGATCAATATTAGGTCCAGACAAAGAATCATAACTTCCTGATAGACCAAGTATATTCTTAGTAATATACTTACTCAGTTGCCCATACTCAGTAGTGATATATTTGACCTTGATGCTGACTGAGGCTACTTCCTTTGGTATCATTCTTGATTTCTTCAACAAAGCCCAGTCTATCAAGGTGCATGTCTTCTCGGTTTCTGTTTACTTCCGGTACTTCATCAAATCCAAAAATTTCTCTCAAGATTCTTGGAGATCTTATCAACTGACCATTCGCCATTGTAGAGAACTCTTCTTGTTCTGGATGTATTATCATGTTTGTCCAGAAATCACAGACATTTCGGTATGAAATAGTCTCCAACCTTTATTTAAAGCATTCTCCAACCCCTTGTAATGTCGAATTCTTCTTCCAATAACTTTTGCCAAGACTGTTTTGTTTCATTCTTTGACAAAACTTCGAACACTCTGACTCACTCCGGTGAATACATCTTTGGAAGACATTGTGAAACTTTGATTTTTGATAAGAAAGAAGTGTTCTTGCAAAGAGTGTAAGAATTTGCTTGAGTGTAAAAGGGACAATGTCTAGAGATATTCTCTGCAAATGTGTTATATAGGTAGATGTGGGCAACATGATCTCCAGGCACGTACTGTTATTTTTTAAATAATCCCAATGCACAAACTCGTACAATCCAATGAGAAAATGCCAGGTGTCCCACTACATAACCCCATTACTTGTACGAAACAGTTATGTCATTGTAACAGTTGTAATAAAGGATAAGGTTAAATCCTTTTATCTTCTTTGTTGACTTTCATTAAAAGTTGACTTCATCAGCAAACAAATGATTTCAGCAGATTGAGCCTTCAATAGACTATTTGAAGTTGCTCTGTTGAGTATCATCAGCAGGGTGGAGTCTGTTGATAACTAGATGTTCAGCTGATAATAATATTTTCATTCAGCAGACTTTAAACTTAGAATTATTCAGCCGATAATACAAGATGAAGTTTAATACCAATGAATGATCTGCCAAGTGAGCTCACCCAACAGGGCAAAGATCAATCCCATTGGCAACTTCATTTGCTCAGCTGACTAATCTATCAAGAGCATTTAGGAATTGTTGATACCAATGACTAATCTGCCAAGTGAGCGCACCCAACAGAGCAAAGACTAGTCCTATTGGTGAATTCCAATGCTCTGCTGACTGTTTAGTAGGTCACCAAACCTTGATGATGCCAAGTTTAGTTCTTAACTTAGCAAATTTGTCATTATCCCGAGGCTTTGTAAAGATGTCTGCAAGTTGCTTTTCAGTAGATATATATTGAACCACCACATCTTTATTTTCAACATGATCTCTTATAAAGTGATGTCTTACATCAATGTGTTTGGTTCTTGAGTGCAATACAGGATTTTCTGTTATGGCTATTGCACTTGTGTCGTCACACATTATGGGAATTTCTCTTTCTTCAATCCCATAATCTCTTAACTGTTGTCTAAGCCACAAAATTTGTGCACAACAACTTCCAGCAACTATGTATTCTGCCTCAGTAGTTGAAGTTGGTATATAATTCTACTTCTTGCTGAACAGGAGACAAGTTTATTACCAATCAGCTGACATGTTCTTGTGGTGTTTTTTCTATCAATCTCGCATCTAGCATAATCAGAATCTGAGTAGGATATAACTTTGAAGCTTTCATCTTTTGAATACCAGATCCCTACTCCCAAAGTTTCATTTAGATACTTGAGTATCCTTTTAACACCGTCTAAGTGACTTTCTTTAGGTTTTGACTGAAATCTTGCACAAACACCAACTAAAAATGATAGGTCAGGTCTGCTAGCTGTGAGGTACATAAGACTGCCTATCATTCTTCTATATAAATTCTGATCAACATCTTTACCTTCTTTGTCTTCATCCAATCTGGTGCCAGTACCCATAGGAGTTAAAATCTTGGTGTTGTTTTCCATACCAAATTTCTTCAGCAGTTCCCTGGTGTATTTTGTCTGATGAAGGAAGATCCCATCTTTAGTTTGATTTACTTGTAATCCCAGAAAATAGTTCATTTCACCCATCATACTCATCTGGAACTTGCTTTTCATGAGATTAGCAAATTTTTCACAAAGCATCTCATTTTTAGAACCAAAGATAATGTCATCTACATATATCTGTACTAGCAGAGTGTTGTTTCCTTTCATTGATTCTGAATAAAGTCTTGTCAATTGTTTCTTTTGTGAATCCATTATTCACCAAAAAGTGAGATAGAGTCTCATACCAAGCTCTTGGTGTATGTTTTAAGCCATAAAGTGCATTATTGAGTCTATACACTTTATCTTCTCGATCTTTAATTTCAAATCCTGGAGGTTACTGTACATACACCTTCTCTTCCAAAATGCCATTCAAAAATGCACTTTTGACATTCATCTGGTATACTTTGATTTTTTGTGTGAAGCATATGCCAAAAACAATCTGATAGCTTTTAATCTTTCAACTAGGGCATATGTCTCATCAAAGCCTATTCCTTCTGCTTGTGAGTAGCCTTTTGCCACTAGTCTGGCCATATTTCTAACAATGGTACCAGATTCATCTAACTTGTTCTGAATACCCATTTTGTACCAATGATGTTTGCATGATTAGGCCTGTCAACTAGTGTCCAAAATTGGTTTCTTTCAAAATCATTCAGTTCTTCTTGCATGGAAACTATCAAATCAGGATCTGCAATTGTCTCTTCAATTTCTTTAGGTTCCAATTGTGATAGAAAACAAGTAAGCATTGCATCTAGTTTGTTCCTTGTTCTTACACCTTGATGTATATCACCAATAACTTGTTCAGCAGGGTGATCCTTTAACCATTGATAATATTGAGCATTGTTTAGATTTACTGAAGCTTGATCTGTTTGTGGATCTGCTATAAGTTGTTCATCAGGTCCAGTACCAGGTTCAGTTGTAGTATGAGTAGTCTCATCAGTAGGGACATCAGTAGGAGTTACAATGGGTCTTGTTTCACCTTCTGTTGTAAATTCAGATATCTTAATATGACTTAACTTCTTTTGGGGGTCCACATACACAGGATTAGTGACTTCCAGTTTAATAATATTGAGCAGGGTGACTTCCAGTTTCAGCAGGGTGATCCTTTAACCATTGATAATATTGAGCATTGTTTAGATTTACTGAAGCTTGATCTGTTTGTGGATCTGCTATAGGTTGTTCATCAGGTCCAGTACCAGGTTCAATTGTAGAATGAGTAGTCTCATCAATAAGGACATCAACAGGAGTTACATTGGGTCTTGTTTCAACTTCTGTTGTAAATTCAGATATCTTAATATGACTTAACTTCTTTAGGGTATCCACACACACAGGATTAGTGACTTCCTGTTTAATAATAGGTTCTAGAACTTCTTTGTCTTGAATTCCAGTGAATTTAGGTTCATCAAATATTACATGAATGGATTATTCATGTTTCAAAGTCCTTTTATTCAGCATCCTGAAAGCCTTGCTAACTGAGGAGTATCCCAAAAATATGCCTTCATCAAATTTTGGTTGAAATGTCTTCTGTTGTTTCTTGTGATTCAAGATAAAACACTTTCTTCCAAATGGATGAAAGTAGGATAAGTTTGGATTTCTTCCATTTCAAATTTCATAAGGTGTCTTCTCATGCATTCTATTCATTGGAGATCTGTTCTGTGCGTAGCATGCTGTATTGATAGATTCTGCCAAATAACTTTATGGTAAGTGCTTCACTTATCATAGTCCTGCCTGCTTTCTTCAAAGTCCTATTTCTTCTTTCAGCAACCCCATTCTGCTAAGGGGTTCCAGTAACAGCCAATTGATGTAACACACCATTTTGCTCACAATACTCTCTAATGAATTTTTTCAGGAATTCACTACCCATGTCTGATATGATTTTTACAACTGTAACACTTTTCTCATTTTGTAGTCCCCTGAAAAGTTCAGGCATCTTCTGTAAAGTCTCACTTGTCTTTTCATTAAAAATAACCAGGTATATCTTGAGTAATCATCCACTAATAGCAAAGTATACTTTTTTCCAATGATGCTTGAAGGTGTAACTGGTCCAAACAGATCCATATGTACCAGTTCCAAAACTCTAGTTGTAGATAGATGAGTCTTTGTCTTGAAACTTGCTTTGATTTGTTTCCCTTTCTAAAAAGCATCACAAAGACTATCCTTCTTGAAAGTGATTTCTGGTAGTCCAACCACTAATTTCTTCTTGACCAGCAGATTGATATCATCAAAGTTCAGATGGCTGAGTTTCTTGTGCCATAGCCAACTGAGTTCTGATTTTGTGTGTACAAGAAGGCAAGTTTCTGGTACAGCAGTGAACCAATCCACAATGTACATAGTCCTTTGTCTTCTTCCAGCCAGTACTACTTGATGTGCCATCTCACTTAAAACAATGCAGTGATCTTTGTAAAAAGTAACTCTATAAGCCATGTCACAGAACTGTTTGGTGCTCAGCAAGTTGTACTTCAATCCTTGAACAAATGCTACATTCTTGATTGAAAGACCATTCTTAACCAGTGTGCCATATCCTCTTGTAACACCAGGTTTGTCCTTACTTCTAAAATTGACTTTAGTTCCATCATTGTCAACATAATCCACCAAACAGTGCTTGCTTTTTGTCATGTGTCTGGAACACCCACTGTAAAAGTACCGGACATCCTACAAGATAAATTAATGCTTTTTAGGTACACAAACATGTTTGGGTCCATGGTGGTCAGTGGTAAGTACAACCCTAGGCATGTTTCCATAAGATTTCCTCTGAAAGGAGTTGCACTTTATTTCATATATGTATGTCACATTCCCATAGTCTCTTCTATTGGATTGTGATGCATCCACATATGATTTCTGGCCTCTTGGTTCATAAAGTCAGCTTTGTTGTTAAAAGCAGCATGGTAACCATAAGGTTGCTGTCTATTAGGAGCAGCCTTGTATTGTGGTCTCTACTAAAACCTTGGTTGAGTCCACTGCTGAGGTCTAGCCTTAGCATTATGGTTAAACCTTATGTTTCTAACATCATGGTCAGGAATATCACACTCTTCATCAATAGGGAAAAGTCTGCCTTCCCTCTGAGATAAGTATCCCATGAATGATTAACATTCATAGGCTTTACATTATTGTTTTTAGGATATTTTCGGTTCTTTCCTGATCTTGGATTAGCTTTTTGAGATTCAGCAGATCTTACAGCAGATCTGTTATCAGCAGGTCTAGTGGGTTCAGCAGACCTACCCTTAGATTTGCCTTTATTGTTAGGCGATGTTGTCCTCTTAGAATTTTGATTTTTCTTTTTTGAAGCATTCTCAACAAGGTTAACTGCCTCAGCATCATTTTGAGGTGTAGGATCTTGTGCAGCTAAAAACTTAGGACCAATACTGGTACTAAGTTTAGCAACCTTACCAGATCCATCCTTAGTAGGTTGTTGAGCGTCAAATCCAAGGCATGTTTTGTTACCATAAGGCTTTCTAGATTTTAAAGCAGTTTTGGAATATGATTGTGCCATGGATTCAACTGCTACTGCTGATGCAGCAGGCCTTTATTGAATCTTGATAGAATCAACCTCCTTGCCCTTGAGAATTCTTAATTCAACATGCAATCTTTGAAATTTTGCTTGGAGTGTTTCTCTTTCTGCCTTCACAATCTCATAGCCTTGGTTGTATTATCCTTAGTTGATTAAGAAGGGCATCTAGAGGTTCTTCTATATTAGAATTTTTAGGATTGGAACCAGCAGTTGAAGAACATTCACTTAGAGCAGGAGTATTTTTAGTGGCAGAAGTAAATACTACCTCCGGTCCAAAATATAAGTCATCCTAGATTTTTTACTTTGGACCCATAATATAAGTCATTCACAATACCAATAGAGCATTAATGAACATTTTTCCTTATCTTACCCCTTATTTATATCAATCCAACACACTTTTATTTACTCAACAATTATTGCATTTATGATAGTCAAAGGGTGTATTAGACATTTTACCCATACATTAGTTACATTTAACTACTTTCTTAATCAATGTGAAAATTCTAGGATGACTTATATTTTGGACCGGAGGTAGTACCTCCTCAGTGTTCTCCATTTGTGCCATAAGAGCAGTGTCATCTGACTTTTTTCTAGAAAGAGATTTTTCACTTTCCAAGTCATAACCAGAATCATCACCAGCAACCAATGCTCTTCTAGCAAGTCTCCTCTGCTGACCTCTTTGTTTCAGCAGGTCAGGACAATCAGGCTTGAAATGTCCAGGATTTTTGCAGTTAAAGCACAGATAATCAGAATCAGTCTTCTATTTCAATTCTGGACAATCATGCTTGAAGTGTCCAGGCTTTTTGCAGTTAAAGCATAAGTAGTCAGGATCCTTCCTTGGTTCCTCCTTTTTCTCAGTTGATTTCTTGACATAGTTCTTTGGAGATGCTCTCCTAGTTTTCATCATTCTGAGTCTTTTAGTCATCAATGCTATTTGTTCCTACATGTCATCAAGTTCATCTGCATGATTACTTGATGATTCTTCTCTGTGTGCAGCAGTCAGTGCTGTAGTTTTTGGTACTTCTTTTGTAGCACTTGCAATAATGTCCTGATGAATTCAAATGCCTTAAGATATGAGAATATCTTGTCGGTATCATCTTTTTGAAGATCCCTTGACTCTTCCATAGCAGACACTTTCATTTTCCAGATTTCAGGCAGGGCCTTCAAAACTCTGGTGTTGATCTCCTCTTTTGTGTAGACCACATTCACCAGGGTGAGTTCATCCAGAATTGCATTGAACCTTGATTCCATTTGTTAAATGGATTCAGCAGACTTCATTTTGAACTCTTGGAACTTTTTCTTTTCCACGATGACTTTATTCTTCTTGATAGCATCAGAACCTTCACAGATTAGTAGCAATTTCTCCTATAGTTCCTTGGCAGTCTTGCAATCTTTCACTTTCATGTACATGTTGCTATCCAGTGTTCTATAAATGATATCAATAGAAATATTGTTCAGATTGACCCTCTTTCTATCTTCAAGACCCCAATCTTCCTTGGGTTTGGGAACCCTAGTGTTTAGTAACAACTTGAGTGATTTGCAAAGGTCCTTCCAACAGCACATCCATCATTTCATCATGTGTAGCAGCTAGATAATCCTGCATACGATGTTTGTACTCATCAAACTTGTCCATTCTGCACATCAATGTCTGTCTAGCATACTGATTGATATCCATGATACAAAGTTTTGAAAAACAAAAACTTAGAAAAAGTTTTCAAGTTTTTTCACAAGAACAACAAGTGAAAATCACTTCAGAACAGAAGATCTTCTCCGATACAAATTGTTAGTCCCTAGAAAGGCTTTGGTTAAGTTTAGAGGGGGTGAATAAACTTAACAAACTTTTTCAGAGTTTTAACAGAACAACTGACTATTATAGTCTGCTGACTATGAGTCTACTGAGTCTGGTGTAGCGGATTAATAATAAAGCCTTTTTACTTGTTGATATTTGAATGATGATACTAAGTATTAGATACTCAGTAGTGTTGTGTGTGTAAATCAGTATTGCATCAATAGATAGATGTTGTTATGCAAGTAATAAATGTAAGTGCAGAAAGTAAATGCAGTAAGTAAAGCAGAGCAGGATTTATAGTGGTTCCAGATGGTGTAATCCTGTCAGTCCACTCTTCTCTTGTGATGATGGAGGAAATTCACTAGAGTCTTTTGAGATAGCAGTTACAAAAGCCCTAAGGTGTTTGTACTTGACCAATAACTATGGCTTCACAGACTGGATACTAAGAACAGGTAGAATCGCTGCTCCTAAGAACTCTACTGGTCCTTGAAGGGTAGGATTTCCTCTTCACCAGCTCCACCACAAAACAACAATCCTTGACACTCAGCAGTGCTTCTCTGTCTTCAGTTTTCTTTGATAAACAAAGGGTTGAATCAAGAAAGTGATTCTGTTTTGACAAGCTTTTGATCAGCATGGTAAGATCAACAGCTTAGGTTCTCCAAGTGTGAGTGGTAGATGATATTGGAAAATGTAGGAACACTTGAAGAGATTCTGGATCAATATGTATGCTCAGTTCGGTAGGGTGTAAATCTCTTTATTACTTGTAAGTTCGGTATCAATTCTAGTTCCAGGGGTCTTCTATTTATATGTGTAATCTTGTATTTGAATTTGAAATTCAAATCTAACCGTTATTCAATTTTTCTGTAAATTCCCCTAAAATTCCATCTGATGTACATTCTGACAATGTTAGTGTCCTTCTGATAATCAGTATGTCAACCAATGATTATTCTCAATCTTATTTGGCTCTAAATTCTTTGAAAATGGTCCTTTAATCTCCACCATTGATTGACTAGTAATCCAATGCTTGATATTCATCCTTATCCATTTAAGCTTCCAGAATAATCCTTGGATCGAATTAAAATCATCTATGCACACTCAGCTGATGTCTATTCATAAGGCTGATGAGGTATGCACTAGTCAGCTGACATAAATCTGTTGTGCTCTTGACTGAACACTCAGCTGAGTACTTCTCATCTAACTTTTATTGTGAAGTTAGAGTACACCATTTTTACCATAACTAAGCCCCATTCATCACATGTCCTTTTTGGGAACTTAGACCTCCATATCAACGTGTATAAGACCTGTTTAGGCCATCACAGATTTACCTAAAATCTGATCCTATATCCTTGGATTTTTAAATCTTCAATACTAAGTTTGAACCCTTAGACTTCAATCTTCAATACTGAGTTTAAACCCTCAGCCTTCAGTCTTTAGCAGGTCCTAGACACTATACTAAATTCTAACCTAGATAGGTCTGCTAAGCAAGTCAGGTGACCCCTTACAGTGCTGGTTTAATCAAACATATACAAAGATCAAATCTATTAAACCTATACATTCAATCTAGGCATCTTTTTGCCTTTGCCTGATAACAGCTAGTCTGGCACTCATCATCAAAACTAAATTATGTCTAACAGAAAGGACGACTTCTACTATTTACCGATGTCAGCGTTCAATGGCACCTACTTGCTCATGTGTGTGTGGACAGGAAATATGATGATTAATGCCAATGGTGGTAAAGAATTGAGAGAGACGCCGGTATTCACCCCTCAATCAGTTTTAATGGCCTTGATTTTATTATTAAATTGTCGTTCAACAGTTTGAAAGGTGATACAAATATTTTCAACATCAGATTTATTACGTAGGGGATACAACCACAGAAATTTGGTATGATTATCTAAGAAGATAACACAATATGGAGAGCCATAAATCCTAATATTCAGCACAGGGACCCCACACATCAGAATAAATTAAATCCAAAGGCTGTTTAGAAGTAAATTCAGACGTAGATAATGTTAACGATGGCTTTTCGCCATTTGACAAGCAACACGAATGTTCATATTATTGGAAATAGAAATAGATCAAGTTTTAAGACCATGACGCAAAACTAAAGGAGAACAATGACCCAAACGTTGAAGCCATTTTATTGGGGAAGACCTACTGGTAGCAACGGCTTTAGATGGAAACTGATTGAACGAGGATGAAAAATGGTACAGCCCATCTTTGACAAAGCCTCTATGACGTGATCCATCCCGAGGACTTGGGCCTATCATAATGCGAATATGAAGATAATTATTGGTGTTATTGGGCCTGAATAATTAGTTACTTGAGTTGTTTGATTTTGTTTTATATTGTTTTTACTAGTCTATTTAATAAAGGTCTTTTGGGCCAAGTTGGTAGTAAGGCCCATGAAAAAATGTGTCTATATGTTAGTATATTGGGTTAAGTCTTTAGTTTTAGCAAATAAAAGCCATTTGGGCTTATTGGAGTCAAGTTAGGCCCAATAGAAAGTAATATGGCGAATTTTACTAGTCAATTTGTCCTACATTGCTTAGGAGAATTCTAGTATTTTATTTTATAGCTTATATAAAGGCATTCTACTTGTAATATTATAAACAACAGATTATTATTGAGATTTCAGTTAAAATTTTCTTAAGTCGAGTCTGCTTAACTAATCACTTGCGAGTGAGTTTTCTCTTCGTCATAGAGAAGACACCTTTTAAGAACGAATCAGCGTCGTGAGCGAAACGTTGTGTGTTCTTAGCCTCGGTCCTAGGTCGGAGATGCTAGGTCTAGGTTTTCCATAGCTCGTCATTGGTCCCTTAGTTATTTCCTGGGCACGTATTGCATCACTCTATGATGGACCCGGCCTAAGTAATCCTTCACAAGAAAGTAAGAATCATGAAATTCAAAATAAACGAAATTATCAGATGCAAATTGCTGAACATATAGTAAATTAGTGGCAAGGTTAGGGGCAACAAGGACATTAGAGAGATTGTATGTGTGAGTGGGGGTGGAGAAAGCAGTAGAACCATAATGAGATATAGTCAAACATGTACCGTCACCTATGTGGACTTTATCGGGACCATTGTAAGGTTCGGCTGACAAATTGAGATTGTTTAAATCATTTGTTAATGGTGTGTAGCACCGGTACCCGGAATCCATGAATTTGTCGGAGATGGAGCTTGGGCCGTGAAAGCTTGTGGAGGTCTCAGCTGAGGTGGGATGAAATTTCCTTCGAACCTGTGCCAACAAATTTGAGCAATGTGACCGGTTTTCTGAAAAATTGACAAACCGGAGGAGGGGAACCTGATGAAGCGGAGCTTGATGGAGCGGCTGTGCGGTAATTGCCACTACCTATGTTACCTGAATTTCGCCCCCAACCCCTGTAATTTTGATTGCCCCTGCCACACTGATTGTAAGAATTTTGAGATGAGGCATCAACATTGGCCAAATAGCAGGATTTCCGGCCAGTGAGGGGGCTGAACCGAGTGGATTGTGACTACGAATGCGAGACTCGGCTATGAGCAGCAGGGAATAAACCTCTTCCAGGGAAATAGAAGACCGAGTAGAGACCATAGTGACGAACGAATCATTAACTGGACCAAGTCCGGCAAGGAGGTACGCAATTAAATCGTTGGTAGAGATAGGATGTGTGGCCATACTTAGTTCATCAGAAATTTGCTTAATTTTGACGTAGTAGTCAGTGGCGGACATGGCGCCTTTACTGGTTGAGGCCAATTCCCTTCGTAGCTGAACCAATTTTGCTCTACTTTGGGACGCAAAACAAGCTTGGTGAGATGCCCATATTTCACTGTAAGAATTCACATGGTATACCTGCATTAATACTTCATCCGACGAAGACGACGTGACAGTACTCAGAATGAGACTACCCTGCTGTTGCCATGCCTGAAATTCAGGATTGGGGAGTTGCTCACCTTTTTCCGACGTGATGGTGGATGAAGGTGCTTTTATTGAACCATCGACATACCCAAATACTCATTGGACACGGAGATATTGAAGTATTTGGCTCTCCACATGGGAAAATTCGTACGGGTCAGTTTAGTTATGTGAATGTTAAATGAGGGGTTGAAAGGAGGGAAGCTGGGTTGGTTTTTGGAGGTGGTTGTGCCGCCGGTAATGGTTGATTCGGCCATGGTATGCCAGAGAAGAAGATGAAGATGAAAGGGAAGGAAGGAAGAGATGAAGGAGGTTTATTTGGCGTGATTGACTTGCAAGAGAGAATCACTCTCCATGCTCTGATACTATTTCATTATTCATAGAATAGTAAATATTTCTTGATTACAATGATTCAGTGGTGCAAGTTTAAATAGGTAAAATATACAATGTGAATAAAATCATTGCCATAAATAGACGGTAATAAATGTCGTGATTCTAGATTATTCTTTATAGTCAATGGTATCCTTAACAAGTGGAAGCGCCCCAGACGACCTTGTATCAAATGTATTGTTGATGCTTAAAATACGACTCTCTCTTAGTTGGTGGCATTTACAGAAACGAAAATGTGGAAATTCTAAATGCTTTCTCTTTTCACATATGCACAAATATTTCGGTGTTGGAAGTAGAAGCGAATGGAGTTTTTCACGGGCTTTCCTTTGCGATATCATATGGTTACTACCAACTTATTTTGGAAGCGCACTCTCTAGCTATAATACAAAAATTCGAATCGAATGAAGAAGACTTACCTGATGTTTGACAATTGGTAATGAGTTGTAGGGACCTATTGAGCATTTTGAACTCTGTTCTTTTCTCTTTTGTTAAACGCACGGGGAATGCCTCTGCGCACATTTTAGCTAGACATGGGTCTTCCTTAGCTGTTGGTAACGTTGTTGAATGGGGCTCCTCTCCCAATTTGGATGTACTTCATGCTTGCGTTTTGGATAGTGCCGAATATAAAAAGGCTTTTTCCACTAAAAAAACCGTCTTTTCTTGTTCTTTTTCTTTCTCATTCAGCTTCCAACGTCTTTTTGGAAAAACAATTATGGGTAATAATGTTATATATAGTTTTGAGAAAAACATTTAATTCATTTTATGAGATAATAAAATATTTATAAAGTGGGTCCATGTTATAAAGTTATAAAATGTTTTTGTAAAGTTGTAAAAGGTATATGTAAAGATTTATAACATGATGATGTGGCACTATAAAAATCTTTATGATTGTAAAAAATAGGTTTACAGAGAAAAGATTTATAAGTTGGATTACGTGGCACACACATAAAAGGTTGATCTGGAATGCGTGTTGCTCTGCGGTGTTTAACGATCAGGCGGTCTATGTCTCTGCGGTATGTATGCGCTCTCTGGATGCTTCGGTGGAGTATATGGAGGCCATGGAGAGCTTTTGGGTACAGGCTTCGGACCGCCATTTACCAGATACATGGATGAAGCCGTCGACAGATATGGTGAAAGATGACCCAGTCGAATACATGGAGCTTAAGACTATTTCCTTGGTTTTTGAGGAGGCAGGGCACTTAGGGATTCAGAAGCTCGAGGTGGAGAGTGATTGTTTGACGTGAAATTCGCGACTTCGACTGCCAGAAGTGGACCTCACAACTCAGGACTGTTTAGTTCAGCATTGTTTGCCTCATGTATCTAGCTTTTTATATCTGCTTCCTCTTCTTTTGTTCAACGCGTGGGGAATGTCCGTGCGTATCTTTTAGCTAGATATGATTTGTTTGTTACTGGAAGGACACTTTGGGGTTTCTCGCCCATGGACGTCGTTTTAGCCGCTTATTTGACGGATATTGATTAATAATATCCTTTGTTTTCTTTAACAAAAAGGTTTATCGTTGGAGATACTATAAATTTGCGATACGTTTCCTCTTTAAAAATTATACTCACTTCATTTTTTTATTTGTCACATGTTGTCAGGAACTAAGAAGAAGCATACTTATCAATTAGTCGATTAGCATCTGTAATATAGCAGTTATGAGCAGTTATGAGCTGTCAATCAGCTGTACAATTGCTATAAAGCATATAAATAGGAGATTATACAAACTTGTAAAGCATTCAAGCAAATAATCAATAAAAATCTTACTTTTCTCTATTTTCCTGCAATTCTTCCCCTTCCTCCCTTGCTACCTTGTCATTTTACTTCTTAGTTCCTTACAAGTGGTATCAGAGAAGGCGATTCTCTGCCATGGCTGATACTAGGCTCAAATCTGTGGATGAGCAGACAAAAAAGAATGCTAAAGATATCGAAGAGCTAAGTAAATCAATGCAAGACCTCAAACAGAGCTCAGATGATCAAATGGTGTACATGAAAGATCAATTTGCAACTATCTTTGCAGTCTTATCCAACAAAACAATACCAGCTCTTGGAGATAAGCTCCCTACACCACCAGCAACCGAAATTCCCTCTTCTAGCCTGGGAATTCTAGGTCCCCCACCGACAGAGTCAAGGTATGACAATATACTCAAACGCCCTAAGATGGATTTCCCTGTGTTTAAAGGGGAAAACCCCAGAGCATGGTTAAGGAAATGTTAAAGGTACTTCCAATTTCACTCAATTAAAGAGGATGAGAAAGTAGCATTAGCAGAGATGCACTTAGATGATCAAGCTGAATTATGGTACAGTAGCTGGAAGGTAAACAAGAGATTCATCACTTGGACTATTTTTTTGTAATGAATTGTGTAGAAGATTTGCAAATCAGACTTATGATGATGTAGTAGATAAGTTTCACAAATTAAGACAAACTGGAACAGTAGATGCTTATCAGGCGAAATTTGAGGAGATTAAAACACTAGTATCCTTGAAGAATCCTGGGTTAGATGAAGCATACTTCGTAGCAAGCTTCATAGGAGGATTGAAGAAGGGTATTAGATCAATTGTGAGGGTCAATAAACCCTTAGATCTAGCTGCGGCCCAAGAATATGCAAGAGCACAAGAAGATGTACTGGATTCCATGAGCAGCACCACAAACCCTAGTTATAAGACTATACAATATCAGAAGACCAACACCATACCTATAACTGCTAAATTTCCAGAAAAAGGAAAGGACAGTAGCAAATTTATCACACCAGCAGAAGTCCAAGACAGAAGGGCTAAGGGTCTTTGCTTTAAATGTAACGAGAAGTACCTGCCAGGACACCAATGTAAATCCAAATAGTTCAACTTTATTCTGGTTGATGAAAACGATCAAGATTCTGCTGAAGAGTTGGATGATTCTGGAATTGATATTACAACCCCAGAGGTATCTCAATTGTCATTAAGCACCATGACTGGACAAGTCAGTTCAAACACTATCAGAATCCAAGGTTTACTCAAAAAGAGGCCAGTGAATATACTCATAGTCAGTGGGAGTTCACACACATTCCTAGACCAGAAGCTAGCTAAGGATCTCCAATGTGTTGTAGAAGCTACTCATCCCTCGGGAGTTACTGTTGCAGATGGCAACAAAATGGTAAGTAGTAACATGTGAGCAAATTTACCATGGATTATGCAAGGCAACCGATTCACTCATGATGTCAGACTCCTGAAACTATGAGGGTGTGATATGGTACTTGAGGTTGATTGGATGAAGAAATTCAGTCCAATGATGTTTGATTTCAACAAAATGGAGCTCTCTTTTCACAAGGATGGCCAACCTATTGTACTAAAGGGTTATAAGGAAACTGCACAACTGAAAACCATCAGCTGCAAGAACTTGGTTAGAAGCTTTAAAGGGGTTAAGTCTGGGGTAATGGCATGCATCAATTTCATTAGAGCCACTACAGAGCTGAATGAAACTACTAGCATACATCAGGAGGTTCAGACTTGCTGGATCAGTACAAGGATGTGTTTTCAGCACCAGAATCTTTACCACCAGACAGAGACAGTCCATGATATCATCCTTAAAGAAGGGACTGATCCTTTCAAATTGAGGCCCTACAAATATGGTCATCACCAAAAACAGGAGATAGAAAATCAAATTGAACAGATGTTGGAACAAGGAATGATACAGGCCAGCCATAGCCCTTATGCATCACCTATTCTATTAGTTAAGAAAAAGGATGGAACCTATCGATTATGTGTGGACTATAGAAAGCTAAATGAGCTTACAGTGAAGGACAGATACCCTATACCTATCATAGATGAGTTACTAAACGAGTTGGGGCAAGCAAAATTCTTTTCTAAGATTGATTTAAGGTCTGGTTATCACCAGATCAGAATGAAACCAGAAGCAATCCCTAAAACTGCATTTGTAACACATCATGGCCATTATGAATATACAGTCATGCCTTTTGGATTAACCAATGCACCAGCCACCTTCCAAAAGGCTATGAATGAACTCCTCAAGCCATATCTCAGAAAGTTTGTTTTAGTGTTCTTTGACGATATACTGATATACAGTCCTGACCTACAGTCCCATATGCAACATTTGCAAGCAGTATTAGAACTGTTGAGGCAGAAAAAATTTTATGCTAAAATGAGTAAATGTGGCTTTGCACAGACCAAGGTTGAGTATCTAGGACATATAATACAACAAGGGCAAGTGATGGCAGATCCTAGCAAGATTGACGGCATGTCCAAATGGCCTATTCCTCAGAATATTACAGAGTTGAGAGGTTTTTTGGGATTGACTGGTTTTTATAGAAGGTTCATCAAAGGATATGGTATAATAGCCAGATGTTTGACTGACTTGTTGAAAAAAGACAACTTTGATTGGTCTGAAGAGGCAACTGAGGCCTTCCTGGCATTAAAGAAGGCCATGTGTGAAGCTCCACTGCTAGCATTACCTGATTTCACATCACCATTTATAGTGGAAACAGTTGCTTGCATAAATGGACTTGGTGCTGTATTGCAGCAACATGGTAGACCAATCTCTTATCTCAGCAGGGCATTTAATTCAAAAGATATGGGGCTCTCTATCTATGAAAAGGAGCTCCTAGCAGTGATTATGGCTGTTACTAGATGGAAACACTATTTGCAAGGGGCACAGTTCATTATCAAGACAGATCAGCAATCCTTGAAATATTTACTAGAACAGAAAGTTACTACAGCATTACAACAGAAGGGCATCACAAAACTCTTGGGACTGGATTTTAAAATTGAGTATAAAAGAGGCAAGGAAAACATTGTAGCAGATGCACTATCTAGGCAGCCTATGCACCAGGGGACTTCTATGGCCCTTACAGCAGTGGTTCCAAGTTGGATGATAAGGGTTATTAACAGTTATGAGGGAGATGATCATGCTCAGTTCAAAATAAGCTCTGTCCTGTTAGATCCACAGAATTAGCCAGACTTCAAATTGCATCAGGGAATTTTGAAATTTAAGAGCAGGATATATGTTGGCTCATCTGGAAATCTGAGGAAGGAAATTCTGTCTCAATTACATGACAGTCCTCTAGGAGGTCATTCTGGCATAAGGGCATGCCTCAGCTGGATTTCATCTCTTTTCTACTGGCCTAGGATGAGGAATGATGTCAGGGATCTAATCAGTCAATGCATCATATGCCAACAATGCAAAGACATGCATGAACACCCCCAAGGCCTCCTCCAACCACTTCCAATTCCTGATCAGGCATGGACACATATTAGTATGGATTTTATTGAAGGGTTGCCAAATTTTGAGGGTTTAGAAGTTGTTAACGGTGATTTTTACGATATATATGATATTATTTCGTAGCAATTTCCTTCGTGTTTTATTACTTTTTATAGAAAAGTAAGTGTTTAAATGAAATATTGAAAGAATGGGTGTGGAAATCATTAAAATGCAAAATCGAGCTATTTAGATGATTTTATTAGTGATTTTTCATCAATATATATGGTTCTACATTTTGCACGTTTCTATTACCTTGTAGGTACATTTGCATGGCAAGGAATGAGCTGAAAAGATGTTTGATTGAAGATTAAATGGAAGGAAGGAGATGCAAGTCGAAGGTAGAATGAAGCTTTACAAGTTTGGACGCACGTTTGAGGTCCCGTCCAGTGGACTGGCGTCCAGAAAGAGTGGACTGGCGTCCAGGAGGAAAAGTTGATTCAGGATGTTCAGATTTTCTGTGGACGAGCGTCCGAAATTACATAGGACGGGCGTCTGATCCAGCTCGGCCCGACTCGAAGTTTTTATGCATGACTGAACTGGCGTCCAGAGGCATTGGACGGGCGTTCACCCCTTTAAACTGGCGTCCAGAATCCCTGGTCGGGCGTCCAGCCACCGCCTTTGCTGAAACCGACCTAAAAACTTATAAATAGACGCGTTTTCTGCAACCCTAAACAACACAATTCGATCCCTGGCTGCCCCAGGCCCTTGGGGGCGCCCTAGCTGCGTTTTCCCACCATCATAAACATCTTTTTATCTTCTTTTTTTTCATATGATTTGTATTCCAACGATGAGCTAAGGCTAAGCCTAGAACGAGCTTTGTGAAGCCAATTCTCAGCAGCGTTTTGATTTCAGATCTTGGATGGTTTTGTGAGTTTTTATTAAAGTTGCATATTTATTATGTTTAATTTGTTTTTATGCAATTGTATCGATGGATTGTTGCATGGTTGATGTTTAACGTTGATGAGAATCGTTGTTAGACCTAGATCACCGTAGTAAAGATTGGACTTTTAACCTAAAAATAACGAGAGTTGATTTGGTTGAATTTCTAGGTTGCTAGATTGAGAAATCTTACACCTTGGTTTGAGAGCGTTAATCTGTGAGATCGAAAGATAGAAGATTAATAGGCGAATTATCCACGAGAGTAGAAATTCATACCTTTGATAGGTGAACCACATCTTTATTAAATCTTCACTAAACGATCTAGGGTAGTAATTGAGAGTTGCGAGATAGGTGGATCATAGCTTGTTCTTCGTTAAAATTAATTGAAATCATCTTTGTGCCTTGTTCTTCGTTGTTATTTTAGAAGTTTATTTTCTTTTTAGTTTATAGATTAGAGTTATTTTCGTTCGCAATTATCTATCCTGGCTTTGGACTGACAATCCTCTGTCCAGTTTATTTTATCTTTTTTTAGTTTCGTTTTAGTAGTAACAACCTTAGGAAAATTAATGAACTAGATACCCCGATTCCCTGTGATCGACTCCGCTATTAATCGCTATACTACGATCCCTCCACTTGGGGAATACCGGATTTATAAATTTTATTACTTGTTTGTTTTGTTAGATAAAATCCGTGACAAGTTTTTGGCGCCATTGCCGGGGAATCGGTGCGGTTGTCCAGTTCATTATTAATTTTTCTATTTTTGTTACAAAACTTTTTCATAGGTAGATTATAGTTTAGGTTATTAGGGTTGTTCGTAGTTAACTTTTATAGGTATCAATTTCCCTAGGTTTAGTTGTTCTTCCCTTTAGTTTTCTGCTCTTTCTGTCTGTCTGTTTCCCGTTTTTCTGCACTCAAACGGGCGTCTTGACTAGTAGACGCCCGTATGTCTGGAAATCGACAGCTCTGCTTTGTTTTATCCTACTGGACGAGCGTCTGGATTGCCAAACGCCCGTCCACTTCAACCTTCAGGCAGACGTTCGTCCAGTCATCTGGACACCCGTCTTGACTAGTTTTTATTGATTTTTCTGTTTTTATCACGAATTTTTTCGTAGATAGGTTTTTTGTTTCTATCCTTTCTAGTATCTACATTGATTCGGGGACATCTGAGGTTGAATCATCTGACTCCACGTTCTTCGCGGTCAAATTTTTGGATAAAAGGGATCGTTTTAGCACTCGTTAGTATTTTGGCCGTAACTTTCGGCTCGAGTGTCCGATTGGCGCGCAGTGTCCGTTCAGTGCCGTTTTCGAGGTCAAAATCCACTGTTTTCCCTTCCATTTTTGGCTCAGAAGATTTCAACACGTTTTTCTCCCTTTTATCGGTTTCTTGTTTTCTGTTTTTCGTAGGTAGTTTTCTGTTTCTGTTTCCGTTTCTTTTTCCTTTTCTTTATCTTTTCTCAATAAAAAATAAATAAATAAATAAATAAATATAGTGGTCATATAACCCTCTATCCAGGATTGAGGACATGGATGAGCAAAGTCAGATCGCCATGCTGCAACAGCAGGTGGCAACTCTTATGATGTTACCCAATCCTATGAATCAGACCCCGTCTTTTCCACAGAACTCACAAGTTCTGTTCTGTGGAAGATGTTGTCGACCTGGCCATGCTGTTGGCCAGTGTCAGTTTCTTTCCCCTCCTGCGCATCAAGTTAACACTGTCCATAATCAGGGAAATTTTAGTCGAGTCACATGTCAAAATTGTGACAATGTGGGACACACTGCTCGTTTCTGTCCTATGAGTGGACATAACGCTGAGGTAAATGCTTCCGGTGGCCAGCAGTATCAGAGATTTAATAATCAGTTCTCTGGCCAAAGCAGTTTTCAGAACCAGGGTTTCAATTCTCAGAATCCGAATTTCTATCAAAACCCGAACTTCATCAGGACCAACATATCAATTTTTCCAATCATAATCAGTGGTTCAATCGGAACAGTTCCGATCCTATGTTTCAAAGTCAGTCTAGCCAATCTTTCCCACAGAACTTTCAGAACTATCAAGGCCCCTCTCAATCGGACGATCTTGAAGCTAAATTGGAGGAGCAAAACAGGACACTCAAGAATCTTGAGAGACGGCTCAGGCAAATGGCTCAAGACCAAGGCATTGACCTAGCTCCCACACTTCCTTATGATAGAGAAGAGGACAATGCCATGAACTTAGGATCCGGCATTCAATTCAGTGGTCCCCCAAAAGTAGAAGTGTCAAGTTTAATGGATTCATCTGTCTTTGGATCCGATGCTCGTATACCCTCAACTGATGAGAATTCTTATGGACATGGATTTAATAACGTTCAAGTGAGATGTTCATATTGTGGTGGAAACCATTATGAGGCTCAGGGCAGTGGAGGTAATTCACCCCACCAATGGAATACTAATAGCAATTATGATGCAAGTTATGAGAATCCACTTCAATCTAATTATGCATCCACATACAATGGTGGAGAAGAGGCTAGTGCTATGAATGTAAGGTCCGACACTCAACTTAGTGGTTTCCCTGTTCTGGATGAGAGTACTCAGGTGGCTGATCCCCTGAGAAATAAAGAATTTAGTGGAAGTCAGGAGGCTGATCTCCTGACTGGTAAGGAAGGTGGAAACGAAGTAAATGATCATATGTCTAGAATGAAGGATGAAGGAGTGAAAGAAACTGAAGGGATAGACCTTTACCTTCCTCTCCAGAATGTTATGCATCTAGACAAGTGCACTCCTAAAAATCCTTGGTATGCTTCTATCGTCAACTTCTTACATTCCCAGTATCTAGATCCAGAATTATCCTATCAGGAGAAGAAAAAGTTCTTCTCAGATGTGAAAACATTCGTTTGGGATGAACCTTACCTCTTCAAGATTTGTAAAGATGGTTTGCTGAGAAGATGTGTTCCAGAATCCGAGCAACGTGATATTATTGAGCAGTGCCACAGTGGACCCACTGGAGGTCACTTTGGTCCTTGGAAAACCGTTGCTAAGATCTTCCAATCTGGTTACTATTGGCCCACGATCTTTAAAGATACAGAAGCTTTCTGTAAAGCTTGTGATAGGTGCCAAAGAACCGGTACTCTGACAAGGCGTTTTGACATGCCTTTGAAACCCATCCTAGAATGCGAAGTCTTTGATGTATGGGGTATCGATTTTATGGGACCATTTCCATCATCTTGTGGTAACAAATACATCTTAGTCTACGTAGATTACGTGTCCAAATGGGTGGAGGTTCAAGCCACGACTCACAATGATCATAAAATGAAATTTCTTAAGAAAAACATCTTCGTGAGATTCGGGTGTCCACGCGCCTTGATTAGTGATGAAGGGACACATTTTTGCAACCGACCTCTGGAGAAAGTTCTTGAGAAATATGGTGTCCGGCACAAAATTGGCACACCATACCATCCTATGACTAGTGGTCAGGTTGAAAGAAGCAACCAAAGTTTAAAGAAGATCCTGGAGAAAACAGTTAACAGTCATAGGAAGGACTGGAGTCTCAAACTTGATGATGTACTATGGGCGTATCGAACTGCCTATAAGACCCCCATGGGTACATCACCCTATCAGATGGTGTATGGAAAATCATGCCACTTGCCAATCGAATTAGAGCATAGAGCGTATTGGGCCATTAAGTTTTTAAACTTCGATTCCCAATCATGTGGAAAACATCGATTGCAACAGTTGAATGAGTTAGACGAATTTAGACTTCAGGCCTACGAAAGCGCCAGGATAAGTAAGGAAAAGACAAAACTCCTTCACGATGCCAAAATCAAGAAGCGAGAATTCCAAGTTGGGGAACAAGTTTTATTGTACAATTCCAGGTTACATCTGTTCCCTGGCAAGCTGAGGACACGATGGTCCGGTCCCTTTGAAATTCTCCAAATCATTCCTGGAGGTGTTTTAGAACTAAGAGGTCATGGTGACCAGCCGTTCGAGTGAATGGTCAAAGGTGTAAGCATTATATCGGTCAACCCAAAGAGAAGCCTTTGATTGTTCACTTCCTCGACATCCTCGGGTGTGGTACTCCTAAAGTCAATGAGTTTGACGAGTTTTCGCCCAATTTGTTTTCTGAGGATGACGGCAGTGGTCCAGTAGAGGAAGTTCTGGCTGGTAGTTGGGATATGGAAGAGTTTAAACGGGAGGCAACCCAATAATAAGAATAATTTTTATTATTATTATTATTATTATTTTGGTTTATTTTGTTTTTGTTGAATACGGGGGGCTAGGTTTGTCTTGTGTCGTCTAGGTTTTTGGTGTCGGTTTCTGTGGTTAAGTAACTTGCATTTTCGTAATTTGAAAAATCCATGTGATTCCTTCCCTCCTGCCGATGTTACATTTGTGCACTACTTTTCACATAGATTCGGTTTTTGTCAATTTTTGCATTGCTTATGCTTTGTTCCATGATAATGCCTTGTCTATCATCTTTTGTGCCCCTACCCCCGAGGTCCGTTTTGTTTTATTTTTCAAGTGTGCAGGATATTCGCGATAGCAATTGTGAGCGTTTAGACGATATCAGTTTTCCGGTGGATGGTCCACAGTCTACTGATTTCTTCAAGCATTTCCGGATCTAGATCATGACCACTTCCAGAATTGCCACTTTCGAACTACAATCAGCTAAGTTTTTCTTATTATGCACAACATGAGGACATGTTGTTATTTAAGTGTGGGGGAGGGATTAGTGGTATCTACACATGTGCTTAATTATTATACTTATCTTTTGTATCTTTCGTGACAAGTTGAAATGTTTAAAAAATTTCAAAATTGTCCCGAGCATGATTTTATTTTGGCTTACTTACTTGTTATATCCCCATACTTGTGCTGGTTGACTAGTATTTTTGCATAGATCTTTGTTAAATAAGCCTTTACTCGAATTCTTTTTACGTAAGCTTCTTCGATGACGAGCTGAACTTAGGAAACTGTACCCATTTAAACCGATGATGTTTGATTCTGGTTATCAGACCGTTCGCTTAGTGCTAATGTCATGGAAATTGTAATATGTGTGTAGTTGGAATTGAAGTAGGAAGTATCGTGAATATACCGAAGCCTGAATGTGATAAGTGAAACGTAACTATTGTTCTTTAAAAAGTATGTTCAAAAACAAATATGATGCATAAGTTGTGTGTGTCGAAAGCTGGTCGATGATTTGAGTGAGGTAGGTCATATCACGAATGTCCTATACCACTATGATGACCAAAAGCTCACGGCAGTCAGAAGAAGCTGCCTTATGATTGGAGTAAGGTAGGGTATATCTCGAATATCCTATTCTGCTATGACGGGCAAGAGCTCATCCTGATGTGCGTATAAATGTGAATTAATTGAATCAACTTACGAAAGAAAGTGGTATGAATAAGTGAAAGACTTAGTTATCGTCTACCTTATCCCCAGTATAGGCCAAGGTATATGTTGTAGGGAATATCCTCTGGGTATAACTGAAAAGATTTCGAAAACACATGTATTACTCTAGTCATGACGTGAGTAGTTTTGTGGGGCGTATGTATAGTCAGGGTAATTCATTATCTGTCTTAAATGGGTATTGGTTGGTTAGCTTGAATTTAATTGCCAAGTGTGGAATCGGTGGAAGTTGAAGAAGGCTTTGCATACACTACACATTCGAGTAATCGTTTATTGCATTGGATGTATGTTTTTGATGCTAGTCGACCGGTTGTGATTTGATATATGGGATTTTATGTGGTTCAATGTTCAAGTAAGTCCATGGTTTTCTTGTTTTGTTTTGCTCGGGACGAGCAAAAGCTAAGTGTGGGGAGTTGTTAACGGTGATTTTTACGATATATATGATTTTATTTCGTAGCAATTGCCTTCGTGTTTTATTACTTTTTATAGAAAAGTAAGTGTTTAAATGAAATATTGAAAGAATGGGTGTGGAAATCATTAAAATGCAAAATCGAGCTATTTACATGATTTTATTAGTGATTTTTCATCAATATATATGGTTCTACATTTTCACGTTTCTATTACCTTGTAGGTACATTTGCATGGCAAGGAATGAGCTGAAAAGATGTTTGATTGAAGATTAAATGGAAGGAAGGAGATGCAAGTCGAAGGTAGAATGAAGCTTTACAAGTTTGGACGCACGTTTGAGGTCCCGTCCAGTGGACTGGCGTCCAGAAAGAGTGGACTGGCGTCCAGGAGGAAAAGTTGATTCAGGATGTTCAGATTTTCTGTGGACGAGCGTCCGAAATTACATAGGACGGGCGTCTGATCCAGCTCGGCCCGACTCGAAGTTTTTATGCATGACTGAACTGGCGTCCAGAGGCATTGGACGGGCGTTCACCCCTTTAAAATGGCGTCCAGAATCCCTGGACGGGCGTCCAGCCACCGCCTTTGCTGAAACCGACCTAAAAACTTATAAATAGACGCGTTTTCTGCAACCCTAAACAACACAATTCGATCCCTGGCCGCCCCAGGCCCTTGGGGGCGCCCTAGCTGCGTTTTCCCACCATCATAAACATCTTTTTATCTTCTTTTTATTCATATGATTTGTATTCCAACGATGAGCTAAGGCTAAGCCTAGAACGAGCTTTGTGAAGCCAATTCTCAGCAGCGTTTTGATTTCAAATCTTGGATGGTTTTGTGAGTTTTTATTAAAGTTGCATCTTTATTATGTTTAATTTGTTTTTATGCAATTGTATCGATGGATTGTTGCATGGTTGATGTTTAACGTTGATGAGAATCGTTGTTAGACCTAGATCACCGTAGTAAAGATTGGACTTTTAACCTAAAAATAACGAGAGTTGATTTGGTTGAATTTCTAGGTTGCTAGATTGAGAAATCTTACACCTTGGTTTGAGAGCGTTAATCTGTGAGATCGAAAGATAGAAGATTAATAGGCGAATTATCCACGAGAGTAGAAATTCATACATTTGATAGGTGAACCACATCTTTATTAAATCTTCACTAAACGATCTAGGGTAGTAATTGAGAGTTGCGAGATAGGTGGATCATAGCTTGTTCTTCGTTAAAATTAATTGAAATCATCTTTGTGCCTTGTTCTTCGTTGTTATCTTAGAAGTTTATTTTCTTTTTAGTTTATAGATTAGAGTTATTTTCGTTCGCAATTATCTTTCCTGGCTTTGGACTGACAATCCTCTGTCCAGTTTATTTTATCTTTTTTTAGTTTCGTTTTAGTAGTAACAACCTTAGGAAAATTAATGAACTAGATACCCCGATTCCCTGTGATCGACTCCGCTATTAATCGCTATACTACGATCCCTACACTTGGGGAATACCGGATTTATAAATTTTATTACTTGTTTGTTTTGTTAGATAAAATCCGTGACAGAAGTCATTATGGTTGTGGTCGACAGATTCACAAAATGGGGACATTTTGTGGCTCTGAGGAAGGGGTATTCTGCAGATTTAGTAGCTGAAGCTTTTTTTCATCATATTTACAGATTGCATGGCTTACCTACATCCATAGTGAGTGACAGGGATAGTGTATTTACTAGTGATTTCTGGCAACATTTATTCCAGTTAGCAGGGGTCAAAATTTCTTTAAGCTCTGCATACCACCCCCAAACGGATGGCCAGACAGAAAGGGTAAATCAGTGTCTAGAAATGTACCTAAGGTGCATGTGTTTTCAGAGACCTAAGCAGTGGACTAAATGGATGACTTTGGCTGAGTTTTGGTATAATACAAGCTTCCATACTGCCATTCAAGTGTCACCTTTTGAGGCCCTATATGGGTATAAGCCTACATCTATACCCATTGGAAGTTATAGCAGTGGCAACAACTCTTCTGTAGATGATTTCTTGCAACAGAAACAGATGCAAACTAAGGAACTGAAGGATCATCTGGAGTTTGCTCAGGCCAGGATGAAGTATTATGCTGATAAAGGAAGAACTGAGAGAGAGTTTCAGGAGGGAGATCTGGTCTTTCTAAAATTACAACCCTACAGACAAACTACATTGGCCTTAAGGAGGAACCTAAAATTAGCTGCTAGATATTTTGGTCCATACAGGGTGATTGAGAAGATTAATCCAGTAGCATACAAATTATTACTACCAGAAGACTCAAGATTGCACCCTGTATTTCACATCTCCATGCTCAAAAGATACAAAGGAGCCCACATACCAGCCTCTACACAGCCACCTATTACCTCCCCTGATGGACAGGTTGTTTTATATCCAGAAAAGATTTTGAGCATTAGGACTGTCAAAAAAAAGAATGCACCAGTGGGGCAATGGCTTACGAAGTGGCTCAATCTAGATGAGGCCTCAGCCACTTGGGAGGATGCAAGATATATCATGAGGAAGTTTCCCCAATTCCCACCACCATGAGGACATGTTGCTGCCTAAGGAGGAGGGGATGTCAGGAACTAAGAAGAAGCATACTTATCAGTTAGTCGATTAGCATCTGTAATACAGCAGTTATGAGCTGTTATGAGCTGTCAATCAGTTGTACAATTGCTATATAGAGCATATAAATAGGAGATTATACAGACTTGTAAAGCATTCAAGCAAATAATCAATAAAAATCTTACTTTTCTCTCTTTTCCTGCAATTCTTCCCCTTCCTCCCTTGCTACCTTGTCATTTTACTTCTTAGTTCCTTACACATGTGAAGATCAGGTTCATCGAAAAAGTAATTAACCTTAAGCGAAAAAAATGATCAGGTTCATCTAAAAAATAACATCAAATATTACGGTTAAAAAACATTAAAGGGAGTACTACTAACTGCGTTTTTTTTCCCAAGAAATAAACTGGACTCTTTTTGTTATTTTATTTATTTATTATTGTTTTTCAAAGAATATAAAGTGCACTTTTATACTATATTTCCCTCGTTTCGTTTGTAAAGCTTGGAAAACAATCCGGCGCCGGCCCCGGCCCCTTGCATCACCACCTTTACGAATCCAAATATCCAAATCGCTGCTTTTATTGTGTTTATTCCCTTTCACTTGCCCAAATTTTATTCGCAAGTAACCACGCAAAGCTAATGGTATGCTCTTTCTTCAGAAAATCTTTTGGGGTCTCTCGTTTTCGCGGCTGTAACTTGGTAATTATCCTTCCTTGTGATATATTATCGAATGCAAATCTATGGAGCAGTTTCTGTAAGTCCCATGATTTTTTCATGAGGATCGGTTACTGCCCTCCTCCTAGATTCCTTTTGTTATCGTGCTTGATTTTGTTTTTGTTTTTTTTTTTTTTTTTTTTTTTTTTAAACCTGTAACTCCCTTTGCTAAAGTGTACTCAAATGCGTTTTCTGTTTTGTATTTTATAGAAATAGTAGCATGGGATTCTTTGTTTCGCAATATGATTGTAAGGTAGCGTAATAGTATAATGGAATTTTAATCCAACATAATGAAAAATTCCTAATTTCATTTCTTCCGAAAATTGATGAAATGAGATGGAATGAAATAGAAATTGATAAAGCACAGAGGTAGTGGGTAAGTATGTAGTGGGGTGGAGAGGGTGGTGGGGTTGGGTGAGGTAAGGTAGGTGGGTGGAGTAGGGAATGGTTAGTTATGTTTGGGTAAGGAAGGTAGAGTGGCAGGGTGGGGTAAGGTAGGGTGACAGGGTGGGGTGATTAGTATGTATGCTGAGGTAGGGTAGGGTGGTGCGGTAAGGTAGGGTGTGGGTGGGTCCAATTTAAGCAACATAAGATGGGTGAGGTAGAGTAGGGTGGTGGTGGGGTAAGGTTGGGTATGCTAGGATGGATAGGATAGGGTAGGATATGATGGTAGTAAGGTTAGGCGGTGGGTTGGGTTGGTGAGGTAGGGTAGGTATGGGTGGAGAGGTAGGGTGCGGACCGTGCAGTTGGGTAAGGTTGAAGGGTATAGTGTGGTAGGGTAAGGTTGGTGGTGCCGTTGGGGAAGGGCTACCCCGCCCTATCCTACCTACCTCTTCCCTTTTCACCCTACTCCACCACCCTACCCTACCTACGCTTTATACCCTATCACACCCTACGTTACCTCACCATCCCGCACATTCCGCCACTCGGTGTGTCACCTATTATGGAGTTTGTTTCATTCCATTCTTTTATTTTCCAAACGTAGTAATGGAATGAATTTATTTCATTTTATTCTGTTATTTTATTCCATTCCATTCAATTTCAGCGAAACAAACGTGCCATAAGTGTTACTTTAGTTGTGGACTTGTGGGCCTGAATAATTTCTGTTTGTATTTTCTGTTGTGTATTTTTTTTTGGGGGGTAGGAAATCGTAAGGGGTGGGAATAGAACTTACCTCTGATTTGGTATAGTTCTTCTTGCTGACTTAATTTCTCGTCCTAAATTTGCTGAAGGTTGGAGAGAGATGTGAATTGCTAAGGAATGCTGTAGTTTCTCGCATTTTCAGGCTCAAAACAAATTTCCCTTACTGCACATTAGTTTCTCCTGAACAACCATCCCGTCAGAAATGGAGCTATTTTTCTGATAATTTGGAAGGGGAAAGTCCGGTTTACGCGCATGCCCTCAAGTTCCAGCGGCCATCCGCCATAAAGTACAGCCGTGACCTCAAGAATTCCGTTAGTTTGATAGGAAGAGTTATCCGTCCCTTGAAAATAATTAATACTCAGACAGATACATTTGGGGCTTACACTGTCCTTAGAGTTCAGGATACTTCTCATCCTGACCGAGGTATTAGGTATGCTTCTATGTTATTTCTATTAGGTTGTGAGTGAGAATTTGGCTAACTTTTGAACTCTTTATTTGCACAAATTTGTGCTAAACAGGATTCTACTGAACTTGTGGGGCTGCATGGCTGTAAAGTGTTTGAATCACGTGAAAGAATCTGATCTCGTATATGTTAATGGTCGTTTAGATTCATATACAAAGGGAGTTGAAGACGGCATATACTGTAAGGTTAGGATTATGAATTCATCTTATTCCGAAGAAATATTACAACATTCTGAGCTTATAATTTATTGCATGTCCTTTTGGAATCTGCTGCTCAAATTAGTTTGTAGACCTGTGTGATCAGATCAATTTCAGTTTCCTGTTTCCTGAAAGTTGCTTAATTTTGATTGAATGGATTATGAGTATCCAAACTGGCTTCTTATTTTAAAGAAAAAAGATTTCAACAACTTTATCGTCTTTCCTATGCTGATTCTCCTCTTTCTAAGGATACTGAATATGAAATATTTTTTTCTCAGTTATTTTGGTTTCTTGTGATATTGACAGTCTCCTTGATGGCATCGAGGCAATCTTCGCTGTATGTTATATATTCTCGGTGTCAAAAATGAGCCGGGTGTGTATATGTGTATATGTATGTGTGTTAGTTTGTATGTGTGTATGTATATCAGGGGCAGATCTGTGTGTGTCTCCTGGAGGGGTCACGTGACCCCACTGAGATCCGGGGAATTTTTTTTGATATTAAAACGATGTATATATGTATCCTCGTTCTTTTTTTCTTTTCTCCTTTTGTTCTAACTCTGTCCTAGTGATCATCTTTTTGTTTACAGGTTAATGTTAAAGAGATAAACCATGTTGCACCGGTCATTGGGCAGGAAAGTTCTGGAAAAACAGAGAAATCGCTCATGCGAGGTTAGTTGCTATCTATCACACTAAATGTGGAGGAAATGTGGAGATAAAAAACATTCAAACATTTGTTTTATACCCAAAAAATTATTTTAGGTGAAGAAGATGATACAGAAAGGTGGAGAAACCGACTTCATTTGTGGCAAGTGTTCTTTGCCAGCCCGTATGAGTGGACAGACTTGAGACAGAGCAAGACAAATCCTAGACAGCCTGATTTTAAACACAAAAGTACAGGTGAAGCTCTGTGGCTAAGTCGTCGTGACCCGCCATGGTTAAGACAACAACTTCTAAAGCTTGATTCTGCAATAATGGAAGATCAAAGTAGTAAAGAGCAAACGCCAAATCTCACAGGTCACTTTTTATGAATGTGATTAAACAGGTGAAGTATGATATAATAGCATACACTCTTGACAGTGTTTGACTAGGATATTGCTTTAGGGATTGATTGGTATTACTCCCCCTCCCCTCCCCCCCCCCAACCTCACCCCCAACCATTTCATCTCATAGGGTATAATTTTTGTCATATGCTGTATCAAGTGAATAGTTAAGTTGATAACCGAATCACCTCCTACACACCTCCCATGTGAAAGAGATGTATCATATAATTGACTTTCAGAAGGTTAATAGTACAAATGTTCTAAAAGTCTATTAAATCATATATTTGAAAAGTTGAATTTGTTTTCTCGAAAAAAAAAAAGTTGAATTTGTGTGGTGTTAAAGTAAATTTTTTGTGCTGCAAAACTGGAAATTCATGAATAAGCACTTGCAATGTTCTTTACTCGTTTTCCTTTCCACTAGGGATGGCAATGGGTACGGGTGGGTACGGGTTTGCTATATCCATACCCTACCCATCAAAAAATTTCTTTACCCATACCCTACCCATTACCCATGCGGGTAGAAAACTTCAAACACATACCCTCCACATACGGTTATCCACGGGTATGTGGATATTCATGGATATCTAATTTTATTCTCAATTAAGTATCACAACTCCATATAATAAAGAAAGCCAACACGCAAATCGAAACAAATGGCATAGGTCGATCGACAACTCCAAGTGATAATTTTTAATGTAAAAATAATTGTCCAACTAAGTTGGTTACCATTGAAATAAATATATGACTCAAGCATATTAATATTAGTAATAAAAAGTAGTCACACAAAAAAAACCATATATTAGATCAATATCATGTCAAAACATAATATTTTTAAAACCAACATTAAATCAAACACTTATTATTCAATCTATTATATATCCGTTCTAGCAACAAAAAAAAACAAAGAGAGACCACTCTATTTAACCATCAACTTCATGTATATCACTATTTTCATCTTCAAGAATAGTCAACATACGATATGCATCGGATAGGTAAGAGACGTAGAAGTTGTCACGAATGTAACAACACATAAAACTTAACAAGAAAAAAAGTATTAAAAAAACATAGCTATAAAACCAAAAAATGTATTAGAGTTGAAGAACTAATTAATGCAATCAACCAAAAAACAAGATATAAGAACAATTCTAATTTTCTAACATTTCTGTTGCTACGATGGAATACAAGGTTGCCGGTAAATGCAATAAGAATTAGCCAATTCGTAAGAAATGTCACAACAATAATTTCCAATCTTTGTAGAATACTACCAATGATCGATGCATGATTATTAATTTAATTAATATTTATTTAGTTTCTTTTTATTAGTGACAATGTGACTTGTTCTTTTTTTCCTTTTTAAATAAGCATGACGTTTTTTTTATACGGACTATTAATTTTAATACATAATACATTATAAACAATATAGTATATGATGGATCGGGTGGGTATTATGACGGGTATAGAATAGATGTCCATACCCTACCCTTCCTTCGGCGGGTTTTGAAAAATAAAACTCATACCCCACCCTACCCTTAAAAATACCCTACCCTAATGGGAAGGGTCGGGTGGATATCCACCGGGTTAGATCGAAATTGACATCCCTACTTTCCACAGAGATAAAACAGTACAATGGAGGCACCAAAAAACATACTAAAGAGCTAAACCACCTAGGGAAGACACTCGTGGAAAGCCAAAATACCCCCTGAAAACGAGTTTGAACGAAATCACCCATTTTCTTCACCCTACATGAGTTTGAACTCGTTTCAACCCCAAACACGAGTTTTGACTCGTTACACAAATCGAACTCAAATCATCCAAATCAGCCATCTTCTTCAACCTCAAATCCATCGCCAGAATCCCGCCGGAAACACAATTTCAAACTCAATACACGAGTTTGAACTTTTTACACGAAAATCGAACTCAATATTTGACAAAATAAAGAACTTGTGCCCAAGAACTCGTTATTCGAAGAACAAGAAGAATTTGAAATCGAAACAGAATTCGAAGAAGAAGAAGGAAGAAGAATTTGAAAAAGAAGATGAATTCGAAGTCGAAGAAGAAGAAGAAGTAAAAGAAGGAAGGAGAAGAAGAAAAAGAAGCTGTAGTATGAAAGATAACGGGGGTTTGAATTTTGATATTTAAAATTCTAATTTGGAGAAGGGAGGGAAAATTTGAGGGTGATTCATGAGGGGGCAAAATGGATAAAACATTAATTTCTGCTTTTTCCTTTTTTTTAATTGTCTTTTGGTCAAAGACTATTTGGATAATGTCTTGTAAAAAAAAAGACTATTTGAGCAATTTCCCCTTATTCTATTTAAAAATATGTCATATTTTCTAATTTTCTATTTTTTATACGGTAATTACGAAATTGTTTCCTCCACAGAGTTAATTTTCCTCGCATTTCTTAAAGATTTACGAGTGAATATATCAAGAAAAGCAATATATTGGAAACCGTGGGAAGAAGAAAAGCTCTCACGATTATAATTTGCAACGTAATAAGAGGAGGGACAAATTCATAATAGGGCCCCCTGATAAGGAAAGATTTTGGGTGCATCCCCAATGCGGAATACACCCCGTGTGGAATGATAAATTTTATCTGTTTTATTTTTTGAACTGGATTCAAACTGTGTGGTTCATATTTTTTAAGTGTCACTTCACCAATGTGGAGATACCACTAGATTTTTTTGAACTGGATTCAAAAATGGTAGAGCGAAGGCGGATACAAATGTTATTAAATGAGTCTGCGGACCCCGTTAAAAATAAGAAAAAAAAAAATATATATATATATATATATATATATATATATATATATATATATATATATATATAGATAGAACTTTATATTTTTCTATTGAAAATTATTTTGCACCTCGTAAAATAAATTTTACTCCCTACTGAACAAAAGGTAGAGTCGAACGAGAATCACTATCAAACTAAAACAATTTGTGCCAGTAAAGACGCAACTTTATTTCCTGAGTGTGGCAATCTGTCCCATCACCCTCAAATATGGCAATCTCTCCCAACACTTGCACATTTTTTTTAAATCTGTCTCAACAGACCCTCAAGTGTCAATCTCTCCCAACACTTGCAATTCTTTTTGTAATAATGTTCCAACCAGAGTTCGATCTCGTGACCTCTGGCTCTGATACCATATTATGATCAAACAATTACCATTGTACTAAAACGTAAATTCGCAACTTTATTTCCTTTAACATTTCATGCAGGCAGAACACACACATTCTCTCTCTACTTTTATTTTTATTTTATTTTATTTTATTTTTTATTTTTATTTTTTTTGTTTTGAAATGTCAGCACCATCTTTTAGACCTAGTTCTTTTGTTCTCAATTCACGAGCTCCCTTTGATTAAAGAATACAAAGCAAAGTAAAAGAAGAAAAAGTAGCCACCCTGGAGCCCCCCATCAGACAACACCCAAAATCACCAAAGGATTGAATATATATCGCAATTAGCGTGACAAAAACATGGGGCCAACTTAACGTGGGCATCGGATCGGAATGATGTTGTCATGCATTATATATTCCTTTGTTAAATGGCTTTTGCAAAAATATGCTGAATGGAAATCATTAGCCTCCGTGATAAAGATAAATTTGCAATGGCTAACCATAATATCCCTAATCGAAAGATCGGAAGAAATAAAATCATGATAAGATTAACCGTATACAAAATTGATAATTTCTTCGGAAGTCATGCAGTCAGTTTTGGTCTGCTGAGTTTTGCTGAGTATATCTGAGTTCTACATCTGAGCAGTTGATTACAAGTCTGGAAAGTCAGTTTGAAGCTGAGTTTCGTCTGATGGATAACAGCTGGAGCTGTGGTCCACATCTGGGGTATATATGAGAATTCCGACAAAGATCTTTGGCGGTTAGAATTTGAGATTTGTGCCTATAAATATCAATTTTGTAATCAATGCAATGTGTGTTTTTCAAAAGTGTTGTTCACACACTTGTGAAAACCTTGTAATTCTATGTATAATAAAATATCTTTTTTTCTGTCTATGGAGTAGTCGACATAACGCCGGAAACCACGCTAAATCACTGTGTACTCTTTATTTTCTGTGTTTTATCAATTCCGTCATTCTTTACGTTTGCATTGCTATATGTCATTTATCTTTCTTAAACTGCAAGATTCTCTTATGTGTGTTTTAACACAAGGCTTGAAGGTTGGAGCGGGAATTTTTGTTCTCTTGGGCATTTCATCAAGCATTTGTCTAAGAAGTTATTTTTTTTTTCTCTTAGGCATTTTTAATATATATTTAACTTTTAAATTTTCTAATGCGTTGGCACTTTGAATGAGTGTATGTGTCTCTCACGTGTGGGTATATAAACATATGTATATAACATTTTATCTTTTAACGATATTGCGTTAAGGAGTAACAACACAACCATTTCTCTAAGACAATAAATCACTTTACCTCCACTCCAACTAAAATCAGTAGGAGGGACCTGATAAATTGGAAATCCTACTCCCCAGTTATATTTTTGACAAAATGCGTTTTTAGGTAACACGACGATAATAGTGGAGAAAAAAATATTGGAGTTAAATAGATTTTACGACAATAATAATGAAGTTTAACAGATTTTACGACAAGTGGAGTTAAACTTTTTACGACGATAATAGTGCAGTTGCCAAAAGTGTAACTTATTTCCAGGTGGGGATGAGAAACAAGCCCGATTTTCCAATTTCCCTGGAGGGACCTTTCAAAAAAAAAAAAAAATTTCGGTAGGAGCAGTGGCGGATCCAGGAATAATGTTTAGCGGGGTCCGTAAATTTTTTTCTAAGTAAATAATTTTTTTCACGGGGTCCGAAATATTTTTCTATAGGTAAAATATAGAATATTCTTATTTTTAACGGGGTCCGCGGACCCCTATAGTATAGTGTGGACCCGCCACTGGGTAGGAGTATATTTTCCATCCATATAATGCGAAAATTTATGGCAGGGTGGTGATTTTAGAGATATATCAAGTGGAGGGGTGTGAATAATTCTCTCATGCTCTCACACACATAGTAGAGATGTGTATGTGTGACATGAATTAATTACACCCCTCCACTTGCTATACTTCTAAAATCAATCCCCCACCATAATTCTTCTCATAATATAATAATCATCAAACCCCTTCAAGAATGAATGAGCTATGAAAAACATGAGATGGAAAATTAAGCTCGTTACCTTTCAAAAAACAAAATTAAGCTAGTTAGTGCTCTTTCTCTCGTATCAATTCAGCATATAAATAAAAAATAAATAAAATAAAATGAAAAGAGTGAGTGCTAACCCAAAATACATAATGTCTTTTGCTATACACCTGGAATTGGAATCTTTGTGAAGATGATCTGGAAAGCCAGAGTTTTCCTCTTTAACTATTACAAATGACAAGGTGGCTTCACTCACTATATACTACACACACATACATTCATTATCCTCCTTTCTACTTAAAAGGTGATGAATGCAAAAACCCACAACAACAACAAAATAATAATAATAAATCTGGGTGTAATTTGGACACAATGACTAGGGAAACAATAAAAATCAAATGTTTTACCTATGGAAAGATTCACTAATAGGAAGCCCTTTTTTCCCCATAGAGATCTCCCATTCTCTCCTCTATATGATACAAAATAATTCGACACGAACTAAACACACCGACCGACCCTTTTCCAGAGAGACCAGACAATGTAATAATAACTTAACATGAAAGGACCAAATCATCATCGGAATTCCTCAAACGAAGCTCGACGTTTTTAAGGTCACGAAGATGTTGTAAGATCTCTTGAAGGAGATGAACGCCTTTATCGCCTTTTCTCAACGAGCTCATGCAATGTTTCAAGAACTCCCTATCAGCTTCAAGAGCTTGCAGTCTTTCATGGAGATGATCCACTTGCTCTTCAACATAGATTTTCTTATAATTATTATCATCCATGTTCGAGTTTTCGATAATCGAGTCTTGATGTATTCCGTTTTCATCGTTCACTGCATCAAACAGTGGAAGTAGACTCTTGCCCTTTACACCTATGCTATTTCTTTCTTGATGATTCTTTACATTACCGTTTTCAAGTTTATGGTATCCATTTTCTTCTGGGATTTTATCTAAAGGACTAATGTTGTCCTCGGAATAATTCAGATTCTCTTCTTCATCCAAATTCATCAGCTTTACTTCTAAAGCCTTTAATTCCTCAAGAATGGATAGTCTTTCATCTTCAAAATCATTTAATGATTCATCCAAGTTAAGAACTGCATCAACCGGGCTATGACCGTTGCAGTATTCTTCGTTTCCGCCGCCATAGAATAATCCGTCTTCTTCCTTTACCTCTTGATTCAGATCAATGGAAAGTGCGTCACTGTCATCGGCATTGCTGCACGAAGCAGATGAGAATCCAAATCCATGGCTGCCCTCTTTGCTTTTCCTCAAAATTCTCAGTTTCTCTTTCGTCTCATACTCGACAACTTTCCTCCTATATATCTCCACATCTTTCTCTAACTGTAACTTCTCTTTCTCCCTCTTCACCATAAGCTCATTCAGAAGTTGTAATGCTTCTTGATCATATTCGGATTGTTCTTCCATCATTCTTTGATACTGTAAAGCTTCCATTTGCATTTGTGCTTTTTCTTCTTGAAGTCGGTTTATCATTGCCATAGTCTGATTCGCTGCAACAGCAGAAGCACTTCTTTCTTCTTCTAACTCAGCATATAATGCTTGTAAAGTTTGATGCTCGGATCTCAAAGCGGATTTGAGGCGTTCAACGTTTAAAATCCCATCGCCACAATCCAATTCACTTATGAAGCTTCCCTCTAATGAATCTTCAGCCCCGGAATCTTTCTTCTCGAGATAAAGAGATTTCTTGCTATAGTTTTGTGTGCTATCAACTGAAGTTGGAGTAACGGGAACTTTTTCTTCTTCGTGATCACTTAACTCAACCGAGAAGCTCCTCAAATCTACACTATGTTCTTCACCTTTCTTGGCACCTAATAATGTACACAAAAATCAGTAACTTGAAACACAAAAATTGATCAAAATAGACTAAACGCTTTAAAGGGTATCCGAAAATGACATAAAATTCTTCAAATTATAAAAAGGACAAGGAGATTATGCAAATGATCAAGTAGATGAAGGTTGGCAAAAGCAGAGAGTTTGGTAATTACTGTGGCTGGAAAAACTTGTGAGGGGGTTTTCTTCAAAGCATTCATTTTCAGAGAGCATATCCTGTGGATGAATATCATCAGCAGTATCCAAATCTGGAATTTCAGTTCCTATTGAAACTTCTGCATCTGTTTCATTACCAACCACTTCAGGAATATCTTCCAAAACTACATATATAATAATAACAATTGTAAATCATAAGTCTTTTTAAGTTATATGTATATAGACATAAAAGTAAATGTTGTCTGAAGAAAATAAATTGAACACATTGGACAACCTGAATGTTTTTCTTCCTCTTCAGATGCTGCTGCCATTGGCTTCTTAAACTCTTCATGAGAACCTTGAGTAATAGCAATCTGATCTAGCAATTCCTTAAGTGAAGGAAATTCTCTAGATTGAAAGACCAAAGATTTCTCATTTTCATCCATTTCCATGGATTCAAGAACAGCATCCTTGCTTTCATCTTCATTTCTTGGCCAAAATGCTGTCTTTGGTTCCATTTCAGTTTCTAATTGGTCTTCAATCCTTAAATTCACTGAGAGATCCAAATGGGCTCCCTGTTTAAAATCAGTGCTTCTACACCTATCTATGTCTTCCATTTTTGGTGAATCAATCAATTCATATGGGACTAATCGATGCCCAGAATCATCGAAAAAGAACTCTAGATGTTGTTCAAGGATTTCACTGTATGCATCTTCTTCAAAGGAGACCTGAATAGACTTATCTTTCATGGCTTTACCTTGAATTTCCTCAACAGTTACTTCTCTTTCTCTGTGAATTTCAATTTCTTTATGCTGAGGTTCATATTCAGAAAGAAATCCCTTCTCTGTTTTCTCATTTTCTCCTAGACTAAAGCCGCTGTCAACCACAGAAACCACCAATTCTTCATTCTTGTTCTCAGAATAAAATTGTTTTCCGAATTGATCTGAAACAAAAGATTGTCTGTTGATATAAGTCTTCATACCATCTTCAAGATTATCATCATCCTCAACGTCTTTAATCAAAATTCTCTTATCAGAAGGCTCCAATGCTTCCCAAGAAGAAGATTTGATCAAATTGAACTCAGAATATTTACTGGATTCCAAACTTTCACCACAGCAACAACACTTGAAGATCACCTCCTCTTTTCCATCTTCTCTTCTGAAAGGAGAATTCTTCATTAAAGCTTGAAAGTGAGCTGTTGATGAGAAGCAATTTTGACACATATCCTGAGATTCAGCTAACCTTTGATGGTTTGAGCAGAATCCCAGTTTAGAAACCTCTGCAAGATGGACTTTACAGAGAAGATCTCTGTGATAATTCTTGTGTTTCCCTGGTTCAAAGATGTGATCAAGCCGAGAACACCATAAGCAAGGTGGGTTCAGGCCAAAATGTTCAGCAAACTTGATGATCAAATACGAGAAGAGGGAATTGAGGAGTAGGAAAAATATAAGAGTCCATTCAAGAAGTGCAGAGATTAAAACAAGTTTTATCTTGTTGGTGCTTCTATACACCATAGCTGCAAGTTTGTTTGCTGCCATTCTTGTTGTCGCTTGGGAATATACAGTAGAGAAGGAGAGAGAGAGAGAGCGGTGGCGTGAAGGGGTTATTACGGAGGTGGTGGTTGTGGGAGGGAGCGGGGGATTTAGATGTAGAAAGAGAAAGATGAAGCCGAAAGAAGACACAATATAGCAGGACGAAACTTTTTACTTTTACTTTTATTTTTATTTATGTTTGTTAAGTATACTCCTAAACAAGGGTGGTTAGGGTGCTGCAATATTATTTACAAATAAAAAAAAAGGGTGCTGCAATATTATGAGGATTTTTTAGTGTTGAATTATTTTATTGCACACGTTGAATGAATGAATGATATGCAAAAACATAAAATTTGACAATATAATGTAATATGTTGAAATAGAGTGCTGCAATATTATGAGGATTTTTTAGTCTTGAGTTTTTTTTTTCGGTGTATTCGGTTAAGAAGCTTGTTTGACAACAATATTTTTTAAAATAGTTTTTCGGAAAACAATTATTCTTTAAAAGACCATTCACATACGCAGAGAGGTTATTATGGGAGCTTGGTATTGGCGGAACCAAGCAGTTCACCACACAGGTACTCAGTGCCCTCCGACGATGGTTTTCCTATCCCAGGCTGTTAACAAGGCAAGAGAGTTGAAAATCGCTTGGCACACCGAGTAGGGTAGTTCATGATTGTTTTTTATTTTAAAGCGTGCAAAAGAGATGTTTTTTCCTTTTGGGATGCATTGTACATATGTTTTTTCACATTTTTAATGAAAGATCCGGTTTACACCAAAAAAGACCATTCACATACTTTTTCCTCATACGTGCCCAATCTCATTTTCCCCCAAATCTGCAATTCCAATAACCCTAACCCAAACACCCAAATCGGCCAATAAGGGGTTATATAACCTGGCCCGATCCTCTTGTTTTTCCAAAAATACCTCTGATTAATTTTTTCCCAAAATCCCAATTTCTCGCCTTAACCCTGAATTGACTCTCCATGTGCCAGGGTTCTTTTGTTCAGCACTCTGAATGCTTTGGTGAAAGAAGAAAACCGTAGAAAAATTCCTTCATCAGCTTTTGGTTCAAAAGGTCTTCAGTTGATCTTTGCCATTGTTATGAATAAAACACTTGCTTCCTAAGGCATGAAAATATGAAATGTTAGATTTTCTTCCATTGCATATCTCATAGGGAGTCTTCTCAACTTCTTGTTCATGAAATATCTGTTTTGAGTGTAACAAGTTGTAATAGCTGGTTTTGCCCAATATCTATAAGGTATCATTGCTTGATTAATCATGGTCCTTCCTGCTTCCATGAGAGTCCTATTTCTTCTTTCATCAACTCAATTCTAATGAGGGGTTATAACAGCTGACAATAGATGTAATACATCATTTTGTTCATAGTATTCTCTAGTTACATTGTTCATGAACTCAGTGCCTCTGTCTGATCTTGTAACACCCCGAATTTTCAGAAAGGGTAAAATGGTAATTGGATATATGTACTATGACCTAATCATCATTTATCTTATTTATTTAATTAAAATGGATTTAATTAAAAGGATTATTTATTGGTTTTAATTAATGGATTTAATTATTGGCTATTTAAGTAAAAATATCCCATAATTCCTCATAATATCATTGCACGCAATTTCTGAAGAGAAAAAAAAAGTGGAACGATGGCAACGCAAGAAGAAATAACGCAGGAGTTGCCTAGAAGCGAAGGAAGGAAATCTTCGATCGTGGCGGCTAATCCATCAGGATTTTGGGCAGACCGTAGAAGACGGAAATCATCGTCTCATCAAGATGAACCGTTCCACACAAACTGTTCTCAATTTCGTAAGTTTTCAGTTTAACCCTAATTTTGGTAATCGTCAAGTTGATCCTTCATATTCGTAGTTTTAATCGTTCAGAAACCCTTAATCACAATTAATTCTTGATTGATTGTTGATCAATTAGGTTTTCTTGGAGTTGTTTAAAAGTGCTGCAATGTTCTTGAGTTTTGGCTTTGGTTTTGCTTGCAATTAAGGTAAGAGGCTCTTCCTAATGAGTAATTATAGTTTTATGATGTTTAGGTCGAGTTCGGTGTTGATTTTGTGGTTAGAATTCATAATTAAATGTGTTGTTGCCTTAATGTGCCATGATATGTTATAGAAAGTTAAAGTTATGTTTTTCTGCTGTTTATTCTGTCAAATTGACGTTGAATGTGTTTGGGAAGGGTTAGAAATCGTAAGAGTGCAGAAAACTGAGTTTAGGGCAGTTTTTGGGTTAATGCATACGCATTGACCAACCAGAAAGTGGGAAACAGATTCTGCAGCGTTTGTGCGCGCGTATTGGACGAGCATTCGCGAGCATTGATTGTCCAGGAAGCTCAATGCGCAGACATTCACGAGTATTAGGCCAGTTTTTGTTGTTTTGCTTGTTTTGAGCCCCGAGTCCAGTTTTAAATGTTATTTCTTGATCTAATATAACACTAAATGAATATGAACAAGCCTTGATTAAGCATATGATGCGTTTAGTTCCGGCACCGAATGTATTCTTCATAAGAGATGAAGTTCGGTACCGTCGGAAGAGTATGATTGGCTTGTGCTTTGATGAATTAGTATTCATCAATGTCTGTGTAATTGCTAGGCCTTGTCCGTGTATAGTGGTCTAGGAGAGAGAGTAGTAGTTTTAAGTGAGCCTTACTTGAAAACACATAGGTGGCTGGTTAAACATTATTAATTAACGTACTTGTGTAGTTAAAAGATTAAACGTCATGTCATTCTTGGTAAGGCACGTATTTATATCGGCGATGTGTGGGCGGTCGGACTAAGTGGATAACTCTGCTGTTCTCTAAACGGCTAAACGGCAGGGGGACTTCACCGAGCGTGCATGCATACAGGGGGAACCTGAGGCTATGGGTTAACCCATTGTATTCAGAAAGGATATCTTCAGGTGGATATACAACATGCGTAGTGCCCTTGAAGACGGATGTAACAAAGATAAGCTAAGCTAGAAATCAATAGTCATGACATGTTGATGAGCATGAACTGAACCCTAGAGTTGTGTCCGTCACCTAAACACAACATAACTAATAATATGAAACTTTCCGTTGTAGAGCTTAGTTATTCATTAGCTTCTCTCTCTTTACTAAGTACTTTGTACTTACCTCATTTGCATGTCTGTTTTGTATGTATTGTGGGGTGAGAAGGTGAGTAGGTTGTCCATGAGCTCGTTGAGGATGATGTATGTTGTTGATGATGCTGTGACGATGAAGTCTTATTTGTTCTAGGCTTACCGATTGCTCTAGGCTTCTTGTTTAGCCTTTCAAGGTAGTCGTTGTATTTTATTTCTAGACATTAAAAGACAAGTTTGTAACTTTTGGACTTCATTTTTTGAAATTATTCGTTGTTGTAAGTTCATATTTCTATCTTTAGAATGGTTGTAATCTATTCTTAGTAGCATTTATGATTTTTACTCGAGTCTTATGGGTTTCCGTTTGCTTTATTTGATACGATGACGTAGAGGCTTGCATATAGTGGTGGATTTATTTAATGTTATACACTCCGAACATTCTCTTTTGGATAAGGGCTCGGTATCCGGGAGCGGGCATTACAGTTGACATATGACCTGCTGAATGAGTATAAGAAGCAATACTATGCAAGGAAGAGACCTTATCATGATATGACTTTCCAGGAGGGTCTAAACACATTCTATGGACATAAGTTTTGGGAGACAATGATTAAATCCTTAAGATCTACAGCAAGAAGAGTTCATAGTGGAAGATCAACTGGAGGTAGATGACAGACTGCTAAACAGAGACTGAGGAACTTGAGCAAAGAATTCCATGGAAGAATTCAAGCATTTCTATATGGGACACGGGTTCAACCTTCAAAGCATAAGGTTGGCTCTACCGGAAGCTTGGAAATGGTGGAAGTTGGTACACACCTGGATTGATTTCACTACACTGGAAAATCAATGGATGTTGCATATGGTCAAGGAAATCAGGGCGTATCAAGAAACGAAAGAGCAAGACAAAGACAGAAACTAGATCAGCAAATTTATATTCATACTTTTTATCTTTATGCTGATTTTAGTTGTACTAATTTTGAACATACTGATATATGAATGAAATTTGTTCTGTTCTTTTGTTTTTATCTTTTTGCTTTGCTGTAAGGAGGGTATTGGCATCGTCACTAAAGATAGGGAAATTGTTAGACATATTTTTGTTTTAGTGATGAGTGCCAGACTAGCTGTTATAGAGCAAAGGCAAAAAGATGTCTAGATTGAATGTATAGGTTTACTAGAGTTTGATCTTTGTATAGGTTTGATAAAAAGAGCACTGTAAGAAGGTCAGCTAACTTGATCAACATACCTATCTAGGTCAGTAGAGTCTCTAGGACGTGCTGATGGTTGAAGGCTGAGGGTTCAAACTCAGTAATGAAGACTAAGGGATCAAACTTAGTATTTAAAGTCAATGATATGGGATCAGAATTTAGGGAAGTCTGTGATGACCTAAACTGATCACATATACCTTCTGTAGAAGGTCTAAGTTCTACTAAAAGTAAAGTGGTGATTAGAACTTGGTTATAACTAAAATGGTGTACTCTAACTTCATAATAAAAAGTTAGATGAGAAGCATTCATTTGAGGTGTCTATAAAACACAGCAGACTAAAAGTCAGCTGACTATATATGAATATAAGCAGACTTATACAACATGTATCTGTTGAATGCAAAAGTCGAATTAATCCAAGTTTTTCTGGAAGATTAATTGGATAATGATGAATTACAAGCATTGGATTAATCCAATCAATGGCCAAGATGAAAAGGACGTTGTAAGGATTTCAGAGCCATATCAAATGAAATTAAAACATTGGTTGACAGACTGGACTGTCAGAAGTGTAAGATGTAATATCACCGGATGGATCAAGATCCACCCGATTACGCAGCGGAATAAATACCAGATCTAGATCTAAGCGATCAAAATACACAAATAATAAATCTAAACTACGAGGGTTTAGATACCAACCTTTTTATGGTGCAAAACGCCAAGATCAAAGGTCAATCCAATCCGAGGTAGATGAGTGCCTAGTTGAGAAGCCAAAGTCTTCCAACGTGTGTCTCCAAGCACCACCAGGTGGATGGTGTTTCAAGCCGCCGGACCTCCTCGATATGCTACCTTAGAAAACCCAAAGTTTTCTAAACTCGAACCCAAAGAAAAATAGCTGAAAATTCAAAGCTATTTTCCACCCAATATTTTGTGTATGGCATTGTGATTTTAGGCTTATGAGTACTCTGTTTATATAGGAGAGAAATCCTAGTCTCCAAGGCATTATTTAATTAATACAAAATCAATTAAAATAATCCTTTTCCTAAAAAGATAAATCCAGAATATTCTTAAATTAATAAGGATATATAAAAGATTTTCTTTTCTTTAAATTATTTAATAAATAAATAATTTAATCACATGTCTTATTATTTATCAAGAAAACTAATTTCCCAACAAATAATAATCAAAATATGCGGCCACCCTAATTAATAATTAGGTCACACGAATATTACACTAAAATGGGCCGAGTCCACGAAAAAATTTCTTTTCCATGTATTTAATTATCTAGTCCAACTAAACAATTAATCCACATGCGTCGGGGACCATGGACCCATATTCAGTAGCTACAATAAATAGAATAAAATTATTCGTCTAACCGAACAATAATATTCAATCTATTAATTCCGGGATTACACCACCATAAATCCGAAACTGAACTCTGCCGAATATAGATATAAACTTACACTCAACTATGAGTTATAAGGTGTCCACTGATATAATCATTACATACGGATAAATCCTCCTGTTGGACTTATTTTTAAGTTTTACTGATGTGTGCTAGACTAGCTGTTATAGAGCAAAGGCAAAAAGATTGTATAGGTTTATTAGAGTTTGATCTTGTATAGGTTTGATCAAACAAGCACTGTAAAAGGTCAGCTGACTTACATCAGCAGACTAGTCTAAATCAGTAGGGTAGCTGAGTCAGTAGACTAATCAGGAACCTGCTGAAGACTAAAGGCTGAGGGCTCAAACTCAGTTATTGAAGGCTAAGGGATCAAACTTAGTAATTAAAGTCAAGGATATAGAATCAGAATTTAGGGAAGTCTGTGATGACTTAAACTGATTACATATACCTTGTGTACAAGGTCTAAGTTCCACAAGATAAGTGATGATTGGAACTTAATTATATGCAAAAAGGTGTAATCTAACTTCATAAATAAAAGTTAGATAAAAAACAGTAAGCTGAAGTATTTTTAAACACAACAAAATAAGGATAAGCTTACTGATGTGTATATCAGCAGACTTATGTTCTCAGGAACCTGCTGGACACATATTTCGATTTAATCAAAGGCTACATTGGAAGATTACAAAGAAAGGGACAGCTAACAACCTCTGATTTATCAAACAAATCAATGGTTAAGATCAAATGGACATTGGGATGATTCAGACCTTTATCCAATGGATACAAGTCAAAGGGTGGACAGACTGTAGACTGTCAAAAGGGAATTTGACAATGTCAGTCCTAGGAACAGTCAGAAAAAGCAAGTCAAGATGGAGACAAATCTGAAACGTCTATGTTTGAATTTCAAACATAAGTCACAAGGATTCCTACCTATAAATAGAGGACTCCAAATTCAGATACAAGAGATGAGCATTGATAAAATTAAGGATCTATCTTGAGCAATCAGAATTAAATCAAGAAAAACACCCTGCTGACCCTACTGAGCATAAAGCTACTGATCCAGTAAATTTCGTCAAGTGTAATCTGCATTCAAGCTGTATCAAGTTTACACACTTGAAGACATCAAGCTGCTGATCATTTCATCCTGATCAAGCTGCTGAAAGCTGAATCACTTACTTGATTCAATCTTTCTTTTACAAGAAATCTACTGAAGACAGTGAAGCATCTTTGGGCGTGAAAGACTGTTGTTTGTGGTGGAGCTGGTGAAGAGGCAATCCTACCCTTCAAGGACCAGTGGAAGACTTTGGAGCAGCAATCCTACCTATTCCAAGTGTTCAGTTTGTGATACCATAGTTATTGGTGAAGGACAAGCAACTTAGGGATTTTTGTAACAGCTACATCAAAGATCTCTAGTGAATTACCTCCAACATCACAGGAGAAGAGTGGACTGACAGGATTACACCACCTGGAACCACCATAAAATCGGCCTACTTACTTTCTGCATTTATATTCTGCACTTAGTTTATCTAACACATCAATCTACTGAATCTAGCAACTGAATCACACACATACACTACTGAGTATCTAATACTTGGTATCATATTTAACAAAAAGTAATAAGGCTTAATTTTTGATATATTTCCGCTGCACAAATTCAGTAAACTCAACAGTCAGCAGACTACTGAGTGTCAGCAGACTATTGAAGTATCAGCAGGCTGCTAAAGTTGCTGAGTTTGTTAACTCCAAAAGTTTTAGTGTTAAGTTTATTCACCCCCCCTCTAAACTTAACCAAAGCCTTTTCAAGGGACCAACACCTCCATAGACTGTTCATTACGAATCGGGATATTTCCGTAAACCCTACTCGAAACATCTTATCCTTATTTACCATTAACCCCCTAGTGATCAATTAGTTTATAACTAATATAATATGAACTGGTGCCATCGATCAGTTTCTAGGATTAACAAATAAAGGAACTGTCTGTCTACTTCCCGATGGAAGGAATGAATTCTATATCTGTGATAGCACAGACTACTTACTTATCCTAAAATAGAGCCAACGAGAAGTGTTGGACCACATACTACGAAGTGATCCTTACTAACGCATCAAACTGTTGGTCCCTTGGAAAGGCTAACACAAGTTTAGAGTGAATAAACTTGTCCCTAAAACTAGATTTAAAACAAATTAAGGTTCAGTTAAAACTTGTGTGGAGTTAAGCTGACTAAGCTGAGTTCAAGTCAAACTGACTTAAGCTTAAAACTGAGTCAACCGGCAGTGGATATAATTCTAGCCTTTTTCTTGATCTTGTTGTTCTATGCGAAAGCTGAGTGTGTTAAATTGAATTCTGAAGAAAGTCAGTTTGTAAACTGTGAAGTGTATAACAATCAATTATCAAAATGCTGTAGATAAATGCTGAGTAAGTAAATAAATGCATAAAGTAAATAAGGCAAGTATTATAGAGGTTCCAGGTGGTGTAATCATGTACGTCCTGTCTTCCCCTGTGGTGCGGAGGAAAATTCCACTAGAACTTCTTGAGGTGAACTGTTACAAAAAGTCCTAAACAATAGTCCTTGGCTAATCCCTAGCTTCACTATCTAAACAGTTGTAGAACAGGTAGAATTGCTGCTCTTCAATTTCTTGAACACTGGTCCTTGAAGGGTTACGTATGCCTCTTCACCAGCTACCACCACAAACACAGTCTTCCCGACTGCTTGTAACAACTGTCCTTGGCGAAACCTTCCCGGTTTGCTTCACAGTCTAATCCTTTGATGTGAAATCAAAGTTGGGCTGAGAATCAATAAATTGATTCTTGTTTGTGGTTCTTCAAAGTGTCTGATTCTTGATAAATTCTGTGTAGCTTGAACACTTGAAGAATTTCTAGGTATGATCTTGTTATAGCACTGAGATGATAACAATTCGAATAGAAAGAGTAATGCACAAAAATGCTTGTTGATTCTTGTTAAATCTCTATATTATTGTTTTTTTCTTGGTGCAAAGTCCTCTATTTATAGTGTGAGGTCCAACGTTCATCTGGCTTGAATTCGAATTGTATCAACGTGTATCTTGTAACGGCTATAATTTCTGACCGTTCTGATGTGTCAGTAACTCATCCAATAAAATCGCTTCCTTTGTAACGTTCGACTGTACTATCAGTTTGTTGGATGGCTGACATATAAAACTGAGTTCTGATCAGTTTTATACTGAAAATGTCAGTCGTCGGTTTCTTGACTGACTTGGAGCATTAACTGAATTTTTACTCTTCTTCAAATATCAGTACTCCATTTTCATCTGATTATAATTGACTTAATCAGAGTACACCATAAGTAAATATTATCTAAGAATTCATTTTCCTTATGAATCTTAGGTTTTCATACAATATCCATAAAGTCAGTTCAGGTCACCACAAACTTGCCTGAAGTCTAACTTCATAGTCTCGACTTGTAATCTTCATAACTGAGTTTGAACCCTCAGTTCTTTAGTCTTCTGTAACTGAGTCTGTGACCCTCAGTTCTTCAGTCTTCTGGATAAGCCAACTGAGTCTGTGTCCCTCAACGGACTTATTTTCTTCAGTTCAATACTGGTGTATTCTGAGTCAGTTTGTCTGTCTTAGTGATTTCCAGTTTTCTAGATGACTTCCAGTTTTTCGGTTTTATGACACACTAACTATTACAGTGCTTGTCTGATGTAACTTATACAAATATCAGACTCTAGTAAAACCTAAACATTCAGTTCTAGACATCTTTTAGCTTTTCACTATAACAGCTAGCTTCAACACTTCATCAATGAGGTTAAAATAATACTTTGAATAAATATGATGAATTATCATCAAAACATAAATTTTATTTCCAACAATTTCCCCCTTTTTGATGATGCCAAAACTCTCCCTAAAAGAAAAGCTTAAAGATCAAAACAATGTAAAACAATGTAAAACTGGAAAACTGGATTTCATTAGAATAAGCAAAAACTGGAATAGTTACATTTAGTCCAAATAGTTGTGATTAAAGACTAAGCTTTTTCTTTGCTTTTTGTTGCACTGAGATAAACTTCATCTCTTTGTCATACATACGATAGTCATTTTCTAGCTTGGAGTCTTCATTTGAAAATGTCTTGTTGTAGTCAACTTGACTTCCTTCCTTCCATTTCCTCCATAGAAATAACTTTGGTAAGCCTGATTCTTTCAAGTAGTATTTTTCAAATTCTACTATATCAGCTTTCATTTGTTCAGTCTTGTCTTTAATCTTTAGTTTATCATCAATCCTCTGATTCTTCTTGTGTTGCGCCATCTTCTGATCATGATATTTATCAGACAGGAAGTAGTTCAAGGATTCTTCAATAGTCTTATCCTTGTACTTGGTTTTGATAGGGTTGTGATCTTTGATAAACTTCATCCACAGATCCTTTGTAAGAGTAACTCTTCTGTCTCCAGGTTGACTGTATTTTTCAATGAGTTGCTCGTCAGTTAACTCTTTCTTTAAGAATTTTGGATCTGGTTTGTATCTTTCCAACTCATCTTCAAGTCGCTTCATTTCTGTAAGTAACTTCAGCTTCCCCCTTTTTGGCATCATATAACTGATCTACCAGAGCATGGGTTGCTTGTTGGTCGGCTGATATACGTTGCTGAGAAGCAAGTACCTCCTTAAGCTGAGTTTCTAACCCGTAGATGTGCTGATTCATATGCCAGTGAGCCTGTACATGTGTTTCTCTGTCTACTGCGGTTGAGTCTTCAAGTTTTTGTTTGAGTAACAGAATTTCTGAAGCAGAACTTGAACTTGACTTGTGGATCATCTATAGTCTTGCATGAACTGAAACATCTGTTCTAGTTCTATAATCCAGATATCCAGAGATGTTTGATAAAAGGCCATTTTGTGCATCTTTTTGACCGAGCACGATCTTCAAATTTTCATGCACTTTGGCCAACTCATCCTTTGTTAGGATGTCAGAAGGATCATATGTAACTTCTGTTTGATCCTTAAACTGAATATCATCTTCAATGATCATAAGTTGTTGTTTATCAATTTCATCAGCTGCTTGCTGATTGTCAGTTGTCTGATCTCCAACTGGCAAATCTTCTTGCTGTGTTACAGTTTGCGTAGCTAGAGGTTGAGGTTGAGTTTCTGTTTGCAAACCTGTAGTTACATCAGCTTCTTTTCTTGATTCATCATTGTCATCATCCTTTTTCTTTGAAGTGACTTTGGGCGTGGATGATGTGGCTGATTTTCTTCTTTGTGCTAGTTCAGTGAATCTTTTGAAGCAGTTTTCAAGAAATTCCGAAATAGGAAACAGAGTGTATAGATCTCTAACTTCCAATTTCTCCAAGAGTAGTTTCTCTTCAGTCTATAGGTTGACATCATGAGAATCTTCTGGTTTAAGCTTCATTTTCATCAGCTTGATGATTTTATCTGCTTCAAAAACTGAGACTGGTTGCTGATCTGATTGGTCTTGTAACTGAGAAGCATGGTCAGCAGTGATATTTTCTTGTGTAACTTCTGTTGTCAGTTGTTGTTGTTCCCCCTCAGTTGGTGCTGTCTTACTTGAAGTTCCTGGGTACAAACATCTTACAACTGATCTTTCATTTGCTGATTCTGCTTTGCACTTGATGCCTTTGTGTTCAGCTTCCTGCTGAGACACAGTTTTCTGCCTGGTTTCAGGTTGGGAAGTTGTTCTTGGTACAGCTTCGATTTCCTCTGTAGTCTGTCGTGTTTTCTTCCCTTCCTTTATTTTCTCCAGATAAAATTGAATTATTCCACTGAGTGTCTTCTTTAGTCGGAATCTGCCAACAGTTGCTTGACCTTCATTTTGAGCTCTTCGTACACTTTCTAATTCAGCTAGGTGTTGCTTCTTTATCTGATTGACTACATAACCTGCCCAATTGAATTCAATTTCGTCCCAAATTATGTCCATCAGATAAATATTCTCTTCGGATAGTGTACTGATTCCTTTGGATTTTCCAATGACATGTTTGCTAAGCCATCTGCTGAGGTGAGCAAATTCTGGCTTGAGTTTGTCAACATGACTATCCATTTCTACTGGTTCCTTAGAAAAAGTAAGTTGCTTCAGAAAAGCTTCTCTTTGCAATGGTAGAGTAGTCAAATCTATTGATGTCACAGATGAATCTGTGAAACCAAATAGTGACTTCATAACTCTTTCATTGACAACAATACGATCTCCATGAACTGTAGTGATCAGAGAGTTTCGTACCAATCGCATATTTTCCCAAAATTGCAAAATTCCTTCCATACACGTGGTTTGTTGAATTTAACTTCTAGAAGGTTTCTCAGACCTGGTTGTTTCTGGATTTTATTACAAATCCAACTTACTAACAGAGTATTGTTGCACATTGCTTCATAGATATTGAATGAAAATTCATCTAACTCTGTTATCAATCTTTCTTGTTTTGATTTGTCTGAGGTGGCCATATCTGTGTGTGAACACAAAAATTGATTTTTGAGAGGAAAGGATTGAGAAGAGTCTGATTCTGTTTTTAGGAAAGAGATGAAGAATTTGAAATTGATTGAAAATAGTGTGAACGAGGGTTGAATAAATAGGTAGGATATACTGGCGGTTGAGTAGTACAACTTTTCAAATTCCATGATGGTTTGGGTAACCTATGCATGTACTGTTCTGACAGTCGTGGGGTGTACACGCAACATTCTGACAAAAAAGAACTATAGTAATTAAATGTGATATAACTGCTGTTGATTTTATCATATCAATCTTTGACTAAAGTTGACTGGAGTAGAAACTGATGCTGAGGTCAGTTTAAGAGTGAACTTTCAGTTCTGTCAAATTCTCAGTTTCAGTTAATCAGTTTGAGATTCAATGACTAATCTGTTAAGTGAACGCACCCAACATAAAAAAGATTAATCCCCTTGACGAATCTCAGGTTTAACTGATTTAACTGAATTTGATTATCCCAACTCAGTTCTTATATCCTTTTTCTCTGCATGATCTCTTATAAAGTGGTGACGCACATCAATGTGCTTTGTCCTTGAGTGTAGAACTGGATTGTCAGTAATTGCAATTGCACTTGTGTTGTCACACATTATAGGAATTGTTCCTTCTTCTATTCCATAATCTTTTAATTGCTGTCTAATCCATAATACTTGAGCACAACAACTTCCAGCTGCTATATACTCTGCTTCAGCTGTTGAAGTTGAGATAGAATTTTTCTTTTTGCTAAACCATGACACAAGTCTATTTCCTAATAACTGACATGTGCCTGAAGTGCTCTTTCTGTCCACTTTGCATCCAGCATAATCTGAGTCTGAATAAGATATCAGCTTGAATTCTCCTACTTTTGAATACCAAATTCCAACTCCATCTGTATCTTTTAGATATTTCAATGTTCTTTTTACAACCGTGAGATGACTTTCTTTTGGTTTTGACTGAAATCTTGCACATACACCGACAGTAAAAGATATATCTGGCCTACTTACTGTAAGATAGAGTAAGCTTCCAATCATTCTTCTATGAAGTGTTTGATCAACATCTTTGCCTTCTTTGTCTTCATCTAGCCTGATGTTGGTCTCCATTGGTGTAGAAATTCCAGTTGATTTCTCCATACCAAACTTTTTGATAAGTTCTCTTGTATATTTGGTTTGGTGAATGAAGATTCCATCATCTAATTGTTTGACTTGTAATCCAAGAAAATAATTTAATTCTCCCATCATACTCATTTGAAATTTGCTCTTCATTAAACTTGCAAATTTCTCACAGAACTGTTCATTTTCTGATCCGAAGATATATCATCAACATAGATTTGAACAAGTAGAGTGCTTTCTCCGTTTTTCATTCCGAATAATGTTTTGTCGATTGTTCATTTGATAAATCCATTATCTACTAGAAACTGAGATAGAGTTTCATACCAAGCTCTTGGTGCTTGTTTAAGTCCATAAAGAGCTTTCCTTAGTTTGAAAACTTTATCAGCTTGATCTTTGATCTCGAATCCAGGTGGTTGTTGAACATACACTTCTTCTTCAAGAATTCCATTCAAAAATGCGCTTTTAACGTCCATCTGATATACTTTGAACTTTTTGTGAGCTGCAAATGCAAGAAATAGCCTGATTGCTTCTAATCATGCAACCGGGCATAAGTCTCATCAAAGTCTATGCCTTTTGCTTGAGAATATCCTTTAGCTACAAGTCTAGCTTTGTTTCTGATGATATTCCCATCTTCATCAAGTTTGTTTCTGAAGACCCATTTGGTTCCAATGATATTCACATGATCTGGTCTTTCCATTAATTCCCATACTTGATTTCTTTTGAATTCATTGAGTTCTTCTTGCATAGCTAGTATCCAGTCTGGATCCTTCAAAGCTTCTTCAATTTCCTTAGGTTCAGATTGAGATAGAAAACATGCAATCATTGCATCTAGTTGATGTCTTGTTCGAACGCCTGTTTGAGTATCACTAATAACTTGTTCTTCAGGGTGATCTCTCATCCATTGATGAACTGGTGCTTGTATCAAAGGGTTTGCATTTTGTTCGACTGGTTCTACAACAAATGATTCTTGAATTTCTTCAACTGAATCAGAATCATGTTGTTCAGGTTGTTGAGTAGTTGGAAACTGAGACTGATCTGGATCTGAAGATTCTGAAATTTGTAGTCTCCTAATGTCAACTGAAACTGATTCTGGCATGACTGGTAACTGAGACTGAGAGACTGGTTCTGGTCTGTCTTCAGTTGTTTCACCAGGGAAGTTTGGTTCATCAAATACTACATGTATTGATTCCTCATGCTTAAGTGTCCTTTTGTTTAGTACTCTAAATGCTTTGCTGACACTTGAATATCCTAAAAAAATTCCTTCATCAGCTTTGGGCTGAAAAACATGAAGTTGATCTTTCCCATTATTGTGTATGAAACATTTGCTTCCAAAAGCATGAAAGTATGAAACATTTGGTTTTCTTCCATTCCAAATTTCATAAGGAGTCTTCTCATGCCTTTTATTCATGAGAGCTCTGTTCTGTGTATATCAGGCTGTGTTAACTGCTTCTGCCAAATATCTTTCAGGTAGTTTAGCTTCACATATCATCGTCCTTCCTGCTTCTTTGAGTGTTCTGTTTCTCCTTTCTGCTACACCATTTTGTTGAGGTGTTCCTGTGGCAGCAAGTTGGTGTAAAACACCATTTTCTTCACAATATTCGATAATCACATTGTTGAGGAATTCAGTTCCTTTATCAGATCTTATCTTCACAACTGACACTCCTTTCTGATTCTGAAGTTTCTTAAGCAATTCAGTAAGTCTTTGCTTGGTTTCACTTTTCTTGGTTAAGAAGATAACCCAAGTGTATCTTGAAAAATCATCCACCACCACCAATGTATATTTCTTGCCACTGATACTAATTGGTGTAATAGGTCTAAATAAATCCATGTGTAATAATTCTAGGACTCTGGTTGTTGAATGCTGAGACTTGTTCTTGAAACTTGCTTTTGTTTGTTTTCCTTGTTGACATGCATCACATAAGCTGTCCTTCTTATATGAGATTTCTGGTAATCCAATGACTAGCTGTTTCTTGACAAGTGTGTTAATGTCATCAAAGTTTAGATGACTCAGTTTCTTGTGCCACAACCAGCTGATTTCTGATTTGGTATGCACAAGCAAACAGGTTTCAGCAACGGAAGTTGTCCAATCTACTACATACATATTCTCTTTTCTTCTTCCGGCTAAAACAACTTGAAATGTTGTTTCGCTGACGACAATGCAGAATTCTTTGTCAAAAGTGACTTTGTATCCCATATCACAGAATTGACTGGTGCTGAACAGATTGTAGTGTAATCCTTCTACATAAGATACATTCTTGATTGTAAGTCCATTCCTGATTAAGGTACCATATCCTTTGGTGTATCCAGGTTTGTCTTTACTTCCAAAATTGACTTTTGGTCCATCTTTTGCAATAAAATTACTAAGACAGTCCTTGCTCTTCATCATGTGTCTTGAGCAACCACTGTCAAAGTACCATACATCATGCAGTAAAAGTTAAAAATTTTTAGGTACCCAACTCTGTTTGGGTCCATGGGGGTCAGTTGTCAGTACAACTCTGGGAATATGTCCTTTTGGGATTCTTCGGATATTGTTTCACTTGTTTTCATATATGTAAGCCACACTCCCATAGTATCTATGTTTGGACTGTGTCTTATTTATATGATCTCTCAGATCTTTTGACTGAAATTTATTTCCATGATGCTTTCTATTATTGAAGCTTGAGTAATAACCGTCATTCCTTCTGTACTGAGGTCTGGACTGACCTTGGTACTCTTGCTGAGAACTGAGATTAGCTCTCTGCTGAGTTTTGAACTGAAACTTATGATAAGTTTTCTGTCTGGAATGAATGTTATTATCAGTTTTTTTAATAGATGCAGTAAAATTCCAATCATCATCAGTGGGATATAACCTTCCTTTCCCCTGAATGTGTGAATCTTTGAATGATTGACATTCTTGGATTTACCTTGATTGTAATTTTTTTGGTTCTTAACTTGATTGGTTTTTCTGGATCTGGCAGTTGATTTGCCGTTTCGGTTTCCTTTAGATACAGCTGATCTACCTTCTGATTTACCTTTGTTGGTAGATACAGTTGTCTTCTTAGAAAACAGATTTATCCGTTGTGATACTGGCTTTACTGGTTCAGCAATTTTCTCAGTTTGTGGAAGTTGTTCAGCTACAAACTTAATACCAGTTGTGATATTAGGTTTAGCAGCCTTGCTAGTTTTATCCTTAGAAGATTGATGTGTATCAAATCCTAAGCCTGTTTTGTCTCCATGCGGCTTTCCTGATTTGAATCCAGTAATTGAACTAGATTGAGCAAATGATTCAGTTGCTGCTGCTGATGCAGTAGGCTGATGCTGAATCTTTTCTTTATCAGTTTTAGTCAGTTTCAACATTTTTAGCTCAGACTTCAATCTTTCAACTTCAAGAATTAGACTTTCTTTCTCAGCTTTAATTGATTCATAACCAGCTTGAATAGTTACTAGCTGATTCATCAATCCGTCAAGTGTTTCTTCTAATTCTAGATTTTTTGGATTGGAGTCAGCAGTCGAAGAACATGCATTTTGCATGGAAATCTGAGCTGAAGAGTATTTAGAATTGGATTCACATACCTCATTTGTATCTTCCATGTGTGCCATTAAAGCTGTGTCATCTGATAATCTTTCAGTACCGGCTTCATAGTCTGACTCATCTCCAGTAAGGAGTGCTCTCCTTCCAACTCTTCTTGGCAGAGTCTTCTTGATCAGTTCTGGACATTCAGCCTTATAATGTCCAGGCTTCTTGCAGTTGAAACAGAGATATTCATCATCTTTTCTTTTCTTAGAAGTCTTCTTAATGAACTTCTGGGTTACAGGATGACCATTCTTCATCCTTCTGATTCTGCTCATCATAAGAGCCATTTGTTCTTCCATTTCATCCAACTGTTGAAGATTATTTGTGGATGTTTCTTGAGAATCATTTGTTGCTGCTGCAAGTGCTGTGGTATTTGGTTCTTCCAGAGCTTTAATTATTGCAGCTGTACTTGTAAAATCTTCACTGAATTCATAAGATTTCAAATCTGAGAAGATTTTGAATGAATCCTCTATGTCAAGTCTTCTAGATTCTTCCATAGCAGTGACTTTCATCTTCCAGCACATTGGTAATGCCTTCAAGATTCTTGTATTGATTACTTTCTTTGAGTATTCAATCTTGAGTAGATCTAATTCATCCATTATAGCACTGAATCTTGTCTCCATTTGGTCAATGGTCTCTCCAGATTTCATCTTGAAATTCTCAAACTTTTGTTTTGCAACTGAGATCTTGTTCTCCTTGATTGAGTCAGTTCCTTCACAAACTAACTGAAGTTTGTCCCACATTTCTTTAGCAGTTGTGCATTCTTTCACCTTTAAGTACATGTTGCTGTCAAGAGTTCTGAGGATAAAGTCCATAGCAACATTGTTGAGATTGTTTCGCTTGCGATCATCACTAGTCCATTCGGCTTTGGGCTTTGCAACTCGAACTTGCTCTCCACCAACAGCTTGCATGTGAGTGATCTGAATTGGTCCATCAGTGAGTACGTCCATCATCTCATCATGAGTAGCCGCTAGAAAAGCCTGCATTCGACGTTTATATTCATCAAATCTGTCCATATTGCACATAAGCATCTGTCTTGCATACTGATTGTTATCCATTGTGAGTGAGTGAAAACTGATTGATTAATAACTGGAAACTAAGCTTTCTTAAGAGAACAACTAGAGGAGATTTAGAGCAAATGAGCTTTTAACAATGACTTGTTAAAGAAACACCGCTCCGATACCAATTGTTGGTCCTTTGGAAAGGCTAACACAAGTTTAGAGGGGGGTGAATAAACTTGTCCCTAAAAACTGGATTTAGAACAAATTATGGTTCAGTTAAAACTTGTGTGGAGTTAAGCTGACTAAGCTGAGTTCAAGTCAAACTGACTTAAGCTTAAAACTGAGTCAACCGGCAGCGGATATAATTCTAGCCTTTTTCTTGATCTTGTTATTCTATGTGAAAGCTGAGTGTGTTAAACTGAATTCTGAAGAATGTCAGTTTGTAAACTGTGAAGTGTATAACAATCAATTATCAAAATGCTGTAGATAAATGCTGAGTAAGTAAATAAATGCGTAAAGTAAATAAGGCAAGTATTATAGATGTTCCAGGTGGTGTAATCCTGTACGTCCTCTCTTCCCCTGTGGTGCGGAGGAAAATTCCACTAGAACTTCTTGAGGTGAACTGTTACAAAAAGTCCTAAACAATAGACCTTGGCTAATCCCTAGCTTCACTATCTAAACAGTTGTAGAACAGGTAGAATTGCTGCTCTTCAATTTCTTGAACACTAGTCCTTGAAGGGTTACGTATGCCTCTTCACCAGCTACCACCACAAACACAATCTACCCGACTGCTTGTAACAACTGTCCTTGGCGAAACCTTCCCGGTTTGCTTCACAGTCTAATCCTTTGATGTGAAATCAAAGTTGGGCTGAGAATCAATAAATTGATTCTTGTTTGTGGTTCTTCAAAGTGTCTGATTCTTGATAAATTCTGTGTAGCTTGAACACTTGAAGAATTTCTAGGTATGATCTTGTTATAGCACTGAGATGATAACAATTCGAATAAAAAGACTAATGCACAAAAATGCTTGTTAATTCTTGTTAAATCTCTATATTATTGTTTTTTTTCTTGGTGCAAAGCCCTCTATTTATAGTGTGAGGTCCAACGTTCATCTGGCTTGAATTCGAATTGTATCAACGTGTATCTTGTAACGGCTATAATTTCTGACCGTTCTGATGTGTCAGTAACTCATCCAATAAAATCGCTTCCTTTGTAACGTTCGAATGTACTATCAGTTTGTTGGATGGCTGACATATAAAACTGAGTTCCTGATCAGTTTTATACTGAAAATGTCAGTCGTCAGTTTCTTGACTGACTTGGAGCATTAACTGAATTTTTACTCTTCTTCAAATATCAGTACTCCATTTTCATCTGATTATAATTGACTTAATCAGAGTACACCATAAGTAAATATTATCTAAGAATTCATTGTCCTTATGAATCTTAGGTCTTCATACAAGATCCATAAAGTCAGTTTAGGTCACCACAAACTTGCCTGAAGTCTAACTTCATAGTCTCGACTTGTAATCTTCATAACTGAGTTTGAACCCTCAGTTCTTCAGTCTTCTGTAACTGAGTCTGTGACCCACAGTTCTTCAGTCTTCTGGATAAGCCAACTGAGTCTGTGTCCCTCAGCGAACTTATTTTCTTCAGTTCAATACTGGTGTATTCTGAGTCAGTTTGTCTGTCTTAGTGATTTCCAGTTTTCTAGATGACTACCAGTTTTTTGGTTTTATGACACACTAACTATTACAGTGCTTGTCTGATGTAACTTATACAAATATCAGACTCTAGTAAAACCTAAACATTCAGTTCTAGACATCTTTTAGCTTTTCACTATAACAGCTAGCTTCAACACTAATCAATGAGGTTAAAATAATACTTTGAATAAATATGATGAATTATCATCAAAACATAAAATTTATTTCCAGCACAAACCCTACCCTAGTCTAAGCAGTCGTCTGTGATCACCTCAGGATTGAGATTAATCCATATATGATCATGTTGTGATTCGATAAGACTTCTCGATCACGGAATTATATCGAGAACTCAAATCAAATCGGTCCAGCCTTATATGATTATCATCATATATAAATGCCCCACTAGGTACCCTATTACCGACAGTCCGGGTAAGACTGTCATACCTAAAGTGTTCTGGGCGCATTATTAGCAAATTAATCTTGAGACCCGTACTCAGATTAATAAACGCTACGGACTAAGTTAATTTTAAGTACATCTCACTAACTCAATCCTCTTGTGTATAGCCATACACTGAGTTGTGTGATTACATAAACGAGGTAATTTTGGTTTTCAGTAGTGTCTTAATTATAATCATACATGCATATAATAAGATGAATTATTAATTCTTTCATAAAAACAATTAGATAATTGTCTTTCGGGCACTACACCTAACAAGAAGGACATATTGTCGATAAAAGGTACAACAGAGGATTTTCGTGAATATTCAGACAATCCTCAGAACGGTTGTGTTTGAAATTCAAATTCAAATCACAGGATCTACACCTATAAATAGAGAACTTTTGATTCATTGAAAGTCACAACACTAAGATAAGCAATTACGTTTTTGAGCAAGAAATTGATCAAAGAGCAATCTTACCCTGATTATAACTGAACTTTAATTTACTGATCAAGAATTTTCTTCAAGTGTTTCTGCAATCAAGTTCTATCCAGTATTTACACTTGAAGGTCCTAAGCTGCTGATCTTATCATCCTAATCAAAAGCTTGTTGAAAGCTGAATCACTTTCTTGATTCAACCCCTTCTTTTTTAAGAAGAACCTGAAGACAAAGAAGCACTGCTGAAGTGTCAAGGACTGTTGTATTTTGTGGTGGAGCTGGTGAAGAGGCAATCCTACCCTTCAAGGACCAGCGGAATACTTTGGAGCAGCAATCCTACCTGTTCCTAGTGTTCATTTTGTGAAGACATAGTCATTGGTCAAGGACAAACAGTTTAGGGATTTTGTAACAGCTATCTCAAAGTCTCTAGTGAATTTCCTCCAACATCACAAGAGAAGAGTGTACTGACAGGATTACACTACTTGGAACCACTATAAAACTTGCCTACTTTACTTTACTGCATTTACTTAATTTACATGCTTATCACATCAACCTGATGAACTAGCTACTGAATCACACACACTTACACTACTGAGTATCTAATACTTAGTATCATCTTTAAAACAAGAAGTAACAAGGCTTAATCTAATAAATTCCGCTGCAACTAATTCAATAGCTTCAATAGTCAGCAGACTGCCAAATGTCAGCAGACTATTGAACCTTGCTGAGTTTGAAAACTCCAAAAAGTTTTAAGTGTTAAGTTTATTCACCCCCCTAAGAACTTAACCAAATCCTTTTCAAGAGACCAACAATTGGTAACGGAGCAGAACTTCTGTTCTGAAGTAATCGTACTTGTTGTACTTGTGAAAAATCTTTGAAAACTTTTTCAAGTTTCTGTTTTCATGTTTTTGCATCATGGATAAAAACCAGTATGCTATGACTATGTTGTTGTGCTCTCTAGATCATTTTGATGAGTATAAACGTCGGATACATGTTTATCTAGCTGCAACTGGAAAGGTGAAATCTTTATTGTGTATTCGTTTTATTCTCATTTATTACTCTGATTTTGAGCTTGTATCTACCCAGATTCTTGATGTTTGTGCTGATCTATTAGGTTAAGGAAAAAAGGATGTGGTTACCTTATTTTTCCGGTGAATTAACGGCTATAGCAATCAATGAAATTCTTGATATACATAAACCCGAATCAGGATCCGAAACACAGGAAAAACCGGATCCGAAAAAATCTCCCGGAGCTCGTAATTGCGGGGAGGGTCCTCGCAATTGCTGGAGCAATTTTTCCCCTTTTCTTTAGATCGTCAGAACTGATTCATAGCACTAATCAAGGAACTCGATCATGCACATCGGAAGCAATGAATTAAATTCGTCTACGATTTTACCACGACATGATTCACATATTTAGTTAATATAATCTACAAAAAGGTTTGAAGATTTACCCAACCGGAGAGAAGCCATAATCTTCTTAGTTGTATCTCCAAGAAACGACTGGTGGGCATCAATCCCGTATGGGAACCTCCTCAAATATGCTGCAAGAAAAACCCCAGTGTTTCTTATTCTGATAGCTAGGACGAGAAACTATTTGTTTCTCCCTTTTCTCCCTAATGAGTCGCAAGAGTTGTCAAATGTGTTGGAGGAACTCTCTTTATATAGCAAAATTACCGAGCAACTGAGAGTTATCCCTTTTCACAAGACAATTATCTTTTTCCCAAAGAAAAATATATTTTCCATAAATAAGAGATAATCACCATAATTGAGATAATCATTAGAAAATCAATCTCTTATTTTATTGATTAATTATTTAACAAATAAATAATTAAATACACATATGGCATAATTCAGGGAAATTTCTTTTCCCAATTTTCTATACACCTGGCGCCATTTACTGCCACGGAATAATAGAAAATGTCTTTTTTATTTTATATATTATTAACCAAATAAATAATATTTCGCATATTCATTAAATAGATAAACTATTTAATTATTCTTGAGGTTCTAGAAATACGAGAATTCACTCGCGTGTTAGGAGCCAACCCGGGGACCATGGATCTATAACCAGTAGCTACAATAAATTGTATAAAACATTCATCGAACATAATATTTCTACTCAACTTATTAATTCTGGAATTACGCCACAATAAATCCGAAACTAAACTCTATCGATTATGGATATAACTTATTCTCACAGTGTCGAGTCAATAAGTGTCCATTGATATAATCATTACATATAGACTAACCCTCCAAACACTATCCGTAATGAACCGAGAATGTTTCCGTAACCCTTCTTCATTACATCTTATCCTTATTTACCATTAACCAACAAGTGATCAATTATTTCATAACCAGTATGAACTCCCGGGATCAATCAGTTTCTAGGATTAACAAATAAGTGATTGTCTTTCTACTTCCCTCAGGAAGGAATGGATTCCGTATCTATGAAACACACACTCCTCACTCATTCCTGAATAGTGCCAACGTGAATGTGATTTGGACCACGCCTCTTAGCAATCCTTAACGAACACATCAAACCCTATCTTGAAACAAGCATGAGTCATCCATATATGATCATCTTGTGATTTAACACGATTTCTCAATTATGGAATTATATGAGAAATACAGATTAAATCGGACCAGTCCTATATGACTACATCATATATAAATGCCTCACTTAGATAACCAATGTCGACGGTCCGGATAAGACGGTCACACCATAAAGTGTTCTAGGCGCATTAATGGTGGTTTAATCAATAGACCCTATATTTTGATTAAGTTCACCATGGACTAACAGTTCAAGTGTATCACAATAAACCTAATCTTTGCTTGTCCAAACACAATAAGTTATATGGCTACATATGATACAATTTGGGGTTTTCAGTAGTGTGTTACTTATGAGAGCAAAGCAAATAATAAGATGAGAATAAATCTATCATTTATTAATTATAAAAACAATAATAGAAATTGTCTTTCTGGCAATACTTCCAACAATCCCACTTGCCCGTAAGGACAAGCAACAATTGTCTTTCGGGCACTACATCCAACATGAACACATAAAAATGTGAAGGCGCTGATCTTGCTCATTATGGTGAAGATTTCCGTCATGGATTACTGAACTCTTGGCAAGGCTCTTCCTTATTCAGACTCTGTGAACCCGAACCAATGAATTTCAACCCGGTTCGCTCTAGTAAACTGGCCGATCCCCATTGAAATTCCTGTTCATACTAGTTTGACTGAGGGCTTATGCTCAGTGAAGTCGTGTGTTGGGTCAGTCCATATTAAACTAGTGGATGTTTGGTTTGTTTTGACGGGTTATTCACACCACTGGTCAATAAAACTAAGGGTATGTACCCTATGATGGTGAGTCGGTTTAAATCAACTAGTTATGGCTGGTTTGGGCCATGTATGTGATGTCTCACGTGACGTCACTTATACTAGAAAGAGTACTAGGTCAATCGTAGTATAGCAAGGCGAATCAACGTCGATCCCACAGAGATGATGCAACATTGATAATATATGTATTCGTTAGACATATTTTAGTTTTAATGATGAGTGCTAGACCAGCTGTTAAAGAGCAAAGGCAAAAAGATGTCTAGATTGAATGTATAGGTTTACTAGAGTTTGATCTTTGTATTGGTTTGATCAAACAAGCACTGTAAAGAGGTCAGCTGACTTGATCAGTAGACCTATCTAGTTCAGTAGAGTGTCTAGGTCAGTAGGGTGTCTAGGACCTGTTAATGGTTGAAGGCTGTGGGTTCAAACTCAGTAATGAAGGCTAAGGGATCAAACTCAGTATTTAAAGTCAAGGATATGGGATCATAATTTAGGGAAGTCTGTGATGACCTAACTGATCACATATACCTTGTGTAGAATGTCTAAGTTCCATTAAAAGTAAAGTGGTGATTGGAACTTGGTTATATTAAAATGACGTACTCTAACTTCATAATAAAAATTTAGATGAGAAGCAGTCAGCTGAGGTGTTTATAAAACACAATAGATTAAAAGTCAGCTGACCATAAATGAATATCAACAAGTATCTGCTGAATGCAAAAGTCGAATTAATCCAAGTTTTTCTAGAAGATTAATTGGATGAGGATGAATTACACGCATTGGATTGATCAGTCAATCAATGGCCAAGATGAAAGGGATGTTGTAAGGATTTCAGAGCCATATCAAATGGAATTAAAACATTGGTTGACAGACTGGACTGTCAGAAGGACACTGACACTGTCAGTAAGCTACAACAGTGGGATTTTTAAGAATTTTTGGACAATCCTGTAATGGTTGTGTTTGAAATTCAAATTCAAATCACAGGATCTACACCTATAAGTAGAGGACTCCTGATTCAGATTGAAAGACACAACACTAAGATAAGAAATTAAGTTTTTGAGCAAGAAATTGATCAAAGAGCAATCTTACCCTGTTGATTCTAACTGAGCTTTAATTTACTGATCAAGAATTTTCTTCAAGTGTTTCTGCAATCAAGATCTATCCAGTATACACACTTGAAGATCCTAAGCTGCTGATCTTATCATCCTGATCAAAAGCTTGCTGAAAGCAGAATCATTTTCTTGATTCAACCCCACTTCTTTTTCAAGAAGAACCTGAAGACAGAGAAGCACTGCTGAAGTGTTAAGGACTGTTGTATTTTGTGATGGAGCTGGTGAAGAGGCAATCCTACCCTTCAAGGACCAGTGGAATACTTAGGAGCAGCAATCCTACCTGTTTCTTGTGTTTAGTTTGTAAAGCCATAGTCATTGGTCAAGGACAAACAATTTAGGGATTTTGTAACAGCTATCTCAAAGTCTCTAGTGAATTTCCTCCAACATCACAGGAGAAGAGTGGACTGACGGGATTACACCACCTGGAACCACTTTAAAACTTGCCTACTTTACTTTACTGCATTTACTTTCTGCAATTTACTTTATTTGCATGCTTATCACATCAACCTGTTGAACTAGCTATTGAATCACACACACTTACACTACTGAGTATCATCTTTAAAACCACAAGTAACAAGGCTTAATCTAATATATTCCGCTGCAAAAAATTCAATAGCTTCAATAGTCAGCAGACTGCCAAAGTTCAACAGACTATTGAACCCTGCTGAGTTTGAAAACTCCATAAAGTTTTAAGTGTTAAGTTTATTCACCTCCCTATAAACATAACCAAAGCCTTTTCAAGGGACCAACAATATTAATCTAATTAAGAACACATATAGTGGTCTATGACCAACATAAAAACAAAAAAGAAATTGGTTTTCCCCCTTCTAACCGATCTCTTAACTTGGTGTAATTAATCATTATGTATACTCTCCCTTTAATTCCCCGATTCAATCAGAACTTGTGTATTAATTCAGTTTTAGCTACGGGTGCAATTTCCTAACATTGTTTACCTCCATTTTCAAGGACAATAAACGTTTATGTGCAGTTAACCTCCTTACTTTGTTGTATTAACCCTCAAGTAATAAGTTTTAGAAAATGCCAGCTCAAGACCGAGAACCTCCCTAGGCAGCTATCGACACTGACTAGCACGTTCCTAAGGATTGATACAGACTACGTCCTAACTAACACTCCACCTTGCAAGTTCTTCATGTTAATTTACGATGTACAAAAGAAGATTGGCCAGATTTAACCTATCGTGAATTAAACCTATCGATCAACGTAGCTGACACTGAATCTCCGGATTTAAGGTGACCTAATTTGGCCTCGCAATTGCGATATAGACCGTTGCAATTGCGAGTGCGGCTGTTCCTACTTCTAGAATTTTACCTTACTGTTCTGATCAATTCTAGTAAATTACGGTTCGTTTAAACATGCAGATTAATTACATTGTGTTAAATAAAGCTAATCAACCATAATAAAAATATAAATGAACGTTCAAAGCTTCATACCTTTAATTATAGAGATCTAGCTTGATCAACTCAAGCTAGTTGATGGCTTGTGGAAGGAAACCAATAGAAAAACTTACAAGCCGAACCAAGAACTATTATTTCATATAAAACTTAATAATGTTGGAGAGTCATGTTATAATGGGGCTGGCACATGCTTTATATCGGCACTGTAAGCGACTTAATACAATCTAAACCCTAACCGACTTAAACATAACACGCAGCTTCGATTTCTTGCTCTCCAAGAACTCGCTATTGCAGTAGGGCTTCTACAATTGCGGGCCTAACTTCAGCCCTTCTTGTCTCAGTAGATCCCGTCTTGGACTTCTTAACTCTGGCCCAATAATTCTTTAAGCGCGGATTCACATCTTTATTGCTCCTGAATATGGTATACCTGAAAAGCACAGAAAATGAGGCAGAACAATACCAAATTCGAGGGATAAATATGTAATTGAAAATTTAACGACCGAGGAACATTCACTAAGAAATTGATACGTAATTCACACAATAACCGGACTATCTCTCGTCAATTGAGCATGATTCGAGGTAAATAATTGTATAGTTTATAGTAATAAATGTAGTGTTATCAGTATGCTTCATATTGAGCCCTATATTCAGGTTGATTAAGGTCCTGTGCCTCGATCTGGTTTAACTGTCACTCTATGGTTAAAACATAATCCCTTAAACCAAAATGATGATAAACCCTTGTTGTGTAAAGTTCAATTGGGTTATTTTATTGATCAATCGGTTTCCTTATGGGTTATTTAATCTAGTTTAATCACTACTCATATACATATGTGTGTTTTGCTATCTAGTTTAAGGCATAAATTTTTATTGATTTAATCATGCTACAAAAAGATCGTTATTATTGCTGTATAGCAAACCATGGCTTTTACTTGAGATAAATTCAAACTTTGAAAAACTTGCCTTAACTGGAAATTCCACACATGTTAATTGTGCCTTCGGATTTAATGAGAGTGATTTTCTATAGTGGTTATAGGTTCCTTGTACCTATTAACTATTAACTGATGACGGTTAAAATAGTCTATCCTACGGCATCAACATTCTATCCATTATGAACAAAAAAATAGTTGTTTCGACTTATAAATATGAACCATTTGAGTTGAATATCATATGTCGGGTTCGTGAGTCGAGAAATCTGCACTTAACGTTTATTTTCCCTATTTCGATATTATTTCGTGCATTATTTGATGATTTTCAGGATACGAAATATTGGGCAGAGCCTCATGGACGAATCTGGAGTGGACTGAACGTAAGGAATGGGCCTAGGGTATTCCAGAACCTTCCAAGGTAAGTCGGCTGAAGAAAAAGGACAAAAATACCCCCGGTTTACCGAGTTGGGCCGCTGACTTACCGAGGCTCGAGATCAATCCGAAACGGGTTTTCTTGGACGAGGGGTAGAACTAGGTGTTTCTAAGTCGGTTTAGATAGCTATAAATAAGAGGCTTCGCCTCAGAACACAATGTACTCAAATTATTCAAGGCAAATTATGCAATAAAAGTTCTCTGTTCTTTATTTTATTTATTTTATGAGTTCTGGTCGGAGAGACGACGGAGTCGCTGGCTAGGGAGAGATCCGAGGGAGATCTACGCTCATCTTCGAGGGTATGATTTTCTGTCTTTTCCAAGATGTAGTTCTATCGTTGTTTTATTCGACTAGTATGTATTAATTGCTTATTAGTTTAATTATATAGTAGTTAGTTTATTTTACCCCATGTGTTATAGATCCGATTCGTTGGTGAAGAAATCATGAAATAGTAGTTGCGTTCTTCAGATCTGCGACGGTCTATATCGCTAGATCTGAATACCTCGTAAATTACTAATTCATGATAATCGGTGCCAGCTACGTTGATCGATAGATTTAATTTACATGTTAGTAGCCTGATCAACTATTTGCATGTCATCGTAAACTAGCATGAAATACGAATAGTGAAGTGCTATGTTTGGACATTATCTTGAATGGACCATAGGAACGTGCTGATCAATGTCGACAACTATCTAGGAGGGTTTGCGGTATGAGTTAGCGCTCAATATCGACAGCTCTAGTTCTTTACGCATATGGGCTATTACGGACCAATTAAGGAGGGTAGCTTGCGTATAGATTGTCTACTACCATTGTCGGAGTAGATAGGGTTAGGAGGTTGTATTCATAGCTGAACAATGAATAAATTCACCAATAGGGAGGACTGTTGCATGTGTGGGGGGAATAACTAATTACTCATTATTGAACTAATACATTAGAAACTCGTTTTGCTTCGTGTGAACTAGCGTAACCTTGTTAGTTTGAGGCACCAAATTTACTACTTTCTATATTACAGTTGGTCGTAGACCATAATCGTGACAAGCTCAATCTTGATAATTAGACGTTCTTACGAGTCTTTGTGGGATCGACTTTGACTCGCCAGTACTCTACTATGATAGACCTAGTCCTATTGCTAGTAAGTGCTTTGCATGTGATCAAGATTTTCTAGCGCCGTTGCCGGGGACTCGTGTCAAGAATACTTTTTTATTTAAGATTGAGTTTTCTGTATATATTTGAGTCTGTTTAATTGAGTCTGTTTTATAGTCTGTTAATACTAGAGTCATGCATAGTCAGTTCTGTTAAAATCTGGAAAAAAATAGTGACCGGTTTACCGGGGCTCTACCGCGGTAAACCGAGGGTTCAATTTTGGCAGAATCGTTTCTGTTAATTCAGCGTTGAGTCAGTAGTCAGACTCTGTATTTTTGAGTCTGCCAGGAGTGTGTAACAGCCGCCGAGGCAAGTCACTAACCTTTTTATTTTCTTTTTGTGTCTTGTAGTACGCTACACGAAGTTCAGCAGCCAAACTCGAGAGATTCATACATGAGATTGAAAAGTTTGCTAGGAAAAAGAGAAAGGAAGCTCGAGAGAAATCTGTTAGGCTGGCGGACGACATGATTTCGCACGAAGGAGATCACAGCGAGAGGGAAGAAGAAATTCCACCTTTGGAGGATACATAAATCGATATGGCACAGAACAGACAGAATGGACAAAATGGAGCTGGAGATATGGTACAAGCAGATAGGAGAACTCTACAGAGTTATGCAATGCCGACGATTGAGCAATTCGTGCCAGCAATTGTTCAGCTGAAGTATTTCACCCGAAACCGAATGAGATACAAATGGTGACTAATTACACTACCTTTAATTTCATGGGGTACCAAACAAAGATCCTAGTGTACACGTCACCAACTTTCTAGAGATAGTCAGCACGGTCAAGCCAACAGGAGTACCTGAAGACAACATTAAGCTGAAATTATTTCCATTCACTCTGAAGGACAAAGCGAAGATATGGTTATTGTCTCTAGCACTAAGATCGATCCAAACTTGGACCGATCTGTTGTAGAAGTTTATGAACAAGTACTGGCCACCTGGGATGTCACTACAGATGAGACAAGACATTATGAATTTCAAGCAGAAACCCACTGAAACCTTTGAAGAAGCTTGAGGAAGATTTAAGGAAGCACATATGAGATGCTCTCACCATGATATCACTTTACCCGTACGGATGTATAGTTTCTATCACGGATTGTGCCAAGTGAACAAATGAGAGTTGATGCATCGAGCAATGGATGTTTTGCGTTGCTATCACCCGAAGAAGCCGAAGAGAAATTGGAGCAAATCGCACTGACAAGTCAATGGGGAACGCATCAAATTGAAACGGCCAAAGTAGCTGAAGGCGTATTTGGAGAAGATACTTCTCAAAAGATTTTATACCACTTAATGGCGATGAATGAAAAGATAGACGGCATGTAAGATCGCATAGCCAAGGTTGATAAAGTTCAAGAGATTGAAGCAACCACACTGAGGACATGAACTATATAGGGAGGCAAGGAAATCCTTCTGGGGGCAGATATCGCCCAGGTTCTCATGACCACCTTGGATTTAGACTAAGCGACCCTACTGAGGGTTTTCGACAAAGTGATTCAAACGGTGGACAGAGACCGAGACAAACTGGTGGATTCATGCCTCAATTCAACAAGTTCGGTGGTTGGGAAGCAGCCTTGGATAAAATGAGATCAATTGTGACCGATACGGTCAATCAACTTACGAAATCCATGACTGAGCTGAATATAAACTTCACCACATATTGTCAGAATAATGATACAAGATTGACCAATCAGGAAGCATTGGTGCAGAATCTGTCGCACCAAGTGGGGCAGATTGCCGAACAAGTGTCAGCCCTTCCTCCGGGAGGATTGCCAAGTAATACTGAGAAGAATCCGAAGGACGTGAATGCGATAATGACTAGAAGCGGAAAGGAACTTCCTGGACCAGTTATACCAACTGTCCAGGTGGAATCAGAAAGCAGTCAGCAGCAGAACGCAGCAGAATCTGGAGAAAAAGAGGGGCCGGTAACCCGGGACACTACTCCGGTATACCGGGAGTCTGAAAATTCAGTAGACAAGCAGGCAGAGCAGCAGGAGTTAGCAGGTAAGTCTTCATGAACTGTAACTATTAATCCTGCTACTTTACCCTATCGCCCTAAGAAATATAAGCCGAACAATGATGATGCGCGTTACAAAAAGTTTATAGAGATGTTAAAAAAGTTGTAAGTGAATATACCTTTGTAGAAGCTCTGGCCGGAATGCCAGAGTATGAAAAGTTCTTGAAAGAAGCAATCTCTACGAAGAGGAAATTGTTAGACCTTGAGACTATATGCCTCAACGAGGAATGCTCGGCAGTTTTGCAACGTAAACTGCCTCCCAAGTGTAAAGATCCTGGGAGCTTCCTCATACCATGCCCAATAGGAGGAGTATGCCTAAATAAAGTATTGTGTGATCTCGGAGACAGTGTCAATCTGATGCCACTCTTCATATTTCATAAGTTAGGCATGAAAGAGTTGAATGAAACATCTATAACCCTTCAATTAGCAGATAGGTCAATGAAGCAACCGTATGGAGTGGTGGAGGATGTTCTGGTAAAGTTGATAAGTTTGTATTCCCTGTGGACTTTTTGGTGCTAGACATGGAAGCTAACCACGATGTTCCATTAATCTTAGGAAGACCTTTCCTAGCTACGAGTAAGACCTTGATAGATGTTCATAAAGGTGAGCTGATTCTGAGAGTGAATGATGACAAAATAGTGTTTAATGTGATGAATTCAATGAGATATACTCAAGATGAAGGAGAAGCATGCTACATGCTAGAGGCCATAGACGAGCTTGTTTTGGAATTATATCAGCAAGTGGCACTAGACCCTGAAGTAGCAGAGACTTTGCTCCTGAAGGATGAAGAAAGTTATGAGGAAACCTGGGTTGGGTGTAGTGAAGGTCAAGTACGAGAAGTAGAACTTATATCTTATGTGGATTTAGGAGGAACCATTCATATAGACCTTCGTGGCATATGTTCTTTGACTTACAATTGACTGGTAAGCTGTTAAGATCATCATTAGAGGAGCCACCAAGGAACTTAACATTAAAACCTTTGCCTTCTCACATGAAGTACGTATACTTACAAGAAGATACTCTCCACCTTATAATTTCATCGTTATTATCACCTTTGGAGGAGGAGAAACTTTTAAGAGTACTGAGAGAGCACAATGGAGCGTTTGGATGGACGATTGCAGATATTAGAGGAATAAGCCCATCGGTGTGCATGCATAAGATCTATATGGACCTTGAAAAGAAAGCAGTAGCTCAACCTAAAAGAAGGTTGACGCCACACCTAAAGGACGTTGTTAAGGAAGAGATCATAAAGATGATGGAGATGGGAATCATTTTCCCAATTGCAGACAGTGAATGGGTAAGCCCGATTCATGTGGTACCCAAGAAAGGATGATTCACTGTACAACCTGATGAGTTTGATGAATTAATCCCCATGAGACTAATTACTGGACATCGAGTTTGCATAGACTTTAGGAAACTGAATGATTTAACTCATAAATATCATTTTCCCCTACCTTTCATTGATCAGATGTTGGAAAGATTAAGCGGTTATGCGTTTTATTGTTTCTTAGATGGATATTCTGGTTATTATCAGATCCATATTGTACCCGAGGACCGAGAAAAGACCACTTTCACATGTCCCTATGGTATTTTTACGTACCATCGCATGCCTTTTGGGTTATGTAATGCACCTGCAACTTTCCAATGGTGCATGATGTCATTATTTGAAGACATGGTAGAGGATTTTATGGAGATTTTCATGGATGATTTCTCTGTATTTGGAGATAGCTTTGATAAATGCTTGGACAATTTGAGTAAAGTGCTTAAAAGATGTGAAGAGACCAACCTTGTACTTAACTGGGAAAAGTGTCATTTCATGGTTATAGAAGGAATAGTGTTGGGTCATAGGATTTTGAAGAAAGGAATGGAAGTTGATAGTGTTAGGTGTAGTGTCCGAAAGACAATTATGTAATTGTTTTAGGACAGAATTAATAATTCATCTTATTATATGCATTTATGTTTATAATTAAGACACTACTAAAAACCCTAAGTACCTCGTTTATGTAATCACATAACTCAGTGTATGGCTATACACAAGAGGATTGAGTTAGTGAGATGTACTTAAAATTAACTTAGTCCGTAGAGTTGATTAATCTGAGTACGGGTCTCATGATTAATATGCTAATAATGCGACCAGAACACTTTAGGTGTGACAGTCTTATCCGGACTGTCGGTAATAGGGTACCTAGTGGGGCATTTATATATGATGATAATCATATAGGGCTGGACCGATTTGATTTGAGTTCTCTATATAATTCCGTAATCGAGAAGTCTTATCGAATCACAAGATGATCATATATGGATTAATCTCAATCCTGAGGTGATCACATACACTTGCTTAGACTATGGTAGAGTTTGATGTGTTAGTAAGGATCACTTCGTAATATGTGGTCCAACTCTTCTCGTTGGCTCTATTCTGGAATGAGTGAGTAGTTTGTGCTATCACAGATATGGAATCCATTCCTTCCCTCGGGAAGTAGACAGACAGTTCCTTTATTTGTTAGCCCTAAGAAAATGAGGAGTTCATGTTAGACTAATTAACTACTAGTCCGGTATGTGAACTAATTGATCACTAGGGGGTTAATGGTAAATAAGGATAATATGTTTCGAGGAGGGTTTACGGAAATATCCTGACTCGAAATGAACAGTCTATGGAGGATTTATCCGTATGTAATGATTATATCAGTGGACGCTTATCAACTCATGGTTGAGTGTAAGTTATCTATATTCGGCAGAGTTCAGTTTCGGGTTTATGGTGGTGTAATCCCGGAATTAATAGATTGAATATTATTGTTCGGTCTGACGGATAATATTATTTAATTTATTGTAGCTACTGAATATGGGTCCATGGTCCCCGACGTGGCTCCTAACATAGCATATGTTTTCTCGTCGTTTCACCTCAATTATAATTAAATAGTTGGATTGGACTATTTAATTGATATGTGGATTAATTGTTTAGTTGGACTAGATAATTAAATACACGGAAAAGAAATTTTTCGTGGACTCGCCCAATTTGTGTCAAGAATGCGTGTGGACCTATTTTAATAGGGTCGGGCGCATTTTTGTAAGTTAATTAATTAGAAAGAAATTAGTTTTCTTGGATAATTATTTAACATGTGACTTATCTTTTATTTGTTAAATGATAATTCATGGAATATTAGATAATATATTTATTTATCCTAATTTGTTTGGGATATATATTATATTTATCTTTTATTTGGAAAATGGATTATTCTAATAATTATCTCTTAATTATTAAATCCTTGGAGGACAAGGATTACTCTCCAATATAAAGAGAGTTCTCCCTAGCCAAATCATACATCACAAAAAATCGAAATATTAGGAAGTATTAGGCTTAGAATTTTCGGCCATAATACTAAGGTTTCGAGTTTTAGAAAAACTTCGGGTTTTTCTAAGGTAGCATATCGAGGAGGTCAAGCGGCTTGAATCACCATCCACTTGGTGTGGCTTGAAGATACACGCCGGAAGACGGTGGCTTCTCAATTCTTGGATCTTGGATCTCGGATTGTTCTAGGCGTTTATTCACAATAAACCGGTAAGCAATCTAAACCCCCTCGTAGGTTTAGATCTATTTATTTATGTATTTTGGTTGTTAGATCTAGATCTTATTATTTCCGCTGCGTTATCGGGTGGATCTATGATCCATCCGGTGATATTACATCGTACAAGTGGTATCAGAGCCTTTGATCTATCAATCAAAGTATGTGAATTTTAGATCTAGGAGTGGAATAACATGTGTAGATTGTTTGTTTTCGTTTTAATTTTTTTTATTGAATCGAAAATTATGATGATGATGCATTGTGATTGTCGTGGTTGAAGAGATGGATTGGGGTTGGTATTGTTTACCCGTAGATCTATTTTGTAGCTCTTTTGATTAGTATCAATTGAGCATAGGATTTGTAATTGTATTTCTTTTGATTCGAAAATTGTAATTTGTATGAATATATAAATTTTAATTTTGATCCGGGTTCGAGTCGACGAAGGTTATGGTGTTGAAGATCATCAAGATGGAACATAAGGTAAAAGGAGAGGGGCCGATTTGTTTAATTTTTTTTATTCATCTGCAAATCGACAATTTTCATGCGGCAACATTGTAAAATTTTTTATGTCACATGCCGCAGGCCTAATGTTCTTTTGTAACATTTTTTTTTATTAAATCCTTGGCCGGCAGGCCTGTTTGATTAAATATAAAGATAAAAAAAAATAAAAAAAATTAAGCTGCCGTGTATTGTCAATTAAAAATAATAATAATAATATATTGGTATATTACGGCCTCCTCTCCTCGTCGTTCGTGGTTCGTGTCAAGATCGAATGTTCGAGATCCGGAAGTTTCAAGATCAAGATCGAAGATCGAGATTTGAAGACTTAGATTAAATTTTTACTTTTCCTTAGAAAATAGGTTAGTCGGGGGTACCAACGGTCCGTCTCGGTGTTTAATTTTTCCGTTATTTTTTCGTGTATGATCGAAATTATGTGATAGAAACCGGAAAATTGCCATGACATGCATCATATCTTGATTTCACTCCAATGCATACATGTAGCTAGTTTATTTGGAATAAATTAGGCATGTATAACTCGTATAATTAGTTAAAAGCTTTTTTAATTAATATGTGGTAGTTAATTAATTAAGTAACTAATTATTAAAACCGAGGAACCGGGTTTTGTCAATCGTTACGATTTTAGTGATGGATTCTCGGTGAATCCCACTTAGATAAATCGTTGAGTTTTTGGTGAACCTACCTTAAACAGAAATGAGATTACGCTTTGGTTGACAACATAGAAATCGGAAAATCATTGTACACGGGTTCGGAAATGGTCTAACCATGGTTGGGCGAGTTCAACCGAGCTTCGGCTCAATCGACTCCCCTCCACGTGTGATGTACGTTACAGTGGTTCGACAAGACTTAGCATAGCCGATAAGCCTTCGGGCTAAACGGGGCTTCTCTTGCCGGATTAGCCTGAACTGTCACATATGTTCCAACGAATAAGACGGCGTAGGCTTGCCTACATAACCGACCCTGTTCGGAGTACTTTGATTTATTGTTTCTTATTGTCAAGACCGAAACCGTAATTAGTAAACCCACCACTTTTTCAAAATATTGAGTGGGAGCGGGGAAGGCGACAGCCGACCCCACGGCCTCTACTATAGGTGCAAGCACGTGAGAGAAGGGTGACACCTCGAGCCGCTTTGATTTCGGCCCCCTACGGATGGTGTTCACCCCTATCAAAATTCAAGGCTTGGTCTCCGAAAGGATAGGATTTTGGGTACTCGTCGGGTCACTGACCGACCCTACGGCGGCATACTCGGGGCGTACTTTGAGATCTGATATAGTAGGTCACACTCTTTATGGATATTTTTGAAATATCTAGGCTAGAAAAAGGAAGGTAATCGATGATTAAGGTCCGGGATGTCTGATTCCCGTGAGATGTTCTATTCTCAAAATTTAATCATTGAGAGAGATTGTCTCAGTTTAACCGTCACCTCTTTGACCTACCCTACAGCGGCACTGAGGTGCGAGGTTAAATCCATGGAATGGTAGGATAAACTTCTTATAGTTTATTATTCCTAAAATAAAAATCTAGTAGTGAAAATTTATTTTTGAATTTAATTTTATGTCATTTTATTTACAACTAAATCTCTAGGCCACTAAACTGTTAGTAATAGGACTTCATTAAAAATGTGGAGAGTAACAAGTACGTTTGATGACAGTTAAAATATACCTATTTATGTCATCAATTCTAACCTTAAATCGGAGTTAATTGTACATATTTCATATTTAATCACGTGTTTATATTTATTATTTAATGATAAGTGATTATTAATATGATAATTGGTATTTAGCTGTTTTTATTATAAAAAGAGCAATTAATTGTGTGATAAGTGCTGATTTTGCAGATCATGATAAATCGGGAAGATAATTATCACGCAATCGGGAGATCTCAAGATAAAAGAGAAGAAAATCGGAGCATTAATGAAAAGATTAATCAGATCAATTCAAAAGCGTGGAGTGGGGAACAAGTCAGACGAACCGAGTGTGAAAACGCGTGAAGAGGGAGGCTCGGTCGACCGAGCCATGCCATTCGGTCGACCGAGCGTGTAGGTTCGGTTACCCGAGCCTAATGTGATAAATGCATGTCAATCTTCTGGATTCTCCTATGTCGGCTACAACTCCTATATAAACAGCAGCCACGATGTTGAGAACACACACCACTACAACACAAAACAATTCCTACAATTTTAGCTTTTAAGTTTTAGTTTTATTTTCTTTATGTTTGTTCATTGTGGATTCATCGGATTCTCCGGTTGGGGAGCGCATTAAAGAGTGGGAGTCACTCTCGTCTTCGAGGGTATGACTATTCAATTATGCAATCTTTATTCGTAGATCTGATGTATTATATTATGGAGTAGTTTTTCTTGTATTGATTGCGTGATGTAGATTTATTTACGAACCCATGTGTTTAGGTTAGAAACGTTAAGAAGTAATCATGATTTGTTCTGACACAGAACTGTGTTCGGTCGACCTAGACATGTCATTCGGTCGCCCGAGTGCTGTCGTTCGGTCGACCGAGTGTGGTAATGTGTAGGGCAATATTATGATCGGCTTCGACTACGTCGATTCTCTGATTTGGAATTAAAACGAGTAATTAAACCTGATCAACTTAGTTATTCGTCATCATAATTTAACATGAAACCTAAAAAGTGATTGTTACTTAGGATATAGATTGAATCGGCATCTAAGAAGTACGCCTTACCCTAGGAATGTTGCTTAGATGAGGTTACGGTTTATACCGGCATCCCTAGTCTCGTAATTGTGTCAGAAGTTATATGAGATGGAGGCATTAAAAAGCAAAGTCACGTAATGGAGGCACGATGATTTAGAGGGCCTAATTGGAACTAAATCTACCTTAGGGGATGACTCGTAGTCATAATAATTAATCTTTAACGTTTATTTTGTCTCGTTATCATCCTAATTCAAATGGGGGAGTTATAATCTACTAGCGTAATCAATACTATTTGTTTAGATAATATCAACCGTATTATCCGTGTTTTAGTAGTCTTTAGTTTGTCTTTGTGGTCTTTTGTGTCTTGTGGTTGTCACTATTTTATTTATCGCATTTAGTTGGTCATAGACCGCCTTTTCAATTTAGTTCTAATAGGATAAAGTTGTGTTTTGTTTGTGCCGAGTCTCTGTGGGATCGACCTCGACTCTATCTGGCTATACTACAATTGAACCTAGTTCTCTTGCTAGTGTGTTAGTAGGCATCGAGTTAATAATTTAACTTGACCTCCATCAAGTTTTTGGCGCCGTTGCCGGGGACTCGAGTCATTAAATTAAGATATAGCTTATTTTGTTAGAACAGGATTCGTGAATATTCTGTGAATAAGAATCTGTGTATTGAACAGTGTCGTAAAAAAAAAGAAAAAAAAAAGAGAGTTCGGTCGACCGAACCACAGTTCTCGGTCGACCGAGAATTTATTTTCTTTTCTGTTTCTGATTCTGTATTAGTTTTATTCTGCTTCTGTTTTATTTACGTTTTCTTTTCTCAAACTTATTTCGAGTCTGTTTTAGTTAGTTAGTTAAAGGCCTAGCCTTTACTAGTGATTAATTGTTTTATTGTTGTTTATTATTTTATAGTACGCTACTCGGAAATCGAAGGAACCGCTTGAGCCTTATAATCCTGAGATAGAGAAATTTGCAAGAAGGAATAGGAAGTTAGCTAGGGCACTGGCTAAGCAAGGAGAAGAGGATCCAAATCTTGAGGAAAGTGAGCACGAAGTGGAAGAAGGACATATAACTGATCATCCTGAACATTCTGAATCAAACGGAAATGGAAGGCATTCAGAACAATCCAAACCAGGTACCTAATCCTGTTATTAATCCTGTTATTAATAATGCCAATAATGTGAATGCAAATGCTAATAATGAGAACCAAGCCCTAGTTCAAGGAGCGAGGCGCACTTTGCAAAGTTATGCAACGCCCACTATTGAACAATTCATTCCCGCTATAGTAGCACCGCAAGATGCTGCGGAAGTCTATCACCCTAGGCCTAATGTAATTCAAATGGTGACCAATTATTCTACTTTTCATGGAGTCCAAAACGAGGATCCTGGTGTTCACGTGATGAATTTCTTGGAAATCGTCAGCACAGTGAAACCAGAATTAATCCCGGAGGGTAACATTCGTCTTAAGCTTTTCCCTTTCACTTTGAAAGATAAAGCTAAGCAATGGCTTCTCTCTTTAGAGGCTGGATCTATTACTACTTGGGAACAATTGTTGCAAAAGTTCATGAATAAGTATTTTCCTTTAGGAAAAACTTTTAAGTTACGCCAAGACATCCTAGGATTTAAGCAACAACCTGGGGAGAGTTTTGATCAAGCTTGGGAGCGTTTCAAGGAAGCTATGAGGAAGTGTCCTCATCATGACATATCTCTCTGGCTTTTAATGCAAACTTTTTACCATGGGTTGAGAGAGACTGAGAAAATTAGAGTAGACGCCTCCAGCAATGGAGCGTTTGTTCTTCTATCTCCTGAGGAGGCACAAGGGAAGATGGAGCATATAGCAATGAATAGCCAATGGGGAGGCAATGACATAGCTACTGTGAAGATGGCCGCTGATATATTCGATGATAGTGCATCTACCAAAATCTTAGAACAACTTTCTGTTATCAATGATAAGGTAGATGGGATGCAAGAGAGGATGACAAGAGTAGAGAAAGGGGCTGGAATCGAGGTAGCACCTCAAGGTGAGAATGCTGGTACTGAAGAAGCCAATTATGTCGGAGGAGGATACAGACCTAATCATAGCCATCATGGATTCCGATATAGTGACATAAATGCAGGAGAAAGGCCTAAACCACCTACCCCTTATGTACCACAGCAGACTAAAACTTTTGGTTGGGAAGCTGCGATAGAAAAACTGAGTAATGTCGTCACTGATAATATGGGACAACTTTCAAAATCTATGGCTGAGTTAGCCACTAACTTTAGCCAATATTGTCAGAAGACAGATGCCAAAGTAACCAATCAAGAAGCTCTAGTCCAAAATCTCACGCACCAGGTAGGACAACTAGCTGAGCAAGTCTCAACTAGACCTCCTGGAGGGTTGCCAAGTAACACTGAAAAGAACCCTAAGGATTTGAATGCGATCATGACAAGAAGTGGAAAAGAGGTAACTCCACCATCCTTGCAGGAGAAAGAGAGAATCACAAAGAATAAGGATGGTGAGTCAGGCAGTGAGACTAATACTTCCGAGACTTTGCCTGAGCAAAGAACATATAAAGAACCTGCTGGCCCTAGAGTTGAACTTTACAACAACAAGTACCCAATTTTCACTGATGTCGATCCTTCAACTCTACCTTATCCTCCACCAAAACCGAAGCCTAAGTTTGATAATAAGAGATATAAGAAGTTCGTGGATATGTTTAGTAAGTTACAAATCAATATACCCCTAGTTGAAGCACTAGCTGAAATGCCTGAGTACACCAAGTTTTTAAAAGACGCCGTCTCAACTAAAAGGAAACTTCTAGATTTAGAGACCATATGCCTTAATGAGGAGTGCTCAGCCATTCTTCAACATAAGTTACCCCCAAAATGCAAAGATCCGGGAAGTTTTCTCATTCCCTGCACCATAGGTAACATATGTTTGAACAAAGCTTTGTGTGATCTAGGAGCTAGCGTGAACCTGATGCCACTATCTATTTTTCGGAAGCTAGGCATGAAAGATCTTAAGAAGACTTCAATCACATTGCAATTAGCTGACCGTTCTGTCAAGGAACCGTGTGGAGTGGTTGAGGATATGCTAGTAAGAGTTGAAAAGTTTGTATTCCCTGTCGACTTTGTAGTATTAGATATGGAAGCTAACTACGAAGTACCATTGATATTAGGGAGACCTTTCATGGCCACTAGTAGAACGCTAATTGATGTTTACAAAGGCGAGTTGGTGTTAAGAGTGAATGAAGAGAGAGTTGCATTCAATGTCTTCGACACTATGAAGCAACCTGATGATGGAGAGGATGCATGTTTCATGTTGGATTCCATTGATAGGATTGTTCAAGAATTTCAACAACATGAAAGTATAAAGGATTTCTTGGATACTGTCTTAGAAGAAGAAGATGAAGTCAAGTACGTGAGTAGTGAGGAGGAGAAGATGATATGGCCAGGATGTAGTAGAGGAACCCCAAGGCCTGTAGAGGAAGTAAGTGCTGCGGAGATTGAAAGATTCTATCATAGACCAACGTGGCATAAGTACTTCAAACTCAAACTCACTGGTCAAAAGTTGAAGACCTCTTTGGAAGAACCTCCCACAAATTTGACTTTAAAACCTCTTCCTGCGAATTTGAAGTATGTATTTCTTCAAGATGAGACTTTGCCGCTGATTATATCTTCTTCCTTGACGGACTTACAAGAGGAGAAACTAATGAGAGTTCTGAGAGCGTACCACGGAGCATTTGGATGGACCATAGCTGACGTTAAGGGCATTAGTCCTAGCGTATGTATGCACAAGATCTCCGTGGACCCTGAAAAGAAAGCGGTTGCACAACCTCAGAGGCGTTTAACACCGCAATTAAAGGAAGTGGTTAGGGATGAGGTTATAAAAATGCTAGAAATGGGAATTATATTTCCAATTGCTGATAGCGAGTGGGTAAGCCCTATCCACGTAGTTCCCAAAAAGGGAGGATTGACGGTGCAAGCCAATGAGTTGAATGAGTTAATTCCTGTGAGGCTAATTACTGGTCATCGAGTATGCATAGACTTTAGGAAACTAAATGATGCAACTCGTAAGGACCACTTTCCTCTTCCCTTCATCGATCAAATGCTCAAGAGACTGAGCGGGCATGCTTTCTATTTTTTTCTCGACGGTTATTCGGGATATTATCAAATCCACATCTCGCCCGAAGATCGTGAGAAAACAACATTTACATGCCCATATGGGACATTTGCGTATAATCGAATGCCATTTGGATTGTGCAACGCCCCCGCGACATTTCAACGGTGTATGATGTCATTATTTGCGGATATGGTGGAAGATTTCTTGGAAATATTTATGGATGATTTCTCCGTGTTTGGGGACGACTTCGACTCATGTCTCGCACATCTAGCACGAGTGTTGAAGAGATGTGAAGAGACTAATCTGGTGCTTAACTGGGAGAAGTGTCATTTGATGGTTACGGAAGGTATAGTACTAGGCCACCGCATATCAAAGAACGGTATAGAGGTGGATAGAGCCAAAGTTGAGGTGATCGAGAAATTACCTCCACCTACTAATCTTAAAACTTTGCGAAGTTTTTTAGGCCACACCGGATTTTATCGTAGGTTTATCAAGGACTTTTCCTTAATCTCTAGGCCTCTTACCGAATTATTAGGCAAGGACGTACCATTCGTGTTTTCTAATGAGTGCATAAAAGCTTTCAATGAAATAAAAAGTAGACTGATCACTGCACCCGTTCTGGTCGCACCGGATTGGGATCTTCCATTCGAACTGATGTGTGATGCAAGTGATAATGCTGTTGGCGCCGCTTTGGGTCAGAGAAAGGATAAGATTTTTAGGCCCATTTATTATGCAAGTCGGACTTTGAATGCTGCCCAAAGAAATTACGCCACAACGGAGAAGGAACTTTTGGCCGTTATCTTTGCTTTTGACAAATTTAGATCTTACTTAGTGGGATCTAAGGTCACTGTGTGGACTGACCATGCGGCTCTTAAGTATCTCCTAGCAAAGCAAGATTCAAAGCCAAGACTGTTGAGATGGATTCTACTGCTGCAAGAATTTGACGTAGAAATCCGAGATAAGAAAGGAAGTGAGAACGTGGTGGCCGATCATCTATCGCGCTTACAATTAGAGGATGGTGAGGAATTACCTGAGATAGGAGAATTTTTTCCTGATGAACAACTTTTCTCCATCACCACCATCAGGGGACATGATGATTGTGCTGCAGTTTCTTCGCGAATAGAGGTTGTAAAGGAGAAGAAGCAACCATGGTTTAGTTTGTTTGTCAATTATCTATCCGCAAAGTACCTACCACCGAATCTCACTGCCCTAGAAAGAAAAAAATTCTTTAAAGATCTTAGACATTATTATTGGGATGAACCGTACTTGTTTAAGCTAGGATCTGATAATGTTTTTCGAAGATGTGTGCCAGAGGAAGAGTATAATGATATCCTAAAGCATTGTCATTCGTATGAAGTTGGAGGACACTACGGGGGAGATAAAACTGCGGCCAAAGTCCTCCAATGCGGTTTTTATTGGCCGACATTGTTTAAGGATGCACACCAATATGCAAAGGCATGTCATGCTTGTCAAATGACAGGTAATATTTCAAGGAGGAATGAGATGCCACTCAAGAGCATCTTAGAAGTGGAGCTTTTTGACGTATGGGGGATTGATTTTGTTGGACCCTTCACTTCATCATTATCTAACCGATATATCTTAGTTGCTGTTGATTATGTATCCAAATGGGTTGAGGCCATTGCTTCACCTACTAACGATGCTAGGATTGTGGTTAGGTTCTTGAAGAAGAACATTTTTACAAGGTTTGGGACGCCGAGGGCGATTATAAGCGACAATGGTAGTCATTTTTGTAATAAACCTTTTGAAAGGCTGATGATTAAGTATGGGGTTCGACATAAGCTAGCGACCGCTTATCACCCCCAGACTAGTGGCCAGGTAGAAGTCACCAATCGAGAGATAAAGCGTATCCTGGAAAAAACTGTTAATACGACTAGGAAGGATTGGTCGTTACGTTTAGACGACGCTTTATGGGCTTATAGGACTGCATATAAAACCTCAATTGGAATGTCACCGTATAGGATTGTTTTTGGAAAGGCATGTCATCTACCTGTGGAACTAGAGCACCGGGCCATGTGGGCAACAAGGATGCTAAATTTTGATGAGACCTTGGCCGGTGAAAAGAGGATGTTAGAATTAACTCGTCTGGAGGAGTTTCGTTTGGAGGCATACGAGAATGCCAAGATTTTCAAGGAGCGCACGAAGAAGTTTCATGACAAAAAGATTCTGGAGAGAACCTTTCAAGAGGGTGATCTGGTTCTCTTGTACAATTCGCGCTTACGACTTTTCCCGGGTAAGTTGAAATCAAGATGGTATGGCCCATTTCAAGTACAACAAGTCTTTCCTTCTGGAGCGGTGGAGCTATTCAATTTCAAAGACGAGTCCAGATTTGTGGTCAATGGACATCGTCTTAAGCATTATCACGGGCTTCCGCCTGCTGCTGAGGAGGAGGTTTTGTACCTCGATGACCCTGTCTATGAATAAACCATCTTGAGCTGAGTCGAGCTAGCGACTATAAACTTAGAACTACTACTTATTACTATCTTTTTCGTTTTTCTTTTTAATAAAGTAGCATGCGCCTATCACGGTTTTTTTCATCTCGCCATGTTCCGAGTCTAAGTTCGGAATAAACGAGGTTTTTTCCTTGATAGCCGTCATGTGAGTTTTTATTTAGGTCTTGTCCATGGCAGTATAAAGTAAAGTGGCTTAAACTGTTTTTAGATATCTAATTACTGCCACGTTATTTTATAACTTCCATAGACATGGTATTTGACGATTTCATGGAGCTTGTTTGTTTATACAGGATGTGTCTGTCTCTCCACGCTGTGCCGATGATTACTCCTATAATGTTCCTTTACTTGGGAGCCGTTTCCAGAGCTAAGTCTTTCATCTTGAACTCTCATTTATTTTTGTCATTGAGGACAATGCCTTAAGTGGGGGGCAGGGGACTTAGCTATATATTGTGCTATATGTTGAAAAAGTCAAGGGGAACGGAATACTGAGACAATATTGAGCCAAATTTAAAACTTTTATGGATAAATGCCAAGATGTTTAACTCGTACCCTTAAACTTGTGAAGCTCTTATACTTAGAATTAATAGGAAATGAACCAAGTTGCGTGAGTACGTGGTCATATTATACTTTTGCGATAAATTGTTAGTAAACTTAAGGATATTCATGCCAACAATTGCAAGTAGTTAGGTATTGTTCAATTACTCAACATGTGAATCGCTGAGTACCGCATGAATTATAATAATTGAAAGAAGTATGTGTACATTGCGTAGATAATTGGTTATGAGGACCTAGTGTCGACATTTGTCGACTGATGTATTCTGATCTTCTAGCCAACAAAAGCGGAGTAATAAGCTTGGGACGTACCTGTGTTTTGACAATGTATTAAAACACTGGGCTTGTAGTAAGTTACCAAAGTAGCCTCGCGCTTGTGGTAATATTCGATGCTAATATTTGATCTAAGATAGAGGGATGCCCTAAAAAGTTTTCCTTCTTGAGATTAGTAGTATTCGAAAAATATACAAAATTGAAAATTTTTTCGAATTTTTAGAGGCTTTGAGTAGTACTCGGTCTCCAAGTCCAAAAACCCTATAGATACGCTCTTGCTTATTGTTCTAGTGCTTTAACCATTGCGAGGCATAAGAAGTATGAATGCTGATGTTGGTGAATTTTGATATGAAGTCTGCATAAACTTTAATCTTGCTACATTTATATAAAACCAATGCACATGCACACAATCACTTCGATCCATAGCGAGGAGTGAATAATGCTTATCCTATGAGCATGACTGGTATGAGTTGACTCGGGTTTCTTGTGTAAGTATGAGTTGACCACAGAAAATGTTGTCTTGGGGAATAACTTGTTAATGCTTTGTTCGGGACGAAGCAAAGTTTAAGTGGGGGGAATTTTGATGACAGTTAAAATATACCTATTTATGTCATCAATTCTAACCTTAAATCGGAGTTAATTGTACATATTTCATATTTAATCACGTGTTTATATTTATTATTTAATGATAAGTGATTATTAATATGATAATTGGTATTTAGCTGTTTTTATTATAAAAGAGCAATTAATTGTGTGATAAGTGCTGATTTTGCAGATCATGATAAATCGGGAAGATAATTATCACGCAATCGGGAGATCTCAAGATAAAAGAGAAGAAAATCGGAGCATTAATGAAAAGATTAATCAGATCAATTCAAAAGCGTGGAGTGGGGAACAAGTCAGACGAACCGCAGTGAAAACGCGTGAAGAAGGAGGCTCGGTCGACCGAGCCATGCCATTCGGTCGACCGAGCGTGTAGGTTCGGTTACCCGAGCCTAATGTGATAAATGCATGTCAATCTTCTGGATTCTCCCTATGTCGGCTACAACTCCTATATAAACAGCAGCCACGATGTTGAGAACACACACCACTACAACACAAAACAATTCCTACAATTTTAGCTTTTAAGTTTTAGTTTTATTTTCTTTATGTTTGTTCATTGTGGATTCATCGGATTCTCCGGTTGGGGAGCGCATTAAAGAGTGGGAGTCACTCTCGTCTTCGAGGGTATGACTATTCAATTATGCAAACTTTATTCGTAGATCTGATGTATTATATTATGGAGTAGTTTTTTCTTGTATTGATTGCGTGATGTAGATTTATTTACGAACCCATGTGTTTAGGTTAGAAACGTTAAGAAGTAATCATGATTTGTTCCGGCACAAAACTGTGTTCGGTCGACCTAGACGTGTCACTCGGTCGCCCGAGTACTGTCGTTCGGTCGACCGAGCCTGGTGATGTGTAGGGCAATATTATGATCGGCTTCGACTACGTCAGATTCTCTGATTTGGAATTAAAACGAGTAATTAAACCTGATCAACTTAGTTATTCGTCATCATAATTTAACATGAAACCTAAAAAGTGATTGTTACTTAGGATATAGATTGAATCGGCATCTAAGAAGTACGCCTTACCCTAGGAATGTTGCTTAGATGAGGTTACGGTTTATACCGGCATCCCTAGTCTCGTAATTGTGTCAGAAGTTATATGAGATGGAGGCATTAAAAAGCGAAGTCACGTAATGGAGGCACGATGATTTAGAGGGCCTAATTGGAACTAAATCTACCTTAGGGGATGACTCCCGTAGTCATAATAATTAATCTTTAACGTTTGTTTTGTCTCGTTATCATCCTAATTCAAATGGGGGAGTTATAATCTACTAGCGTAATCAATACTATTTGTTTAGATAATATCAACCGTATTATCCGTGTTTTAGTAGTCTTTAGTTTGTCTTTGTGGTCTTTTGTGTCTTGTGGTTGTCACTATTTTATTTACTGCATTTAGTTGGTCATAGACCGCCCTTTCAATTTAGTTCTAATAGGATAAAGTTGTGTTTTGTTTGTGCCGAGTCTCTGTGGGATCGACCTCGACTCTATCTGGCTATACTACAATTGAACCTAGTTCTCTTGCTAGTGTGTTAGTAGGCATCGAGTTAATAGTTTAACTTGACCTCCATCAACGTTGTAATTATCAATAAATGCAGTTAATATTTCCGGAAGAGATTTTTCCCTGAGCCTTTGAAAAAATAAGTGACATAGTATAGGTATGTCACGGGTGTCACTCGTGTTGAACAAGAGATGACCATACTTAGTTTACAAAAGATGACATAGGACTATCATATAAAATTCATTTAGTGAATTTTAAAAGTGTAATTACACAACAAATTTCTAAATTGAAAAATTGGAAAATTATATACATAAGGCGTTGCTAGTTAGACGGTATTTGGAACCGATAAACTAGTGGGAGCCTTAGCCTTATGATTTGTTGTTTTTCTGAATTATTAGAAATGTGTAATGGACTGCACAAGAGTTTTTCCATTCATTGGAAAAACAAGAATAAGGCGTTACTAGTTAGACAATATTTGGAACTGATAAACTAGTGTGAGCTTAGTTCTAGAGATTTTATAATCTTTGAAACATCATGAACACAGCATTGCTAGTTAGACAGTATTTGGAACTGATAAACTAGTGGGAGCTTAGTTCTAGGTGATGTTATAATCTTTGAAAAATCATAAATACAAAGTGTTTCTAGTTAGACGGTATTTGGAACCGATAAACTAGTGGGAGCTTTGGTCTTATGATTTGACGATCAGAAAAATCGATAGTCCAAGCAAATAACACTGAACATCCCACAGTTCAAGAGTAGTGTCTACTCAAACAAACTGCTAGTTCAAGACTGTTTCCATTTAAGGAAAGTCGAGAATGGGAAAGAATGTTTATACGTGTTAGTCATGTAAAATAAGTAGTTTTAAGGCTAAACAGGAAAATTAATTGGAAATTAGTGGATAAGGAAAGTGATTTCGGATCACTGACCAATGCATCCTTGGTAATTTTCTCGAAAGATAAAGTTCTTTGGAAGAACTAGGTAGCTTTGCATTAAACGATAAATAAAATAGACAACGGGCAGTTATTTCACATAGACTAGTAGGAGTGATATAAGAAAATGAATCTCGGATTCAATTCTTGAGTATCGCAGAAAATTCATTTTCTGTTTTTTGGATTCGTTGGAACGAACGTATTCATTTTCAATATGATAATTTGTTTGTCTTATTGACGATAAATATAACATTCGTAGCACGAACCCAAGACTCGGACTTTTGTTTGATAAAGTCAGAACCACTAAGAAATGCTGAATAGGTATATGTAACACATCTTAAACTATATAAACGCAATGGTTTCCGTATTTTGATAAACGCTTCTTTCCATTCTATTAATTAGTGTATGTTCCATAAAGACAAGATCTGAAGACTGGCTTAGGGTGATTCCTATCTCCCAGTCAAAGGAACACTGTCTCAAAGGAACAATGACTAAGCTTCCTTTCAATCAGGAAAGGGTAATAGATTTAAAGAAGTTACATAGCTTGATCATATCGACCTTCGGGGTCATATGAAAGATACAAGCTAGTGAGAGCTTCAGAGTGGTGACATATTGTCTGATAACTACTCGAAACTCCGGTAAGTTTATCCAAAATATTTGGAGGAATCTCTGATTTCACCAGAGATAGAGTATTCCATACTCAGAAATAGGTTATTGCGTAGTCTTCGGGACTGATGCTCGGCCTGCCTCCTAGTGAAATGTTTTTCACTAAAGGATACACCATAAATTTGCCTTATATAGATATTGATGTGCTACAATACGCTGCTGAACTCATTTTAGATATTGGTTGCAAAATAACGGTTTACATTGTAATGAAAAACCGAGAAGTCAACCTAAAAGATGCCTACGCATTTATGGATAAGGAGTGAATTCGGTTCACCCCACTTCTGTAAATAGAGGCATTTAGCACCGAGTGCTTGAAGGTAGGACTGGAAATTTTGCGTACACGTTCAGATCGTGAAATATCTTGATGCATTGAGTAAAGGTTGGTTATAAAACTCGTAAAAACAGAGAATGACGGTTATACTGTCAAACTCGGTCTGATAGAGTCTATAAATAACGACCTTGGATCTTGAAGTCTTTGTACTCGAGATGTTACTAACTGATTTGTTCATTCCACATTCAACACCGGCAGTTGGTGATAACACTAATAAGAACTACTAAACTAGATCAGTATATCAATCCACCCTGAATGCAGTGGGAGTATGGTTTGTCCATTACCCATTGCAGGACCTTACGGTCTATAGGGTAGATTGATGACCTATATCCTTTGTGGGATGTGTAGGATCCTGATCATAGAGGTAGGTTTAAAAGCCATAACCCTGTGAATGGAGTTTGATACTCCTGTTCTGTTGGAACTCTTGTAGAACCACCTGAGTATCTCAGGCCCAGTGGGAGTAATTGGAACTACACGTATAAGAGTCGAATGAATAGGAAAGTTTAACTTTCAACACAAAGCTGAGTCATTTAGGGGTGATTCCTTAAAAGGTAGAGAGTTAACCAGACCGTGATCTCTCTTACCACCCAGTCTTGCTTGATTTCGTCAGATTGCGCGAAATAGGGGTGATTCCCTAAGACTTCCTTGCCGAACAACGGAATCTGAATTCATTCAGAACAAAAGGGTTTTAGCTAAGAACAAATAACAGATTCGTTACAAAGCAGAAAATATGGGTGATTCCCTAATACCCTTTTGCGAGACTAACGGTATCTTAATTTATTCAGAAAGAACCTTTGGCAGGATGCCTGCCATAGCTTATATCCTTTGGGGATTAAAGCAAACCTCCAGGTCATTTCAAAGTCATATATTTTACTATGTGGACTTGACCAGAATATTGATAAGTCTTTCGTAGACTGGGCATCAATATTAGTAAAGTAGTATGTAGATTAGTGTTTGTGAATGGTAACACTAAAACAGTTGGAAACAACATGGGTGTGTTATCTGAAGTCAGAGTCTGACATGCCATCGGGATTCATTTTAAAGAATTCGCTCAAATTCTCGAGAATCGATCATTGGCAATCCCATCCATTCACCTGGTTAAGATATTCTTGCATTTATGCAACATTCAACGATGTAGTCTACCCTACCTCTCAGGAATGGTTATCTAAACCTGCGGATGAATACTAAATGGGATGTTTGGTGAATCCTCAAGTCTCTTCGGGAGAATGAGGAATAGTATACTGGTATATTCAGGTGCGAACTAGAATATAAGTGATGACACTGATTCTGACTTTAGGTCAGTTTAAGGATGATTGTTAAGTCGATTTCGTCCTCATTGTTGAATCAAAGGCGTATTGATATCGTACCACCGGATTAGATGGGAAGGCGACGTTTCGATCCCAAAGATTGACTTAAGATTCCAACCTACCTGATCTACGTACCAAGTCACATGGTATTCGGATTCTAAGTACGCGCCGGGTCACTGACCTACCCTACGGCGGCATACTCCGGTCGTGCTTGGAGGATGAATTACTAAGATGTGCTTGGAGGGTATGAATCTTAGGGATATATCTCACTTGTTTTGAGCAAGTGGGAGAATGTTGTAGATATAGATATAAAGGGTGTGCTCTAAAACAATTAATCCACTTGCCTTTCGTGCAAGTGGGAGATTGTTAGATGAAGTGCCCGAAGGACAATTATGTAATTGTTTTAGGACAGAATTAATAATTCATCTTATTATATGCATTTATGTTTATAATTAAGACACTACTGAAAACCCTAAGTACCTCGTTTATATAATCACATAACTCAGTGTATGACTATACACAAGAGGATTGAGTTAGTGAGATGTACTTAAAATTAACTTAGTCCGTAGCGTTGATTAATCTGAGTACGGTTCTCATGATTAATATGCTAATAATGCGCCCAGAACACTTTAGGTGTGACAGTCTTATCCGGACTGTCGGTAATAGGGTACCTAGTGGGGCATTTATATTTGATGATAATCATATAGGGCTGGACCGATTTGATTTGAGTTCTCGATATAATTTCGTAATCGAGAAGTCTTATCGAATCACAAGATCATCATATATGGATTAATCTCAATCCTGAGGTGATCACAGACAACTGCTTAGACTAGGGTAGAGTTTGATGTGTTAGTAAGGATCACTTCGTAGTATGTGGTCCAACACTTCTCGTTGGCTCTATTTTGGAATGAGTGAGTAGTCTGTGCTATCACAGATATGGAATCCATTCCTTCCCTCGGGAAGTAGACAGACATTTCCCATATTTGTTAGGCCTAAGAAAATGATCGGTCCCAGGAGTTCATGTTAGACTAATTAGCTACTAGTCCGGTATGTGAACTAATTGATCACTAGGGAGTTAATGGTAAATAAGGATAATATGTTTCGAGGAGGGTTTACGGAAATATCCCGACTCGAAATGAACAGTCTATGGAGGATTTATCCATATGTAACGATTATATCAGTGGACGCTTATCAACTCATGGTTGAGTGTAAGTTATCTATATTCGGCAGAGTTCAGTTTCGGGTTTATGGTGGTGTAATCCCGGAATTAATAGATTGAATATTATTGTTCGGTATGATGGATAATATTATTTAATTTATTGTAGCTACTGAATATGGGTCCATGGTCCCCGACGTGGCTCCTAACATAGCATATGTTTTCTCGTCGTTTCACCTCAATTATAATTAAATAGTTGGATTGGACTATTTAATTGATATGTGGATTAATTGTTTAGTTGGACTAGATAATTAAATATACAGAAAAGAAATTTTTCGTGGACACGGCCCAATTTGTGTCAAGATGCGTGTGGACCTATTTTAATAGGGTTGGGGCGCATTTTTTGTAAGTTAATTAATTAGAAAGAAATTAGTTTTCTTGGATAATTATTTAACATATGACTTATCTTTTATTTGTTAAATGATAATTCATGGAATATTAGATAATATATTTATTTATCCTAATTTGTTTGGGATATATATTATATTTATCTTTTATTTGGAAAATGGATTATTCTAATAATTATCTCTTAATTATTAAATCCTTGGAGGACAAGGATTACTCTCCAATATAAAGAGAGTTCTCCCAAGCCTTACACACATCATCACAAATTTCGAAATATACATAGAAGTATTAGGCTTAGCATTTTCGGCCTATGTACTCGGGTTCGAGTTTTTAGAAAACTTCGGGTTTTTCTATGGTAGCATATCGAGGAGGTCAAGCGGCTTGAATCACCATCCACTTGGTGTTGCTTGAAGATACACGCCGGAAGACGGTGGCTTCTCAATTCTTGGATCTTGGATCTCGGATTGTTCTAGACGTTTATTCACAATAAACCGGTAAGCAATCTAAACCCCCTCGTAGGTTTAGATCTATTTATTTATGTATTTTGGTTGTTAGATCTAGATCTTGTACTTTCCGCTGCGTAATCGGGTGGATCTATGATCCATCCGGTGATATTACATCCTACAGATAGGGCAAAGATGGAGGTAATAGAGAAGTTACCCCCTCCAACGACTTAAAGACGTTGAGCCTTTGTCGGCCACGCATGATTCTATAGGAGGTTTATTAAGGACTTCTCTAAAGTTTCTAGACCTTTGACTGAATTGCTTGAACCTTTCGTATTTGGAGAAGAGTGCAAGAAAGCATTCAACACATTAAAGCAAATTCTTATAACCGCCCCAATTTTGGTAGCCCCAGATTGGAACAACCCTTTTGAGCTTAGGTGTGATGCAAGCGACACGGCAGTTGGAGCAGCCCTAGGAAAAAGGGAGGATAAAATCTTCAAGCCTATCTATTAAGCCAGTCTTACATTTAACAGTGCCCAGAGGAATTATGCGACTACAGAGAAGGAACTCTTAGCAGTCATCTTTGCATTTGACAAGTTTCGACCTTATCTGATAGGATCGAAAGTCACTGTGTTCACTGACCACACAACTTTGAAATACCTATTAACCAAGCAAGACTTCAAGACGAGATTGTTGAGATGGATTCTACTTTTACAAGAGTTTGATGTTGAGATTAAAGATAAAAAGGGATCTGAGAACCAGGTGGCTGATCACCTATCGAGATTAACTTTGCTGGAAGAAGAGCAACCAACTGAGATCAGGGAGAGCTTTCTTGATGAACAATTTTTTTCCATCTCAGTGGTTGCTCGAGTTGAATCTCAGTCCCGACAACATACATCAAGAGTGGGCAAGGTATACCCTTGGTTTGCCAATATTGTGAATTATCTAGCAGGAAGATACCTACCACCAGAATTCACAAATGCAGATAAAGAAGAAGTTTTTCACATATCTGAAGCATTATCATTGGGACGATCCCTACCTATACAAATTGTGCCCTGATGCCATTCTTAGGAGATGCGTCCATGATGATGAGATTCTAAGTATTTTGCACATGTGTCATTCTAGAGAAGCTGGAGGTCATTATGGGCCAGATAAGATAGCAGCAAAGGTACTGCAGTGTGGATTCTATTGGCCAACAATTCATAAATCTGCTTACGAGTTTACAAGAGCTTGTCATTCCTGTCAAATGACCGATAATATTTATAAGCGGAATGAGATGCCACTGTAGAGTATCTTAGAAGTGGAGTTATTCGATATATAGGGAATTGATTTTGTTGGGCCTTTCACATTGTCGGAATCAAATCGTTACATCCTGGTAGAAGTTGATTATGTTTCCAAATGGGTGGAGGCAGTTGCCTCACCTACTAACGATGCCAGGGTTGTCCTGAGGTTTCTTAAGAAAACATTTTGACGAGGTTTGGAGTGCCCAGAGCCATAATTAGCGACAGAGAGAGTCATTTCTGTAATAGGTTGTTTGAAAATTTGATGTTGAGATATGGGGTAAGACATAAGATTGCAGCAACATATCACCCCCAGACGAGTGGACAAGTAGAAGTCACGAATAGAGAGATTAAGAGGATCTCAGAGAAGACTGTGAATCCCACAAGGAAGGATTGGTCTTTGAAATTAGATGACGCTCTTTGGGCGTATAGAACAACTTTTAGGACCACGATTGGGATGTCGCTATATATGATGGTGTTTGGAAAAGCATGTCATTTGCCAGTAAAACTCGAGCATTTAGCGCTGTGGGCTACGAGGTTTCTAAACATGGATGAGAATTTAGCCGGTGAAAAGAGGATGCTAGAGTTGAATAGATTGGAGGAGTTTAGACTTCAAGTGTATGAGGATGCAAGGATTTACAAGGAAAGAACGAAACGCCTGCACGATAAGAAGATTTTGAACAGCATATTTCAAGTCGGAGATAAAGTGCTGGTGTATAATTCGCGTCTTCATCTTTTTCCTGGGAAGTTGAAGTCTAGATGGTATGGACCACATATAGTCACGAAAGTCTACAATTCAGGAGCGTGTGAAGTTATACACGAATACTCTGGGAAAACTTTCACAGTTAACGGCCACAGGCTGAAGCATTACCTAGAGCACAAGTATAACCCTGAGTTGGAAGTCTTTACTTTGACAGAGCCAGAATATGAATGAAGGAGCCCTATTAGTACAGTCGAGCTGGCGACTATAAATTCAGAACTATTTCTAAACCCTTATTAATTGCTTTTGATTGTTTTATTTTGAGTCAATAAAGTAGCATGACACTCGCAAGGTTTTTTCATCACGTATATCTTCAGTCACATGACTAGAAATATATGTGATTTTTTCCTTCACTATTCTCATGTGATACCCTCGTAAAAGTTTTCGTGTCTTGCTTAGGCTGATAACAGAATAAAGTGGTTTAAACTGTTTTTGCGTATTCCTCCGGTATGCACAATTATGCCGCCTTAATTTCTTATTGCCCTTCACATGGTACTCACCATTTTTGGAAGAATTTTGGACCGTAGGTAATAACTTGGAAGAGGAATGACCTAGGAGCTAATGATTCTGCTCCGGGATTCGCTTTGACTCAGCCGATCAATTCCAGAGCTAAGTACATTTTTCTTTCATTATTATTAGTCATTAGGGACAACGTCTATAATAAGTGGGGGGTAGGCGTCTTAGCTGGATAATCGAAAAAGGGAATAATTTTAAAAAATTTAACACTGTTTTTAGCTTTCTTATTGCACGTTTTCGAGTAAGGAATCGGTAGAAAATGAGCCAAGTTCAATTTGAAGTGAGCCATAGCATATTCAATTAGTATGGAAGAATGAGCATATGTTATGTTGCATGAAGTTGTAATTTATTAATTATTATTCTATCATTGCAATCAATATTTGAGCACATAATTTGAGTGAGAAGTGTTTAAGATTAGATGATGAGTTGTTTTAACAGGGAATCATTATTTGTCTGTCTATATACTTCAGCAAATTGTTGTAAGACAAGGGAAGCAACTTGGATGACGAGAGGTAACTGGGACAAAACAGATTTGTGAGAGAAAGAGAAAAAAGTGAGGAAATCTACCAGAAAAGAAAATGAAAAATGAAAAAAAGAAGAAAAAATAAAAATATATGCATTAAAGGCAGTGAGGGAAGCGAACTCGTGTAAAAAGGACACGACCTCGCATAAAAAGAAACAAACGAGGACTTAAGAGCGATGCTCAGTCCCCGAGTCTGCCCGACCCAATTAAGGTACCATGTTGTGTAACCAAGTCTTAAGGCAAGATGAGCGAGTGTATGCTCAGATAAGTTAAGATTGTGTGGTTAGTACAACTTGATTCTCTTCACGAACACACTATCACAACTGATTCATCACACGACACATTGATGCGTGGTAAGTAGTGATTAATGGGAAGCTTATGGATTGTGGCTTAATGTATGTTTCTGCCGGAAATCTTGATTGAATATGTGGTAGTTGATGGGGATTGCTCTTGGATGTACATTCCGCCTTCATACTCTGCTCACGGACGAGCAAAAGGCTAGTGGGGGTACTTGATGACGGTTAAAATAGTCTATCCTACGGCATCAACATTCTATCCATTATGAGCTAAAAATAGTTGTTTCGACCTATAAATATGAACCATTTGAGTTGAATATCATATGTCGGGTTCGTGAGTCGAGAAATCTGCACTTAGCGTTTATTTTCCCAATTTCGATATTATTTCGTGCATTATTTGATGATTTTCAGGATACGAAATATTGGGCTGAGCATCATGGACGAATCTGGAGTGGACTGAACGTAAGGAATGGGCCTAGGGTATTCCAGAACCTTCCAAGTTAAGTCGGATGAATAAAAAGGACAAAAATACCCCCCGGTTTACCGAGAAGGGCCGCCGACTTACCGAGGCTCGAAATCCTTCCGAAACGCGTTTTCTTGGACGAGAGGTAGAACTAGGTGTTTCTAAGTTGGTTTAGATAGCTATAAATAAGAGGCTTCGCCTCAGAACACAATGTACACAAATTATTCAAGGCAGATTATGCAATAAAAGTTCTTTGTTCTTTATTTTATTTATTTTATGAGTTCTGGTCGGAGAGACGCCGGAGTCGCCGCCTAGGGAGAGATCCGAGGGAGATCTACGCTCATCTTCGAGGGTATGATTTTCTGTCATTTCCAAGATGTGGATCTATCGTTGTTCTATTCGACTAGTATGTTTTAATTGCTTATTTAGTTTAATTTTGTAGTAGTTAGTTTATTTTACCCCATGTGTTATAGATCTGATTCGTTGGTGAAGAAATCATGAAATAGTAGTTGCGTTCTTCAGATCTGCGACGGTCTATATCGCTAGATCTGAATACTTAGTAAATTACTAATTCATGATAATCGGCGCCAGCTACGTTGATCGATAGATTTAATTTACATGTTAGTAGCCTGATCAACTATTTGCATGTCATCGTAAACTAGCATGAAATACGAATAGTGAAGTGCTATGTTTGGACATTATCTTGAATGGACCCTAGGAACGTGCTGATCAATGTCGACAGCTGTCTAGACGGGTTTGCGGTATGAGTTAGCGCTCAATATCGACAGCTCTAGTTCTTTATGCATATGGGCTATTACGGACCAATTAAGGAGGGTTGCTTGTGTATAGATTGTCTACTACCATTGTCGGAGTAGATAGGGTTAGGAGTTGTTCCCTTAGCTGAACAATGAATAAATTCACCAATGGGGAGGTCTGTTGCATGTGTGGGGGGGAATAACTAATTACTCATATTTGAACTAATACATTAGAAACTCGTTTTGCTTCGTGTGAACTAGCGTAACCTTGTTAGTTTGAGGCACCAAATTTACTACTGTCTATATTATAGTTGGTTGTAGACCATAATCATGACAAGCTCAATCTTGATAATTAGACGTTCTTACGAGTCTCTGTGGGATCGACTTTGACTCGCCAGTACTCTACTACGATTGACCTAGTCCAATTGCTAGTAAGTGCTTTGCATGCGATCATTAACCCTAAATAGCCCCACACTAATCAAGGATTGCATCAATTCACTGAACACCTCAAAGTGTTAACAATCCTACATTTTAGAGAGTTTAAAAGATTTTTAGCTTGTGAGTTGTGTATGTGTTGTTGTATCAACACTTGGTGGGACCAAGGGCAGCTGATACAAGGTTAGCAATTTTCTGGAGTCAAAAGATCTCAGTGGTATTGGGGATCTGCAGCTCGATCAGACTATTGCTGGTGACTGAAATTATCAGGGGAGAACCTGTATATTTTCAGTGGTTCTTCGTACAAGGTTTGTAAGTGTTCTTGCTTTAGTTTACACTTTTGTATGTGGCTTAAGTGGTAGATTAAAGTGTATTGCATTACTTGATATTTTACTGCATATAAAAGTGTATTACACTTTTTTGCTTTTAATCTCCATCTGCTACTATTGATGTAATAGGTTCTCTTTTGGGTGGTTTGTAGATCACCTTTTTAGTTCTTGGATGGATGGGGTTTTGCCAATGTATAGGGTCTATACTCTTTCCCTAGCATCCGTTTTTTTCCTACACCGGGTTTTGCGGACTAGGGTTTTAAGGAGGTAGTATATATTGATGACACAATGGGTGTTGAGGAGGCCATGGTGGCACAAACCTTGTAATATTTGCTTTCAATGAATAAAATTACAGGTTTGAAAAAAAAAACTGTGGTTGACTGTGGATATTTTAGACTAACTCATTTCTGGGAGAATTGTGGTCCAAGGGTGGAAAGTTGGTCTAAAGTACACAGTCTAGGGTCAGTTTAGTTTTAGTAGCATTGATCAAGGTTATTTCCTGCTTTACCCCTTTTTGTGGTCTGCTGAATTAGTGATTTCATTGCTGATTCAGTGTTTTTGAGTCTGTGTGCTTGGCTGTGCTTTTGTTGCAAATTCCTCATATTTTACTGAATTTGAATTGCCTTGCATAATCTTGTGTTTTCCTTGCAGAATACTGCACTTGAGCATTTGCTGAACTCTTGTGCACTTGACCCTGCTGCATTGTGTGTATTTACACCTGCTGCTCCTGTTATCTTGTGCATCAATCTACTGCATTACACCTTTGTTGTACACCACGGCTCAGTCTGTATCTTTGACCTGCTTATGGTCTGCTAAACCTGCTCAACTGCAATATGTTGCTGTATGCTATATTTTCGTATCTGCAGTATCTATAATAAAACTTTGTAATAGGGATTAGTATTCTCGTGCTGCTGATCTACTGATTGTTTTGTTCTTAGCATTTATTTACGTACTGTTTAAATAGTCTCAGCCTTTGGCTTTGACTATCTTCTATGGAGACTAGCTGAGTAATCAGCTTAGTCTGATCAGCCATTTGCTTGTATCCTAGGTCTGCTGAACTAGTGTAATTGTTGTATCTTTATAATATGGTGCATAAGTAGTGTCAGACTTGTCTGTAATTCAACGCCCTTGAAATATGTTGTTCTTGCAGTAATTATGTGATTCTTTAATATTGAACTTGACTGAGAAAACTTTTGCAAATCTGATTGTAATCTTTTGGACTTTGTATTTTGCAATTTTGTATTAACTGTTCTTGAATCTTTTGCAACAACCTTTTAGTGTCTCAGTTATATAATTAATCTGTTTGCTAATAAACTGCTATTCAAGTAATCAGTTAATTGGTTTTGTCAACCTGATCCTTAATCATTTTCTTGATAAATTTGAACCAGCTTGTTTGATTACACTGCATTTGCATATCAACCTGAGTTTTAATCAACGACATATTTGACTATAACTATTGGTTTTCTTGTTAACTATTTCTTATCACATATGTATAAACCGTTCAGTTCATTAATTAATCATGTTTTTGCTTCCGGGACATAGTTAATTAGGATTAAATTGGTAGAAAAATACTCCGAGTCTTGCATAAATCGAATTAAGAAAAGTGTCCGGGATCCATTCATCCCCCTCTAGATCACACCGCGCTTAGTTCCTAACAATTTGTAGCAGAGCAGAGTCACCTAGTGATCAAACTTTGGTATTGATTTTAGTGATCCCTCGTATTTGTGCTTAATTATATTTTTATACTCTTCTTTGATTTTACCTTGATCTTGGCATAAGTTTGTTTTTCACTTTTAGTATCTCCTACACATCAAGCTCTATTAACAAGTGATTGCACAAACCACTTCACATACATGATTTTGAATAATTTGCATTCACTTGCATTGTATTTCATATTGTAATCACCTTGCATGACTACATCAAATAGTCCCATGAACCTAAGGAGGCTTATCTTTGGTAAGACCCCCGTATTTTTACGGTTTTGGTTTTATTTAATGAAAGCGTTCCATGATGACACACAACCAAAAAATGACTACGAATTATGGGTGATTATTAATAAAGGTGTGTTGGTTCCGATGATATGTTTCACGGAAGGAGGTGTTACCTCAAAGGTTGACAAGAAGAAGACGAATTTGAGTTGGGGTACTTCAAAACGATGTCCTTGAACACAAAGGCTGTCGCCATCTTGATTAAGTCTTTGAGTCCCTCCGAAAACCGAGTTGTTTCCGCATGTGAATCTGCCAAAGATATTTGGGAGACGTTCATTAAAAGGCATGATGACACCAGTAAGGTTAAGAAGTCAAAAATAGGTCAACTCAGTCATGCATACAAGTCTTTTCAAGCCAAACATAATGAGTCAATTATTGACATTGATAATAGATTCACGGATATAGTCACACTCCGAGTCCTGCATAAATCGAATTAGGAAAGAAGTGATCGTGATCCATTCACCCCATTTGGATCACACTGCGCATTGATCCTGACAGTAGTCTAAACTACCAGTGAGGTTATCGATCTCTAAAAGAAATAAGCTTGTTTTATATAAGCAAAATGCTTTTGAGTGACAAGTTTATTCACCCCCTCTAAAGTTGCCTCCGACATTCGTAATTTAATTAATGGATTATTTTATATAATATATTGAATAAATGGTAAATCAATGAAGGAGATTTATTTTCCTTAGTTCCATATTTTATTTGGGACAAGTTTTATTTCTACCCACTTCAAGTAGGAACCTTCAACATGGGGTTTTGAGAGACATACAGGGCGCCACTTTCACCTATAAAATAGGTGAGGGTGTCAAGTTCTTTGGTATAATAACAATTACTCAAGTAATATTGTTTTAGAGAATAATAGAGCTTCCTAGAAGAGAATTTGAGAGAGAGAGGAAGAATCTGTCTAGCAGCTGAGTTTTTCCACTAGCAATCCAAGCAAGGATTCCGGTAGTAGGTTCGTATGGGTCAACGATAGATGCCGAATACTTGGGCGACACCTTGCACAAATACACCGTAGACAAATCATCGATCGATTATAGGGCATTCTAGTATGACATAATGCATTTTCTCTTTGTTTATTATTTAAACGGAGTCAATCCATGTTAAAAAGAACTAAAACTTTTAAATTCTGCTGCGTAAACCTATTTATTTCATTGCAATGCTGCCATAGGCTGTTCCTGTCCTGAATTGTGCCTACCTTGCTGCGTCAGGGAGAAAAGTCGATGCATGTAGACAAGGGTGGTTCCAGGTTCAGTTTATGTTTCCATAGTATCCGGCAAGATGCAACACATAACCCTAAAGTAACGAATTACGTGCAAACTTGGAAACAGCATTAAAACAAACTAAAAAAGCTAAAATATTAAATCAATGACGAATCCATTTGATAAGAAGAACTTCTTAGCTTAATGACGAGCCGAACCTATGAGCCGTATATCAACTAACAACAGTTATTCCTCGAATTGACTATTTCAATCAGCGAATTCGGAACACCGGATCACAATTCCTTTTTTTGATCCTCCGTCATTTTCTCATAAACAGCGTAAACCACCCGTAAATCAGACTAAAATTTTTTTATCAAACGGTGATCAAATCAATATTTTTTCCTTGTTATTTTCTCCCGTTTCCTTTTCTTCATTGCCGCAGCCGTTCTCTCATTTTTTTCCAATACCAAGAGCTGTCAGCTATTCTATATTTTTTTTGGCCCTTGTATAATTGTTCGATGTATAACACACGATACAACAATCTTTTTTAAAGAATATTTATGTATTATTTGTGTCAATCGAATATCAATCAAAATCTTTAAATTTTCCCACTAAAAAAATCATTAATTTCAGGACATTATCCATAATTAATGGATTATCGAATATCTCTTCTTAATTATCCGTTAAATTAAAATAGGTACAATCTCGTTCAATCATATCTCTGTCGGTGATTTATTAATCTTTAAAATCACTTATTATTTTTTTAATGGAAAATCACTTATTATTAAAATGACAAACTTAAATAAAATTTCGGGGTTTCACGGTAATAATAATAATAATAATAATAATAATAATAATAATAATAAAAAATAATTCTTGACTAATCCAGATGAAACTAATTAATCAAGTTTTTTTTTTATTTTTTATTACTTAAAGCCTTCGGTATCCGGAACCCACTGGTCCGACTAATGCGGAGTTCGGTTAGTGTCGTGCCTGTAGAGTCTGACTTATATTCAGGGGTAAATCCTGGTCAAGAGCTCTTTCAAAATGACGCCTCAGAGGAGAATCGAACCGGTGACCTCTTTAGGCATTCTTAAGTCACTAATTAATCAAGTTTAGATGGGCATTTTATGCAAAGTTTTTTGGCCGGTGGAATGAAGTCCACTATTTTATAAAATGATTTTTTTATTTGATAATGAAAATGTTCAAAAAGGATATGCCTATTAGTCTTCCCTGAGAATCATAACGAAAAAATTTCTATTCCACGTGTGAAGAGTTTATAATGTAATACAATACTACCATAAAATGTAAAATTCAAACTTTATGTTCTCGCTCAATCAGTCAATCTTAGTGTCAACAAAAGTTCCCTCAAGCTTTGAAAACAAATTACCTTTACTCACCTAATATGGCGACATGGAGTACTATTTAAATTATCCACACTCAAGAAACACGTGGATGATTAATCCACGTTCAATAATGATTGATTCTCTTTGTTATTATTTGACATATCTATATCTATTAGGGATGGCAATTTCGATCCAACCCGGTGGATATCCACCCTACCCTATCCGTTAGGATAGGGTATTTTTAAGGGTAGGGTAGGGTATGGGTTTTATTTTTCAAAATCCGCCGAGTGTAGGGTAGGGTATGGATATCTATTCTATACCCGTCATAATACCCACCCGACCCATCATATATTATATTGTTTATAATGTATTATGTATTAAAATTAATAGACTGTATAGAAAATAAAACGTCACGCTTATTTAAAAAGGAAAAAAGAACAAGTCACATTGTCACTAATAAAAAGAAACTAAGTAAATATTAATTAAATTAATAATCATGCATCGATCATTGGTAGTATTCTACAAATATTGGAAGTTATTGTTGTGACTTTTCTTCCGAATTGGCTAATTCTTATTGCATTTACCGGCAACCTTGTATTCCATCGTAGCAACAAAAATGTTAGAAAATTAGAATTGTTCTTATATCTTGTTTTTTGGTTGATTTCTCTAATTAGTTCTTCAACTCTAATACATTTTTTGGTTTTATAGCTATGTTTTTTTAATACTTTTTTTCTTGTTAAGCTTTATGTGTTGTTACATTAGTGATAACTTCTACGTCTCTTGCCTACTCGATGCATATCGTATGTTGACTATTCTTGAAGATGAAAATAGTGATATACATGAAGTTGATGGTTAAATAGAGTGGTCTCTCTTTTGTTTTTTTTTTTTTTTTGCTAGAACGGATATATAATAGATTGAATAATAAGTGTTTGATTTAATGTTGGTTTTAAAAAAATTATGTTTTGACATGATATTGATCTAATATCTGTTTTTTTTTTTTGTGTGACTACTTATTATTATTATTATTAATATGCTTGAGTCATATATTTATTTCAATGGTAACAAACTTAGTTGGACAATTATTTTTACATTAAAAATTATCACTTGAAGTTGTCGATCGACCTATGTCATTTGTTTCGATTTGCGTGTTGGCTTTCTTTATTATATGGAGTTGTGATACTTAATTGAGAATAAAATTAGATATCCATGGATATCCACATACCCGTGGATATCCGTATGGGGAGGGTATGGGTATGAAGTTTTCTACCCGCATGGGTAATGGTAGGGTATGGGTAAAGAAATTATTTGATGGGTAGGGTATGGATATAGCCAAACCCGTACCCACCCGTACCCATTGCCATCCCTAATATCTATATATCTATCTATATATAATATATGGAGGAGTGAATTTAACCAAATTACCCGCAATTTTGACCCAAGCCCACACTTTGACCCGCCTCAAACCCTTTAAAAAAAACAGCTATACAATAAAAAAAACATCTTTAAATACATTTGCAATAAATACAGAATCAGCTTTAAATACGAAAATTCTTTTCAATAAATACGAAATTTTCAATTGCCTTCATACCCATTAAAAAAAATAACTACGATTGTTTTTTTGCAATAACGGAATCATCTTTAAAAATGCGATTTTTTTCCCAATATACAATAAAATACACCTTGAAATACATTTACAAAAAATACGGAATCAGCTTTAAATACGGAATTTTTTTTCCAATAAGTGCGAAATTTCTATTGCCTACATACCCATAAAAAAATACGTATTTTTTTAAATTCGGAATTTTTTGCAATAAATACGTATTTTTTTAAAATATAGAATATTATATTGTTTTGAAACTACTTAACCACTACTTATACAGCTATATATACACACACATGATATCATTCATTTGCACAATTCCAATACAATCCACATACACTATCATTTTTTTGTCCGAATTTTCCTTCCCATTGTGATTTATTCCTCGGTTATTTTTTGGCATGAGTTCACAAGATTGTGATTTATTCCTCAATTTTTTTTTTCCATGAGTTCACAAGAAAGCTATTGACGTTTTATCTGTTTTGAATTGTTTACGCTAGGCTTCATGAGACGAATGGTAGCATAGCTATAGTTTTCCATTCATCATCAGATCAAAGGTGGTGAGAAGAAGGTGTTGAAGAATTTTTTAATTAATTATATATTTTTTATGATTACGTATTTCTTTCTTTTTTGAAGGGATGATTACGAATTTTATAGTGGTATTATTTTTATGTCTTTCCTACAGGCATGCTGCTTACGAACGAGAATTGTTATTACGCGCAACACACTATACGAAAAGGTAATAATATATTTTTTGACACTAAAAATTTGTTGTCTAGATTATACTCCACATATGGTTTGTGTTGAATAAAAAAAAAGATTTGGAAGAAAAAAAAAATAGAACAACGAACTTTTTTGCAATTTTTATACGGAATTTTTTGCAATAAATACGGAATCAGCTTTAAATATGGAATTTTTTTTTTCAATAAATGTGAAATTTTCTATTGCCTACATACCCACTAAAAAAATTGCTACGAACTTTTTTGGCAATAACTAGGAACACCTTTAAATGCAAATTTTTTTGCAATAAATATGAATTTTTTTTTTTACGCCAAATCAGTATTAAAATACGAAAATAAATACGGAATCAGCTTTAAATGCGATTTTTTTGCAATAAATACGTATTTTTTTAAATACGGAATATTATATTGTTTTGAAACTACTCAACCGCTACTTATACGGCTATATATACACATTAACATGATATCATTCATTTGCACAATTCCAATACAATCCACATACACTGTCATTTTTTTGTCCGAATTTTTCTTCCCTTTGTGATTTATTCCCCGATTATTTTTTGCCATGAGTTCACAAGATTGTGATTTATTCCCCGATTATTTTTTGCCATGAGTTCACAAGAATGTTATTGACGTTTTAACTGTTTTGAATTATTTTCGCTAGGCTTCATGAGACGAATCCATTCATCATCAGATCAAAGGTGGTGAGAAAAACACACTGTCATTTTTTTGTTCGAATTTTTCTTCCCTTTGTGATTTATTCCCCGATTATTTTTTGCCATGAGTTCACAAGATTGTGATTTATTCCCCGATTATTTTTTGCCATGAGTTAACAAGAATGTTATTGACGTTTTATCTGTTTTGAATTGTTTTCGTTAGGCTTCATGAGACGAATCCATTCTTCATCAGATCAAAGGTGGTGAGAAAAAGGTGTTGAAGAATTTTTTTAATTAATTATATATTTTTTATGATTACGAATTTTTTCTGTTTTGAAGGGATGATTACGAATTTAATAGTGATATTATTATTATGTCTTTCCTGCTGGTATGCTACTTACGAACGAAAATTGTTATTACCGCAAAACGCTACATGAAAAGGTAAATAATATAATTCTTTGACACTAAAAAATTATTGTCTAGATTATACTCCATCTATGGTTTGTGTTGAATAATAAAAAAAATTGGAAGAATAAAAAAATAAAAAAACAAACTTTTTTGCAATTGTTATAAGGAATTTTTTTTTTTGCAATAAATACAGAATCAGCTTTAAATACAGAATTTGTTTTCAATACATGCAAAATTTTCTATTGCCTACATAAAAAAATAGCTACGAACTTTTTTGGCAATAATTAGGAACACCTTTAAATGCGATTTTTTGTGCAATAAATATGAAAATTATTTTAAAATTATTTTTGTGCAATAAATACGCGAATTAAATGCGAATTTTTTTATTTAATTATATATTTCTTATGATTACGAATTTTTTTCTTTTTTAAAAGGATGATTACGAATTTAATAGTGATATTATATTTATGTCTTTCCTGCAGGCACGCTACTTACGAATGAGAATTGTTATTAAGGGCAACACGCTACACGAAAAGGTAAATAATATATTTTTTAACACTAAAAAATTGTTGTCTAGATTATACTCCATGTATGGTTTGTGTAGAATAATAAAAAAAGATTTGGAAGAATAAAAAAAATAAAAAAATGATTTTTTTTTGCAATTGTTATACGGAATTTGTTTTTGCAATAAATACGGAATCAGCTTTAAATGCGAATTTTTTTGAAATAAATACGATTTTTTTCCTATAAATACGAAAATTTTCTATTGCCTTCATATATATCCACTAAAAAAACAGCTATACAATAAAATGCAAAACATAATAAAAAAAATTCGACACACGTAATAAATATGGAATCTGCATTAAATACGGATTTATTTTTGCAATAAATACGGAATTTAAAAGCGAAATTTTTGGCAATAAATACGATTTTTTTTCCAATAAAAAACACTTTTAAAGTATGGAAATAAATACAGAATCAGTTTTAAATGCACAATTCCAATACAATGTACATATACTGTGATTTTTTTAGTCCGACTAAGGTATTGATTTTTTTTAATTAATTATATATTTTTTATGATTACGAATTTAATAGTGGTATATTTTGATGTCTTTCCTGTAGGCACGCTGCTTACGAACGAGAATTGTTATTAAGTGCAACCCGAAAGATAAATAATATATTATTTCACACTAAAAAATTGTTGCAATATTTTGTTTTATTTCTTTATTTAATTCTAATATTATTGTTTTGTACTATCGGTCAAAAATTTTTTTTAGTTTTTTATATAAAAAAACTTAATGGTTGTTCTATTTTAAATTTTTTTTTACTATTTAAATTAGATAATCGCAACAATTTCTTTATCAAATATTCCAACACTATGCTGCTTTATTTCACACGTTCTTTGTTTTAAAATATATAATATTTTATGCTTCTTTCTCGAGGATAACCAATGCTTCTTTCTCGAGGATAACCAGTGCATATCAATATTCTTCCAAGAAAAAGAAAAGTGCTTAAAAAATGCAGATGAATAATAATGAAGAAAATATGTTTTCAATACGGAATTTTTTTAGTTACTAAGACCAATAATACACCATTTATATCATTTTTAAGTACAAAAAATCCAAAAAAAATAATATTTCAAAAATAAAGAATCTCCATAATAACACCATTAATACCATTTATATTTTATCATCGCTATCATAATTAGCAAAATTTGGAAGAATAAAAAAACATATATAAGGAATCAGTATAACACAATAATATCTTTTTTAACCAATTACCAGTAATTTGGTAGAATAAAAAAACAAAAGTGAGGAATCACTATAACACAATAATATCTTTTTTTTAATACTAAATTTTTTTCGACAAAAAAGACGGAACAATATAAAAAAGAGTTGGTTTAACCCAATTACCAATAATTTTTACCCAAGCCCGTACAATGACCCACTTCATACCCGCTAAAAAAGAAAAAAAAAACATAATAAATACGGAATCAGAAAACAATTTGCTAAACAAAATAAATACGGAATCAACTTTAAATACGAAATTTGTTTGCGAATAATTTTTCCTCAATACCATAAATTCCATTTATATTTTATATTGGCCGTGCATTATGCACGAGTTTTTTTGCTAGTATATATATATTTAGGAGAGGAAATAAAATTGAATGACCCAATTAGTCCAATCAACCCGCTCCATGACCCGCTTTATTTCAAATTCAAATTCATAATTAATATTCAAATTCAAAACTCAAAATTCATTTCAAAACATAATAATGCAATAAATTCATAATTATTGCATAATTATTCCTAAAATAGAGCATTAAATTCGTAATTATTATTCAAATACATAATTATTATTCAAATTCAAAATTATTATTTAAATTCAAAACTCAAAATTCATAATTATGTAAAATTCAAAATTCAAATTCTTTTTTCTTTTTTACTTTGGATACCAAAAATCTATATATATTCAAATATCTCTAATTTAAATCAAAATCTCAGCAAAATCAAAATTTCCACAAAATCAAATTGTTAGCTTGAAAAGATTATTCTGACATTTCTAATAATATTTTGAGAAAATATATTATTGTAGTGTTTGGCTAATGATTGTAGATGAAAGTGTGTAATGGAGTTGTACAAGAATATGATTTCGGTTTGTTCCTCCTCCATTTATGTATATGATTTTTGTGTCTTTCTTTTATTTTTCTGTCACAGAGACACGGGGAGAATCGTAATTTGTATGCATGTCTCTCATATTTTGTTGACTTTATCATTTTTATTTAGTTTTACTTTCTGCCGATTTTGAAGTGGTTGTCATTTGTTTTTTTACTTCTTATTTCCATTTTTATGTTCTCATGGATTTACTAATGCCTATTGCATTTTGCAGTTGATGTCCCATGTTATTTGAAGCAATTTGACAAATTCTCAGCTATAAAGATTGTATAAGATCTTACATTTGTTCCTTTTAAATTATTATTTTCAATTTATTTTGTTTTAGATTTTATTATGTTTCGAGTATTTTTTTTTAAACGACATTCTTTAAATTTTCATTTTTTTGGTTGTTGATTGATGATGTTTCCAATTTCTCGGGTTTGGAGCGGATTTGCGAGATTCCCTTGCATTAAATGTGTGTTTTTATTTTCTACTTTTTATTTTTATTATTGGAATGAATTAAATGTGTGGTTTGTCTACACTGATGTATGAGAGTATTAATTTGAAATTTAAAATAAATGAAAGAATTCTTATAGGGAGTGATATATGGGTTGATTATGGAGATTTTTAATTTGAAATTTGAAATTTGAAAATTGAAATAAAATAATTTGTTATGGTTGAGTGATTATAGAGAGTGGGTTAATGTTGATTGATTTCATCTTTTATACGATGGTTTTTTTGGCTTGACTTGACTTGACTATCTTTTCCTTGGTTTGGAGCGGATTTAATTGGTAATTTTCGGGCTTTGGTCAAATCAATTTTATTTTTGAAAAGAATTTAATGTGTGATTTTGGGTAGTCAATTTTATGAAAATTCGTGAGATTCCCTAATAAAATGAATGACTTTGTATTAAATGTGTGATTTTATTTTTTATTTTTGGAAGAAACGTGTGATTTTATCTGCAGAGAGTTTTAATTTGAAATTTGAAATAAAAGAAAGAGTTCTTATAGTTGAGGGATTGTAGAGAATGATTTATGCTTTGATTAAGGAGAAGTTTAATTTAAAATTTGAAATAAAATAAATTTTTATGGTTAAGAGATTATAGGGAGTGAAGTAATGTTGATTGATTTCTTCTTTAATGCGTTGATTTTTTTTTTACTTGACTTGACTTGCTATTTTCCACGGTTTGGAGCGGATTCAAGAGATTTCCTGAAAAAATGAATGGATTTGCATTAAATGTGTGATTTTATTTTTTATTTTTATTTTTATTTTTGGAATGAATTAAATGTGTGATTTTGTCTACACTGATTATGAATGAGAGTTTTAATTTGAAATTTGAAATAAAGAGTTCTTATGGTTGAGGGATTATAAAGAGTGATTTATGCGTTGATTAAGGAGAGATGTAATTTGAAATTTAAAATAAAAGAAATTGTTATTGTTAAAAATAAGTCTAGCTACACTCATTTTCACCTGAATGCAAGTTTTTTTTTTTCTTTTATTGGAGGGGGTGTGGTCTTTTTCATCCATTAACCTAAAACACGAGTTCTCTTTACTCATAAATGTATTAAAGTTTTCATGTTGTTGCTTTGGCTTCAACACATACATGTTTTTTCTTGGTGTTTACATTCGAGCAATGCATCTTAGTTTGCTTTAAATGCATCTGTTTAATTTTTTTTTAAAACATATAGAATTTAACCGTCTCTTAGTTGTTGAGTTTACTGAAATCAACTTGATGTTTAAATTTTCATCTATTTTTTTAGGGTCATAATATAATTAACGTTCAGAAGTTAATTGGACTGGTGTACCATATCAATGTCAGGGCATGTTCGCAAGTGAGGGCTTGATGTAGTTGGATACTTTGGTGAAAACATGATTTGGGGTGGGGGTTTGGTAGTAGGGTGGAGGGAACATGTGATGGTTAGGTAATTTGATATTGTGGTATACGTACATCGTACCAATCGTTATGTTTTATGTTAATGATTTTGTCTACACTGATGATGAATGAGAGTTTTAATTTGAAATTTGAAATAAAGAGTTCTTATGGTTGAGGGATTATAAAGAGTGATTTATGCGTTGATTAAGGAGAGATTTAATTTGAAATTTAAAATAAAAGAAATTTTTATTGTTAAAAATAAGTCTAGCTACACTCATTTTCACATGAATGCAAGTTTTTTTTTCTTTTATTGGAGGGGGTGTGGTCTTTTTCATCCATTAACCTAAAACACGAGTTCTCTTTACTCATAAATGTATTAAAGTTTTCATGTTGTTGCTTTGGCTTCAACACATACATGTTTTTTCTTGGTGTTTACATTCGAGCAATGCATCTTAGTTTGCTTTAAATGCATCTGCTTAATTTTTTTTAAAACATATAGAATTTAACCGCTCTTAGTTGTTGAGTTTACTGAAATCAACTTGATGTTTAAATTTTCATCTATTTTTTTAGGGTCATAATATAATTAACGTTCGGAAGTTAATTGGACTGGTGTACCATATCAATGCCAGGGCATGTTCGCAAGTGAGGGCTTGATGTAGTTGGATACTTTGGTGAAAACATGATTTGGGGTAGGGGTTTGGTAGTAGGGTGGAGGGAACATGTGATGGTTAGGTAATTTGATATTGTGGTATACGTACATCGTACCAATCGTTATCTTTTATGTTAATGATATTGGATATATGACATATATAGTTGAAAATGTCATCGTTCATCATATATTTACATTGAATGTCCAATTTTCGTAAATTAAATAAGACCGTGCATGGCACGGGTTTTAGGCTAGTATATATATATATATATGTTTTAACATTTGTATCGATGCACATTTAGTGACGGATTCAGAAAAATATTTCCGTGGAAGCAACGGAACAAAGTCAAAGATTGTGAAGGGATATTGATGACCGTGAATATAATGCTACATTTCTTATCCGGTTTGCCCCTGAATTATTCTCATTTGAAAAGAACGGTCTAATTATTGTATGATTTACGTGTCAATTACATAGTGAGTGAGTAGTTCTTGGTTCGTGATTTTGCATTTGCGTGTTTTACCTTTGGATTCAATATTTTTTTGCTTTGTTTTGCATATTTTCAGGCAATGCCATTTCCGGAAGTAAGGATGTATTGGGTCAGAGCTGGAAATAAAGGATTGGGCTTGATAGAAGAGGTCCAGGAAGAATATCTGTGGAAAGCCTAGAAGTTTGGCCCAGCCGCGGCGGAATTCAATCAGGCCGCGGCGAGTTAAGGAAATTAGTGCACCGCCTTATGTGATTAGTTTAAGTTGGATAGTGTTTCTATAGAGTCTAAGTCGGCTACAACACCTATATAAGGCATGTAGCAGTCATATGTCACATACTTTCGATACTTCCTATCATACTTCTTGATTATTTATTCTTGGTATGAAATAAAGTTTCTTTTCCTTTCAATGTGAGTTCTTGGTTCCCTTCTACCCCCTGCAATTAACTAGCTTGAGTTGATCACGCTGGGCCTTCATTGTTAAGGTATGAAGTTTTGAACGTTCCTTCATATCATTAATATGGTTGTTTAGCTATGTTTCGATGCCCTATTAATTAATATGCATGTTTTGCTTCACAATAACTCACCAATAATAACCAGAATCATAACATGTAACCTAGAAGTAGGATTCACCATAGTCGCTATGACGGCGGTCTTTACCGCCACAACGATACTGTAGGATGTAATATCGCCGGATGGATCATAGATCCACCCGATTACGCAGCGGAAAGTACAAGATCTAGATCTAGTCAACCAAAATACATAAATACAATAGATCTAAACCTACGAGGGGGTTAGATTGCTTACCGGTTTATGGTGAATAAACTCCAAGAACAATCTTCAATCCAAGATCCAAGCTAGATGAGAAGCCACAGTCTTCCAACGTGTGTCTCTAAACACCACCAGGTGGATGGTGTTTTAAGCCGCCGGACCTCCTCGATATGCTACCGGAATAATCCCGAGGATTATCCCAACTCGAAACCCTAGTGTTGAAGCCGAAAATTCTATGCTTCCAACACTCATGTATGTCGCATTATATGTGATGTCAAAAGGCTTGTGGGAACTCTCTTTATATAGGAGAGTAATCCTTGTCCTCCAAGGATTTAATAATTAAGAGATAATTATTAAATTAATCCTTATTTCAAATAAAAGATAAATATAAACAAATTAGGATAAATAAATATATTGTCTAATATTCCATGATTTATCATTTAACAAATAAATGATTAAATAATATATTAAATAATTATCCAAGAAAACTAATTTCCCAATAATTAATTAATACTTATAAAATGCGGCCAATCCCTAGGTATTAAGGGCTACCCGCATTTTTACACACAATGGGCTGAGTCCACAAAAAAATTCTTTTCCATGTATTTAATTATCTAGTCCAACTAAATAATTAATCCACATATCAATTAAATAGTCCAATCCAACTATTTAATTATAATTGAGGTGAAATGACGAGAAAACGTATATGCTATGTTAGGAGTCACGTCGGGGACCATGGACCCATATTCAGTAGGTACAATAAATTAAATAATATTATCCGTCAGACTATGAGTTGATAAGCGTCCACTGATATAATCATTACATACGGATAAATCCACCATAGACTGTTCGTTTCGATTCGGGATATCACTGTAAACCCTTCTCGAAACATCTTTTCCTTATTTACCATCAACCCCCTAGTGATCAATTAGTTCATAACTAATATAATATGAACTGGCGCCATCGATTAGTTTCTAGGATTAACAAATAAGGGAACTATCTGTCTACTTCCCGAGGGAAGGAATGGATTCCATATCTGTGATAGCACAGACTACTCACTCATCCCAGAATAGAGCCAACGAGAAGTGTTGGACCACATACTGCGAAGTGATCCTTACTAACACATCAAACTCTACCCTAGTCTAAGAAGTTGTCTGTGATCACCTCAGGATTGAGATTAATCCATATATGATCATCTTGTGATTCGATAAGACTTCTCGATCATGGAATTATATCGAGAACTCAAATCAAATCGGTCCAGCCCTATATGATTATCATCATATATAAATGCCCCACTAGGTACCCTATTACCGACAGTCCGGATAAGACTGTCACACCTAAAGTGTTCTGGGCGCATTATTAGCAAATTAATCTTGAGACCCGTACTCAGATTAATAAACGCTACGGACTAAGTTAATTTTAAGTACATCTCACTAACTCAATCCTCTTGTGTATAGCCATACACTGAGTTATGTGATTACATAAACGAGGTACTTAGGGTTTTCAGTAGTGTCTTAATTATAAGCATACATGCATATAATAAGATGAATTATTAATTCTGTCCTAAAACAATTATATAATTGTCTTTCGGGCACTACACCTAACAATCTCCCACTTGCACGAAAGGCAAGTGGATTAATTGTTTTAGAGCACACCCTTTATATCTATATCTACAACATTCTCCCACTTGCTCAAAACAAGTGAGACATATCCCCAAGATTCATACCCTCCAAGCGCATCTTAGTAATTCATCCTTCCAAGCACGACCGGAGTGTGCCGCCGCAGGGTAGGTCAGTGACCCGGCGCGTACTTAGAATCCGAATACCATGTGACTCGGTACACTGATCAGGTAGGTTGGCGGCTTGAGTCAATCTTTGGGATCGAAACGTCGCCTTTCCATCTAATCCGGTGGTACGATTTCAATATGCTTATGACCTCTAGTGATTGCAAAATCCTTATGAGCTACCTCTCCAATGTTTTCACAATGAAGTGGTATTGGCTTACTGGATAATACTTTATCACATGAGTAAACACTGAGACCGAGATCGATTTAACGATCATCCTCAATCTGACCTAAAGCCAGAATCAGTGTTATCACTTATGTTCTAGTTTGCACCTGAATAAACTAGCATATTATTCCTCATTCTCCCGAAGAGACTTGAGGATTCACTAAACATCCCATTTAGTATTCATTCACAGGTTTAGACAAGCATTCCTGAGAGGTAGGGTAGACTACATCGTTGAATGTTGCATTCCTCTATGCAAGAACATCTTAACCATTGAGATGGATGAATGGGATTGCCAATTGCTTATTTTTGAGAATTTGAGTCAGTCAAATTATTTTAGAAAATAGCCCGATGGCATGTTAGACTCTGACTTCAGATAACACACCCATGTTGTTTCCAACAGTTTCAGTGTTACCATTCACAAACACTAATCTACATACTACTTTACTAATATTGATGGCTAGTCTATGAAAGACTTATCAACATGCTGGTCAAGTCCACATATTAAAAATATATGACTTTGAACTGACCTAGAGGTTTGCTTTAATCCCCAAAGGATATGAGCTATGGCAGGCATCCGCCAAAGGTTCTTTCTGAATAAATTAAGATACCGTTAGTCTCGCAAAAAGGTCTTAGGGAATCACCCATATTTTCTGCTTTGTAACGAATCCGTTATTTGTTCTTAGCTAAAACCCTTCTGTTCTGAATGAGTTCAGATTCCGTTGTTCAGCAAGAAAGTCTCAGGGAATCACCCCTATTTCCCGCTTTCTGACGAAATCAAGCAAGACTAAGTGGTAAGAGAGATCACGGTCTGGTTAACTCTCTACCTTTTAGGGAATCACCGTCATTCTCTGATTTATAGACTCTATCAGACCGAGTTTGACAGTATAACCGTCATTCTCTGATTTTACGAGTTTTATAACCAACCTTTACTCAATGTATTAAGATATTTCACGACCTGAATGTGTACGCAAAATTTCCAGTCCTACCTTTAAGCACTAAATGCTAAATGTCTCTATTTACGGAAGTGGGGTGAACCGAATTCACTCCTTATCAACAAATGATTTGGCATCTACTAGGTAGACTTGTCGGTTTTTCATTACAACATAAACCGTTATTTTGCAACCAATATCTTAAATGAGTTCAGCAGCGTATCGTAGCACATCAATAACTATATAAGGCAAATTTATGGTGTATCCCTTAGTGAAAACATTTCACTGGGAGGCAGGCCGAGCATCAGTCCCGAAGACTACGCAATAACCTATTTCTGAGTATGGAATACTCTATCTCTGGTGAAATCAGATATTTCCTCCAAATATTTTGGATAAACTTACCGGATTCGAATAGTTGTCAAACAAGATGTCACTACTTCAAAAGCTCCCACTAGCTTGTACCTTTCATATGACCACGAAGGTTGTTATGAACAAGCTATGTTACTTCTTTAAATCTATTACCCTTTCCTGATTGAAAGGAAACTTAGTCATTGTTCCTTTGACTGGGAGATAGGAATCACCCTAAGCCAGTCTTCAGATCTTGTCTTTAGGGAATATGCACTAATTAATAGAATAGAAAGAAGCGTTTATCGAAATACGGAAACCATTTGCTTTTATATATTTTAAGATGTGTTACTAATACCTTTTCAACAATGCTTAGTGGTTTTGACTTTATCAAACAAAAGTCCGAGTCATGGGTTCGTGCTACGAATGTTATATTCATCGTCAATAAGACAAACAAATTATCCTATTGAAAATGAATACTTTCGTTCCAACGAATCCGAAAACAGAAAATGAATTTTCTTTGATACTCAAGAATTGAATCCGAGATTCATTTCCTTATATCACTCCCACTAGTCTATCTGAATTAACTGCCCATTGTCTATTTTATTTATCGTTTAATGCAAAGCTACCTAGTTCTTCAAAAGAACTTAGCTTTTGAGAAAATTGCTAAGGATGCATTGGTCAGTGATGCGAAATCACTTTCCTTATCCTCTAATTTCCAAGTTATTAATTTTCCGGTTTAGCCTTAAAACTACTTAGTTTAGATGACTAACACGTATAAACATTCTTTCCCATTCTCGACTTTCCTTAAATGGAAACAGTCTTGAACTAGCAGTTCGTTTGAGTAGGTACTACTCTTGAACTGTGGGATGTCTAATGATAGTGTTACTAGCTTGGACTATTCGATTTTTCTAATCGTCAAATCATAAGACCAAAGCTCCCACTAGTTTATCGGTTCCAAATACCGTGTAACTTGCAACACTTTGTTCAAATGGTTTGAGAGATCATAATAAAGCTCCCACTAGTTTATTGGTTCCAAATACCGTCTTACTAGCAACGCTTTGTATTTATGATTTTTCCAAGATTAGAAAAACAGTCAGAACTAAGCTCCCACTAGTTTATCAGTTCCAAATACTGTCTAACTAGCAACGCTTTATTCTAGTTTTTTCAATAAATGGAGAAACTCCTGTGCAGTCCATTACACATTTCTAATGATTCAGAAAAACAACAAATCATAAGACTAAGGCTCCCACTAGTTTATCGGTTCCAAATACCGTCTAACTAGCAACGCCTTATGTATATGATTTTCCAATTTTTCAATTTAGAAATTTATTGTGTAATTACACTTTTAAAATTCACTAAATGAATTTATCTGATAGTCCTATATCATCTTTTGTAAACTAAGTATGGTCGTCTCTCGTTCAACACGAGTGACATCCGTGACATACCTATACTATGTCACTTAAGTTTTTAAAGGCTCAAGGGAAAAATCTCTTCCGAAAAATTAATTGCATTCTTTTGATAATTACAACGCACTTGTTACTTCCACATTTTTATTGAAGTCCTATTACTAACAGTTTAGTAGCCTAGAGATTAAAGTTGTAAAACATGAAAGAAAGTTAAATTCAAAAAATTAAATTTTCACTACTAGATTTTTATTTTAGGAATAATAAACTTGTTTAAAGTCTATCCTACCATTCCAAGGATTTAACCTCGCACCTAAGTGCCACCGTAGGGTAGGTCAAAGAGGTGACGGTTAAACTGATAAAATCTCTCTCAATGATTAAGCTTCGAGAATCGAACATCTCACGGGAATAAGACATTCGGACCTTAATCATTGATTACCTTCCTTTTTCTAGCCTAGATATTTCGAAAATATCCATAAAGAGTGTGACCTACTATATCAGATCACCCCGAGATGCCGCCGTAGGGTCGGTCAGGGACTCAACGAGTACCCAAAATCCTATCCTTTTGGAGACCAAGCCTTGAAATTTGATAGGGGTGAACACCATCCGTAGGGGGCCGAAATCAAAGCGGCTCGAGGCGTCACCCTTCTCTCACGTGCTTGCATCTATAATAGAGGCCGTGGGGTTGGCTGTCGCCTTCCCCGCTCCCACTCAATAATTTGAAAAATTGGTGGGTTTGCAAATTACGGTTTCGGTCTTGATAATAAGAAACAATAAATCATGTACTCCGAACAGGGTCGGTTATGTAGGCAAGCCTACGCTGTCTTATTCGTTGGAACATATGTGACAGTTCAGGCTGATCCGGCAAGAGAAGCCCCGTTTAGCCCGAAGGCTTATCGGCTATGCTAAGTCTTGTCGAACCACTGTAATGTACATCACACGTGGTGGGGAGTCGATCGAGCCGAAGCTCGGTTGAACTCTCCCAACCATGGTTAGACCATTTCCGAACCCATTTACTAAGATTTTCCGATTTCTATGTTGTCAACCAAAGCGTAATCTCGTTGGTGGGTTCACCGAAAACTCAACGATTTATCTAAGTGGGATTCACCGTGAATCCATCACTAAAATCGTAATGATTGACAAAACACGGTTCCTCGGTTTTAATAATTAGTTACATAATTAATTAACTACCACATATTAATTAAAAAAGCTTTTAACTAATTATACGAGTTATACATGCCTAATTTATGCGAAATAAACTAGCTACATGTATGCATTGGAGTGGATTCATGATATGATGCATGTCATGGAAATTTTCCGGTTTCTATCACATAATTTCAATCATACACGAAAAAATAACGGAAAAAATAAACACTGAGATGGATCGTTGGTACCCCCGTATCTAACCTATTAAAAAAAACACAAACCCTAACTAGGGTTTACTATTTTCTAATCTGCTGCTGCCGCGTTTTATCGATAATCGGAGATCCAAACGAACTTTGATCATCACGAAACATTATGGACCTGTTCTTCACTCCACCTACTTCAATCTGAACGGTTGGATCTTTGTTTCAACAGTCCAATCTCATTCAGAAATTCGACGAACTGACAGCTAGGGCTGCAGTGCTTTTACGACACAACAACAACTTTATTGTAACGATTGGACATCGATATGGACTCCGATCGTCATGAAATTTTGAGGGCCTATTCTTCAACTTTTATTCTTCATTCTGACTGGAGGGATTGTCGTTTCAACGGTTCAATCTCCGGGAATAAATAGAAAACCGAACAAAAACAAAACAGATCTACTTCGAGGAAACTAAAATTACAAAATTAATTTCCTATACTCATATAAACAAATTTATATGAGTTTACAATAGATCTAACGAGTAAACAATACCAAACCCAATCCATCTCTTCAACCACGACAATCACAAGGCAACATACATGAATAAATTTCGATGCATATAGAAAAGCAAACAAAAAACAAAAAACAATCTAAACATGCTTTTTCCACTCCTAGATCTAAAATTTACATACTTTGATTGATTGATCAAAGGCTCTGCTACCACTTGTAGGATGTAATATCGCCGGATGGATCATAAATCCACCCGATTATGCAGCGGAAAGTACAAGATCTAGATCTAGTCAACCAAATTACGTAAATACAATAGATCTAAACCTACGAGGGGGTTAGATTTCTTACCGGTTTATGGTGAATAAACTCCAAGAACAATCTTCAATCCAAGATCCAAGCTAGATGAGAAGCCACAGTCTTCCAACGTGTGTCTCCAAGCACCACCAGGTGGATGGTGTTTCAAGCCGCCGGACCTCCTCGATATGCTACCGGAATAATCCCGAGGATTATCCCAACTCGAAACCCTAGTGTTGAAGCCGAATATTCTAAGCTTCCAACACTCATGTATGTCGCATTATATGTGATGTCAAAAGGCTTGGGAGAACTCTCTTTATATAGGAGAGTAATCATTGTCCTCCAAGGATTTAATAATTAAGAGATAATTATTAAATTAATCCTTATTTCAAATAAAAGATAAATATATAATATATCCCAAACAAATTAGGAAAAATAAATATATTATCTAATATTCCATGATTTATCATTTAACAAATAAATGATTAAATCATATATTAAATAATTATCCAAGAAAACTAAATTCTAATAATTAATTAATACTTATAAAATGCGGCCAAACCCTAGGTATTAAGGGCTACCCGCATTTTTACACACATTGGGCCGAGTCCACGAAAAATTTCTTTTCCATGTATTTAATTATCTAGTCCAACTAAATAATTAATCCACATATCAATTAAATAGTCCAATCCAACTATTTAATTATAATTGAGGTGAAACGACGAGAAAACGTATATGCTATATTTGGAGCCACGTCGGGACCATGGACCCATATTCAGTAGCTACAATAGATTAAATAATATTATCTGTCAGACCGAACAATAATATTCAATCTATTAATTCCGGGATTACACCACCATAAACCCGAAACTGAACTCTGTCGAAGATAGATAACATATACTCAACTATGAGTTGATAAGCGTCCACTGATATAATCATTACATACGGATAAATCCTCCATAGACTGTTCATTTCGATTCGGGGTATCTCCGTAAATCCTTCTCGAAACATCTTATCCTTATTTACCATCAACCCCTAGTGATCAATTAGTTCATAACTAATATAATATGAACTGGCGCCATCGATCGGTTTCTAGGATTAACAAATCAGGGAACTGTCTGTCTACTTCCCGATGGAAGGAATGGATTCCATATCTGTGATAGCACAGACTACTCACTCATCCCAGAATAGAGCCAACGAGAAGTGTTGGACCACATACTGCGAATTGATCCTTACTAACACATCAAACTCTACCCTAGTCTAAACAGTTGTATGTGATCACCTCAGGATTGAGATTAATCCATATATGATCATCTTGTGATTCGATAAGACTTCTCGATCACGGAATTATATCGAGAACTCAAATCAAATCGGTCCAGCCCTATATGATTATCATCATATATAAATGCCGCACTAGGTACCCTATTACCCACAGTCCGGATAAGACTGTCACACCTAAAGTGTTCTGGGTGCATTATTAGCAAATTAATCTTGAGACTCGTACTCAGATTAATAAACGCTACGGACTAAGTTAATTTTAAGTACATCTCACTAACTCAATCCTCTTGTGTATAGCCATACACTGAGTTATGTGATTACATAAACGAGGCACTTAGGGTTTTCAGTAGTGTCCTAATTATAAGCATACATGCATATAAAAAGATGAATTATTAATTCTGTCCTAAAACAATTATATAATTGTCTTTCGGGCACTACACGTAACAGAGACAACCTTAGAATCCCAAATTCTAGGGTTTCGGCGTCAGCTACGTCTGATCGACAGGTTTAACTAACGTGTATTTAGACCTGGCCATTATGGTAATCTTTTTCGTAAATTATCATGATGGAATGTAGTTGAAGTGCTAGTTAGGATAGTTTGATCGATTTCTGGGTACTGCCTGTCATTGTCGATGGCTTCCTAGAAAGGTGCACGGTTTTACGCCGCCAATCTCTAAGGTAGGTTAACTGCATATAGACGTCTGATCAATGAGAAGTAAGACGAGTTTAGAGGACTGCACTCTTAGTTAATTAATTGACTTAACTTATGAATCTGGTATTCTAGATAATTACAGGTGGCTAATCATGATATATTAATTAACGCAAAGTTGGGAGGATTGACTAGGAGGTGGAAGGGGGAATCGTTATTACTTGTTTTCTATTCATGTTGGTCTATAAGCGCTCTATGTGTTCTTAGCCATAGCTTAGTACGTTTATTAGAAGAATTTGCCATGTCTCTATGGGATCGACCCTTGCTCGTTTTCTTTACTACGATTGACCTAGTCCTCTTCCTCGTATCAGTGACTTACACACGATCAAGGTTTTTGGCGCCATTGACGGGGATGTGTGCCAAATTCTTTAATAAATTTGCTAAATTATGATTGAGAATTTTTTTATTTTTAGAGTCTTGAGTCATTTTTTCTAAGTCTGTGTTTTCGTTACAACAAGAAAATAGAATTTGAGGATCGCCGAGACAAAATTTTAGACGCGACGAGAACTAGAAACTGCAATCTTCAATTTTTGCGTGTTTCTGAATTAATCTTTGTTTGTTTTTAGTTAGTAGGTCTGCAGTATTTGGAGTAAAAACCCAACTTAAGCGGAAGTTGCTAACTGTGCTTTTTTTTCTTTTTTGTTTCTACTGCAAGCTTTGCGAAAATAGTTCCTGATCCAATACAGTATGGTTTTCTGCAGAGTGAAGACTGTCACAATTCTACGTGAGAATAATTTTATATTCAATGCTAAGACACTTTCAATTCATGTTGGTTAATATCAAAGAAAGCCAAGTAGAATCCATAATATGAGACAAAGTGCTAGTGTTGACTTTGATGCAGCAAGGAGGGCCAAAGAGGCAAACCTAGAGGATTATGAGCGATGAAGGTGAGGTAAGTCTTCTACTTTGTACATTGACATTTTTTCTGACTCTGAGTCAGAATATTGTCTGGCTTTAGAGCCTTCGACGTCTGAGGAGTTCTCAGACCCCGAAGAGGTTGAGAAGCTCGGTGATCCTGGTAGTTTTAGGTTAGTTGTGACCATAAATGACAAATCATTAGGCCTAGCCTTCTATGACTCAGGCGAAGGCATCAATGTGATCCTATTGTCTCTTTTCCAAAAGGCAGGTTCCCAAATTAAGATGAACCGCCGTGAAAACATGCGGTTCGTCGATCGCCGTGTTAACATGATCACTGGTAGGTTGATTGACTGTATGGTCAGCATAAGAGGATTTAATTACCCGACTGACTTCATATTCATGGATGTTTCCGAGGATCGAGTTGCCCTATCTTCCCGGGACGTCCACACTTAGCCCATAGTCAAGCACTATTAGACATAGACAATGGGGAAATAATCTTGAGAGTTAACAATCACTGTATATCCTATAAGATTTTGGACCCTATTAAGAATCGACTTGGAGACTACCAAGTGGTAAGCTCATATTTTTAAGATGCCTGAGCACAAGTTGGCAAGGTATTGAGGGGGTTTAAAAACATGTTGTGTTACTAGGATCCGGTGAGTAGGAATTCATGACTATTCTACTGAGATAAAATGATGGAGGTTTCACTTCCAAGCGCCCTGGGAGGCAGGTCCACCCATTCCTATGGAGATAGACGAGCCCACCCCGCATAGTGACGGAGAGAGGTTAAATGAAGAGAATGTGGAAGCTCAAAGCATAAAGGTAAAGAATCAGAGCTGGAGAGAGAATCCTAGCGTGCTGTCCAAGAGGGCTAGGAGATAAGAATCAGAACCCATATGGGAAGTCAGAGAAACCGTCCTTCTTGAAAGTAAAGAAGAATGCTACTTCCTGAGCCTTAAGGGCAAGGGAAGAGCATTGATTGAGAAATGAGGGGAGCGTGCTTATATGAAGGCTTCCCGAGTGAAAGTCTAGCGGGTGCAAGTCCGAGAATCTAGCTAAGGATGATCAAACAAGTCCAATTGAAGACTATAAATTCAGAACTACTTCTTATCCCTTAGATTTATTTCTCCTTTTCTTTTGAGTCAATAAAAAGTAATTTGGATGTACGTCAAGCTTTTTTTTTCATCCTACCGCATCCAAAGACGCCAAGCAAATGGATGGTGCGGTTTTTTTTACTTGATAAACATTCATGTGATGTAGGTTAGGTTTGAGTCGAAGAAGGCAACAATAGTTGATGTTGGGCTAATGTGCAGCAATATTCAGTGAGGATTGTGAAAGGTCTAGTGAGAGGTAAGCTAGAGTGACATTGTGTAGAATTCTGGAAAAAAAGTTGCCCCCCGAGGCGATAATACTTTCGATGCGGTGAGACTTGAAAACCTTGATTCCAAGATCAAGGACAGTTTTCTCAAAATATTTTCCACCGCATGAAGTGTTGGAAAAAATATAGTTTTTATGATGGCTTGACTAGCTGTTATAGGAGTCTGAAATGAGTATAGAAATTATCATATGTATAGGCTTACTAGAAGTCTTACCTTGTATTGGTTTTTCAAACTAAGTACTGTAATAGCATCCTGATAGATAAGCTTAGTGAAGAGAAGGTAGATCAAGAGTTGCTAAGTAGAAGACTGAGGAATCAGACTCATTAAGGAAGACCTATGGACCGGTTTGCAACCAAGGAAGCCCGTGATGACCTTGGGTAAACCTAAATATAATCAGTTAAAGGAGAAAAAAATGGTCTTTAAATATGGTGTACTCTGACCTTACCCCAATTAAGGGTCATAGATAAGAAAAACAAATCGGCTGACTGAAATCAGCTAAATCAGATTAGTAGAGAAGAAATCAGCATAGAAAGCCATCAGCTGAGTATGAGTCATCCGAGTGAAACGATGTCATCTGAATCAGGAAAAACATGTGATTAAAAACAAGGAATGTCAATGAAATAATATCAGAGAATATTTAGGACGATTATCAAAGAAGAATGTTGGCAAATAAATTCACAAACAAGGATTGCATAAATCACTGGAATCGAATAAGGAAAAATCAAGGAATTAAACTCCCAGGAATAAATAGCCAACAGATGAAAATATTCAAAATCCCAAAGATTGAAGCCTATAAATAGAAGGCTTGATCAGAAGGATAAAGAGAGAGAGAACACAAGTGACAAAAAGGAGTATCTGTGATCTAAAAGCATTCAAACACTCAGAACTCAAAGGTTATACCTAGAAAATAATCAATTCTTAGAAATCAAAGAAGCTACTTTGAAACATCTAGTCTGGGATTGAATCACATTGAATCATTCGATTCAACCCTTGCTAATCTAAAGATAGATTGTTCTAATCAGTGAAGAATCGGTCAATCTTTGAAGGACTGATACAACTGAAGCAGATATATATCAAGGATTTGTGAGATTGTGATAGTTTTTGAATGGCTTTCTGAAGGAACAACGGAGAGTGGAAGTACTGAAGCAAATTGGAATTGTCAGGGTGTGGTCAGATGAGAGTCAACCTTTCTACCACTTTAGTTGTGTGTTTACCCCTGTTTACAGTTCATTTAGCATGTTTCTGGGACATTTTGGTTGATTTCAGTTGCATATTCACCATGTTACGTATTTCGAGGGCTAAGATTTCATAGTCCGAATATCTCATACTTTTGGGTGAATTAATGTATGTTTTAGAGCTATATTGTCTTTCGAGGATTGTATGTGGTGTTTTTAGTTGTGATGTGCAGGATTTTAAGTGGTTTCGATGGCCAAAGGTGAGTTATAAGTCAAGAAAGAAGTTTATCCGAAGCCCGGGGATGAAACGATGAGAAAACAAAGTTTTCTGGTGATTTTCTGCCAGAGGCCCACACCTCTGGGCAGAGGTGCACACCTCCATCTTCTGGTTTTTGGTGCCCCTACTAGAGGCCCATGCCTGTAGCCAGAGGTGCACACCTCTAGCTTCTGGTTTTACATTTTTTATGGCATTGCTCCAGAGGATCACACCTTTAGCCATAGGTGCACACCTCTATCCGCCTGCAAGAAGAAGATACTTTTGATAGAGGCCCAGAACTCTGGGAAGAGGTACACACCTCTGACCCAAAATGGAAAAATTTTAATTATTTGTAGGGCAACTTTTTTGGGGAGTATAAAAGCTTTTCTCCCTCATTTTTAGACATTATCATCTTCCCCAACTGTGTCCTTGCCTCATTTTCTCTTTTCCTTAGTTTAGTTGGATATTATATCAGTTTTAATTTAGTTTTGGTGAAGAAATTTTGTAACTTGGATCAAGCCGAAGATTTCTTGACGCAAGATCGACGGGACTTTGTTCAAAGATTCAATTTTTCTTCATCTTAATAGCATGGGTAACTTTATTTTCTTCTTATCTTTGATTATTTTGTGTTTGATTTTAGTTTCTTGTGATTTTGACAAGATTATGAGTAGCTAATCTCTTTATAGCCGAGTTACGTAAAGATTAGTGAAATCGAACTTTAGTTGATTAATGGAAGCGTTTGTTGTTTAAATTACAAGATTCTTGAATGTTTATATCCTAGCACTATTCTTTATGCCTTCATTGACGTCATGAATCAATGATTTATCACACATATTATATTTCCATATGTATTTTTGCGAGGTCATATGGGAAAAGGGGTTGTAGGATTACTACCTAAAACTAGTCGAGTTGTTCGGGTCTTGTTTCTTAGTGAGGGTTTCAACGCAAGTTGATCGTCTCAAAGAGGTCCTGCATGTTAGGTCTGTTAAATCCGGAAACGGACTGTGGAATCTAACATAGTGCACCAGATTACGGTATCAGTGTCTAGTTAGATATTTTTGGAGATTGCACCCTTAAACATATCAAGAACATACATGGTAGGTTGGTAGGTAACATTCACTTCCGGATATAGACTAGGGGGAGAAAGTAGTTACTTGGATCATAACTTGGCTATATCCTTAAATATCATTTATTTTACCCTTTTACACTTTGAACTATAGTTGATAGCACCCGGTGATCATAACAAATCGCCTTCTTTCAAAGTTAGATTGACCTGAACTAAGAACAAATTTGACTTCGGTACTTAACTAGATTCCTCGTGGGATATGACCTTGTTCGCCAACTTGTGGTACAGTTGACCCGGTACACTGCCGGTGATTTTGGACACTACTAAAAGGCCATCATGGTCACTCAGATAGTGAAACCAATTGGTGTTGTGAAGGATTGTCACACTATTGTACCGGTGTACACCAAAATAGTGAATTCCTCCGATTATCACAGGAGAAGAGAGGACTAGGGGATTACACTGTTGAAATAGTGTCCTAAACCCAATCGGGTTGGACCGGATCCGACCGGGTCGGATCATTTCTACTATTTCTTTATGTTTTTACATATATTAAATGGCTTTTCTGTTGTCATATATTTGTTCTTTTAAAGGACCAATTATGAATTGTTATATGATAACGTCCTTAGTATTAAACTGTGATAGAGAAACCATGATAGGCGATTATGGTTGATGAGATCTCTAATCACTTTAATAAGTTTGATACTTAAATGTCTCTAGGCTGATGTACTATTAAACAGGGCATTGATAGTATAAACAGACTAGCACGTATTAGATGTCTTCTGTCTTTAAGGGCAGGGATAGATCTCGCCTATCGAAGTGTAGAGACACTTGGACTGTACGTGGACGTGTATTAGAGAATGCGTACGTTAGACTGACCCACTTACACGTTAAGTGTCACACTATGTGGCGGTTGTGTAATTATCCTTTTGACCGAGTCTTCATGGCATCACGGTGTGGATTGTCATGCTTTGACACTATTGAGGTTTCCCCTAGCCATGGGGCGATCATGCGGTAGTGATTGGGTATGATATTGAAGCATGCGGAGTATACATGATTGGTCGTCTGGGAATCGCGTATCCTATGATTGGGATCGAATATCCGAAATGGCCTTCTTATAAGGAATGTCTTACTCTCGTGAATCTTTGCAAAGTGGGAGTAAACGAGTTACTTCGAGAGAGCATGATATCCAGATTATAAGATACGGTCGTTAATGTTTGACACTCGACGCACGACCGTATGGATATTATTACAGCGATAGGATTGTAAGTTACACGGTAATTGTTTCACATGAAAGGTAGTAGTCATTGCATTTGACTCTTCCGATGATTGGGGGTCACGGTGTGTTGCTAGACGCTATCCCGTGATCGTTAGGCATGAAGGGCATTTTCGTAATTTGCACTTTGTGTCTACGGCCAACATATTCGAAGCCTATCGGGTCACACACATAAGAACATCTAGCCGGATTAAAATGTGGTTATAGTTGATAACCAAATAAGGAAAGTTTATCTCGAGACTATAAGGGTTATAGTGGTAAATTAATATGGTGGTATTTATTTATTATGAATAAATTAAATACAAGATATTAATTGAGTTGATTAATTAAATACACTTATATTGATAAGTGGCGCCACATATGTGTATAAGTGATACACTTGGATTGTGCAATTTAATTAATAGTATTACCAAATATTAATATTAGATATTAATATATATATATATCCAATATATATATGGCGGCTAAATTTATGTATGTGATTGACATACGTAAATGCCAATTGATCAAATTGATATATTTGATGTTTGGATATTAATGGATTTATTTGTGTTATATATATGTGATATATACACATGTGTAAATTGATTTATGGTAATAAAATAAAGATGGTCAATATTAGATATTGACAATATCTTGGGAATATTCAATATAAGATATTGACAATATCCTAGATTTATTTAATATGAGATATTATAATAAATGAGATAAATCAAACAATTATATTTTCCTTATTTTATTGGAGAAAGGTTTTCTTCTCCTCTACTCTACTAGGGGGCGCCCCATACACTATAAATATAGAGTGGGTGTCAAGCTCTTTTGCACAACAACACAATTCCAAGAACTAATAGTTCTTGTGTAAAATAGAGAGCATCCTATAGAGAGTTGGAGAGAGGGGAAAAAGGCCGGTCTAGCAACCGGAGTTTTCCAATAGCAATCCATGATGGGATTCCGGCGGGCTGTTCGTGTGGACTAGCGGTAGAGGCCGAACACTTGGGCGGCTCTGTGCAGAACTACTCTCCTTAGACGGTCAAAGCGTCGATCTTATAGATCAACCAAGGTAACCACCGTCTACTACTCGTTTGTTTATTGCTTAAACGAAGTCGATCTTGGGTCGATAGGAAATAAATTTTTGAATTCCGCTGCGTTCCCGCGTAGATTTCCTAACATACACCACCTCGAACCACCATAACCTTGCGTTCTTTACTTTCACCACATTAGTTTTCTGCACTTTCATTCCACATTTTACTTTCCGTATGTTTGTGTACGTAATCATATTTGAAAAACGTATTTAAGAAAGGCATTTCCGCTGCACTCTGTCATTAACAAAGAGTTTCCAAAATATAGTGAACAAGGTCATTCACCCATCTCTGACCATTGTTCTCGCCTTTCTCTGGGACTAACAATTGGTATCAGAGCGGAGTTCATTCAATCAGAACTTGTTCAGATTTGATTTTTGGTAACAAAGATATTGGTGTTTTTTAGTGACTCATTCAAAGCTTTTATAAAATCTTGCATTCATGGTATCTCAAAGTTTCATATCTATGATCCATGTATTCAATGTTAATACTTTTGAAGAATACAGAATCTTTATACTTTCATATCTTGCTTCTATGCACGAGGAGATGATAGATGTCATCACTAAAGGGCCCTAATAGATTATGAAGCAAGTCTCAGCTGGAGCGGATATGGGTAGCTGGGTGGAAAATCCCAAAGCTGAATGAACTTAAGACGATAGAAAAATAGTCAATCTGGTCTTTATGTCCAAAGATATGATCATGAATACCCTCAACAATTATATGATTTGTGACGGTTAAGGACTGCAAATTGGCAAAAGAAATTTGGGATAAGCTTGCATTAATCAACAAAGGATTAGAGGCCATTAAAGAGAACAAATTATCTATGACAAAAAAGAATTCAAAAACTTCAAGATGAAGCTTAGTGAATCAGTGGAGCAGATGGACCTTAGATTCTCTGCCATAATGAGTGAGTTGCACCGGCTTGGTCGGACCTATCCACAGAAGGAGGTCTATCTGATGATCTTGAGAGGTCTACCTGAAAGATGGAGGATCAAGATAGCCGTCTAACAAGGAATCCCAAAGATAAGTGAGACTGATACTCTGACTTTGATGTCAGAGCTGAAGGCTCATGAATTGGAGTTAAACAATGAAGAAGGTGGCAAAGCTGAGATACAAAAGATCAACACACTGGTAGCACCCAAGCAGAGTAACTAACAGAAGACCTCTGACAGCACCAGCAAAGAGACTGAAGATCTAGATGAGCAAATGGATCTTTTTTTGAGAAGATTTGAGAAGTTTTCCAAAATAATAAACACAGGGAGATCATCGTCAAGGCACAAGTCATCAAGAAGTCATGACAAAGGTAGAATAGATAAAAAGAAAGAAGATGAATTCTTATGTTTCAATCGTAATATACTAGGACACTTTAAAGCTGAATGCCCAGCTCCTGTTGTCCAAAAGAGCACAGATGATTATAAGCGAAGGCACAAATCAGATGACAAGAAGAAACACTTTGTTGACAAAAGGAAAATAAGAAGAGCACTGAAAGCTGAGACAAAAAACAACAGCATTAGTAGGAGAAACAGTTACATTGACTCAGCTGATAGTGGATACTCTTCAAGCTCAGAAGACGAGCAAGCTTACTTGTGCCTAATGGCAAAGGAGATAGAAGAAACTGAGGTATTATCCTGTTCCTTAACCCCTATGGAATTTTGCTTTAGCACTGGGAAACCTTCTATTTCTATTCTTGAATATGATTCCCTAATACATAATCTTATGACCAAGTTTGAAGAAATTCAAACGAATCATGAGATTCTGGAAAAAGAGAGTGAGGATTTAAAAAGGAAAACGAAAGGTTAAAGAATGAACTGTTAGTCTAAAGACTAACAAAGATGATAAAGAAACAGACTCAGCTGATCAAAAGAGACCAGATGACATCTCATCTAGTGGCAACAGACCATCAAAGTCTACTTCAGTACCAACTTACTAACCACCAAAAAGGTTTTGATCCAGATCAGGTCTGGGTTTTGACAGACAACTGATCACAAGAATAATAAAAAACACATGTCTAAACCTATGACTAAGAATGGTCACAAAGTTATAACTAAGCAAGATATCAGACCTAAAGGTCATCCTGAACTGGTCAAACGTAAGGCCAGTGTAGTAAACCAAAAAAATAAGTCATCCAACAACATGAAAGGCCGTAGTGAAGGGTAAAGGAAGAATCTACTCTTTAGATGACTAGAACATTCCCCCTCCAATCAACAAAAGGAGGTCAGTTCCAAACCAAATCCTAGATTCGGGAAGAACCAGCACAGACCTGGACCTAGATATTGAAGGCAGATTGAGAACATACCACGACAAGTCTACTAGAGAGTGAAGGTAGATGTCAGTGTGCCAAGAGGGATAAAGGTATTCTAGAATACCTTCAGACAACTTGTCAGGAGATATTCTGCCATGCCTTAGAATTATGAGCATTCCTCGAAGGAGAAGACCTTTTTGCTATACTATTGGAGGAGGAGGCATGAGAACTGACAGATATGGACCTAAATAGTGTTGGGTACCTAAGATCTCCTAATCTATTTTGCAGGCAGTCTGGTACATTGACAGTAGATGTGCCAGACATGTGACATAAAGCAAACAATGGTGAAGGACATCGAAGCATTTTTTGGTCTCAAAGTCACCTTTGGAGGCAAAGAGAAGCCTGGCCAGACCAAGGGAGAAGGATATTTGCTGAAGAATGGGCAGAAGATACAAAATTTGACCTATGTCAAAAGGATGAATTTCAACTTGTTGAGCCTCAGTCAGTTCTGTGAAAGAGGATACAATGTCAACTTCATAAAGAAGGCTACCAGATCATCCATAAACAGACAAATACGTTTGTTCTCTTTGGAAATAGGGATGACAACATGTATGTTGTGGATTGAAGCACATCAAAAGCAGTTGCTTTCCTAATTGTACAATATAAACATGAAGCTTGCTGGACATGGCATAGAAGACTCAACCACTTAAACCTCAAACAAATCAACAAACTGGCAAAGAAAAAGGTTGTGGAAGGATTTACAGAAATTGCATTCAAGAGATAGAGCATCTGTGATGCATCTCAGAAAGGTAAGCAAAACAAGAGCTCTTTCAAGTCAAACCCACAACAGTCAACAACCAGAAAGCTGGAGCTTCTACACATGGACTTATTTGGTTCTGTCACACTAGTCGGTGTGAGGGGAAAGAAGTACACTCTAGTGGTGGTTGATGACTACATAAAATACACCTGGACAGTGTTTATGAACAAAAAGTAAGAAACCTGAAAGAAACTCCCAGATCTACTCAGAAGACTATAAAATGAGAAGGATCTAAAGATTCTAAAGATCAGATCAGATATTGGGACTGATTTTTTGAATCAAGTCATCAGAATTTATTGTGAATAAAATGGAGTAATGCACCAGCTAGAAACAACAATAACTCCCCAGCAAAATGAAGTAGTAGAAATGAGGAACAAAACTCTTAAAGAGGCTACTGGAACTATGATTGTGAGGCTGGCATATCTAAGAGGTTTTGAGCTGAAGCAGTAAACACAACATGTTATACAAAGAATAGATCAATAATCAACAAGAATCAAGGGAAGAATCTATATCGTCTGTGGAATGGAAGAAAACTAAACATATCACACCAGCACATGATTGGAGCAAAATTCTTTGTACATAACAATGGAAAGAATAAGCTAAGTAATTTCGATGAGAAAGCTGATGAAGGAATCTTTATGGGTTATTCAAACACAAGTAAAGCATTCAGAATCCTGAACAAAAGGACACTGGAGGTTAAACAATCAATCCATGTGGTGTTTGATGAACCAAATACCAGCAGTGTAGGTATAACTATAACCAAAGAAGAAGCAACCAAGGCAAGGTCATCTGAACCAGCATATATCAATGGAGATGTGCCAAATGCATGCCTAGAATACTATGTTGAGGAATAAGAAGAAACACCAGCTGAGACCCCAACACAGACTCAATTGGAACCGGATATCAACTGCTTAAGAGATCATCTAGCTGAGTGAGTGTTTGGAGATTTAAATGTAGGAGTCAAAACCAGTTGACAACTGAAGAGTATGCTGACATGCATCTTATCACAAGTAGTACAAAAGACAATTGATGAAGCAATCAAAGCTTCATACTACACAACTGCAATGCAAGAAGAATTGAATGAATGTGAGAAAATTAAGTTTGGGAATTTGAAGACAAACTTGATCATTCCAATATCATTGGAACCAAATAGGTGTTTAGAAACAAAATTGATGAACAAGGTGCAATATTAAGAAATATGGCCAGATTAGTATCTAGAGACTATTCAAAAGATAAAGAAATAGACTCTGATGAAACGTATGCACCCGTGTCAAGACTTAAAGCAATAAGGTTGTTTTTAGCCTATGCAGCTCCATCACAAGAACTTCAGAGTCTACCAGATTGATGTGAAGAGTGCATTTCCAAATGGATTGCTTGAAGAAGAAGTGTATGTGGAGCAACCAATGTCTTCCAAGTAAAGGGAAAAGAAGAGAAAGTTTATAAGTGAAAGAAAGCTTCATATGGACTCAGGAAAGCACCCATAGCTTGGTATGAGACTCTGTCTCAGTTCCTGGTAAGCAAGGGATTCAAAAAAGGAACCATTGATAAAACATTATTCAAGATAAAAGATGGATCAAGCACATTAATAGTACATGTGTATGTATATGATATCATCTTTGGATCAGAAGCTGAAAAGTTGTGTGAAAGGTTTGTCTAGCTAATGAAGAGAAAATTCCAAATGATTATGATGGGTGAACTAAATTACTTCCTTGGACTATAACTGAACCAAATGGAGGATGGAATATTCATCAATCAAGCAAAGTACACCAAAAACGTGATTAAGAGGTATGGTATGGAGTCAAGTTGCATTTCTGAAACTCCAATGTGTGTTAGGACCTTGACAGAGATGAAAAAGAAAAGCATGTAGATCAGAAGTTGTATAGAGACATAATAGGATCCCTGTTATATTGAATTGCAAGCAGACTTGATATTGAATTACAAGCAGACTTCATATTGAATTTGCAAGCAGACTTGATATCTTTCTTAGATTCAGACTATGTTGGCTACAAAGTGGATAGAAAAAGCACATCAGGCACCTATCAACTATTAGGCAGTAGATTAGTCTCATGGTTCCACAAGAAGCAGAATTCCATATCAACATCTTCAACTGTACCGGAGTACATACCAGCTGGTAGCTGCTGTGACCAAGTCTTATGGATTAGACAACAGCTTAGAGATTATGAAATTGAAGAACATAAAATTCCTATCATATGTGACAACACAAGTACTCTATCAATAACAAAGAACCCTGTGTTGCACTCAAGGACAAATCATATAGATGTCAGACATCACTTCATCAAAGATCATGTGGAAAAAGAGATGGGGTGTTGGAACACATTTCCATTGAGAATCAATTAGTTGATATCTTGAAAAAACCCCTCAGCCATGAAAGGTTTTCATTACTATGAAAAGTACTAGGTATGGATGAACTAGGCTAAAGATAACCAGCATACGACAATGAGATGAGAAGACTAGCTGAGTGATTTCACCGGCGGGGTTGACCTTTCCCATATTGGGTGTGCTCTGTTGGCAGGACAACCATTAGAACAAATGAATTCACTCAACTAATTGTTAGAAAAATACTAGTTTTGTTGAAAACTCATATAGCGTAGTAAAATATGAATCAATGAAGTGTAAGGATCAAAGAAAGCACCAGACCAGCAGTACATTGAGTCAGTGAAGAGCAATGAAAAACCAATATAGTGATGTGGCACATATGAACATTTATGGAATATTTTACATGTGGTAAATACTTATAAAAGTTTTCACTTGTTTTTCCAAAGAAGGGCTAATCAAGGGTCGGGGGGGGGGGGGGTGAATGACCTTGATCAAGATTTAAACTTTTTAACGGTTTAAGCATGCAGCGGAAATAGTCCTTCTTAAAATACGTTTTTCAAAGTTATGTATGCACACACAAGCAAGTAAATAAATAGAAAGTAAATGCGGAATGTAAGTGCATAAAATAAATAACACAAAAACTTACAAAGGTTCGGGGTGGTGTAATACCTAACCCTCTCTTCTCCTGTGATGATTGAAGGAAATTAACTATCATTTTTGGTACACCTTTATATTAGCAATGATTGTCCCTAACATCGCAAGTTACCTCACAATCTTTGAGTTATCACTCCTTCAAAATCGCCGAGACTGCTTCCGTGACCCAACTCCAATACTGTTCATTCGGACTCGTCCTTCAACGGCAATCACAAACACAATTCCTTCGCGGATGGCTCTGCTTAAATTGCTTCAGTCCTTGGAAGCAACATATGCTTCTTCTCTGATTGGTTAATTTCTGGATGAAATAATGATTGTGTGAATCAAGGATTCACAAGTTGATCAAGTTCAGGCTGGATAACGTTGAAGCTTTCAAGTATTTCTAAAACTTGATTTATAGATGAAGCTTTAGAGATCAAAGGGTTTGAAGGATTTTTTAGCATATTTTGAGCACTTAGATAATTATAATCTTATTTTTTTTGCATCTATTGAACACTTTTGTTAATAGCCTTAATCCCATGGATTTTGAAAATTCTCTCCGTTTGCTATGCTCCGTAAAAATTAATTCCATGATTTTCTCCTTATTGATTTCTCCATGATTTGCATAATTCTTGATTTTGATTTTGTTTTCCAACGTCTATCTTGATTTTCTCCCTTTATTTCATCTTGCATTAAATCCTTGATTAAGTTCTGATTTTATCACATGCTGAATTAGACACCGCGTTAATTAGTGAGCCTGCCTGACCAGTCAGTGTAGTTACTTGGCTGAATTCTTCTACGTTGTACTCAATTGTTTGTACAGTCAGCTTGCTTCAGTTTACTTACTTGATTTCTTTTGAGTGACATTTGCTTGGCTGAGTCTGTTTTGTTGTTCTTCCTTAGCCGATATGCTATGCATTTCTCTAACCCTTATATTGTGCAAGTGTTGGTCCCTTAAAAAGGCTTTGGTTAAGCTTAGGGGGGGGGGGGGGGTGAATAAACTTAACACTTAAAACTTTTGGAGTTAACAAACTCGCAAGTTCGATAGCGTCTGATGCTCGCTCTTGACACTCGATAGTCTGCTGTTGATTTTACTTGAATTTGTTGCATCGGAATATGTACAAATTAAGCCTGATTACTTGTTGTTAAATTATGATTCCAAGTATTAGATACTCAGTAATGTGAGTGTGTGATTCAGTTGCTAGTTTCAGTAGATTGATGTGCTTAATATACTAAATGCGAAAGTATGTAGGCAATTTTATAGTGGTTCCAGGTGGTGTAATCCTGTCAGTCCACTCTTCTCCTGTGATGTTGGAGGTAATTCACTAGAGATATTTGAGGTTGCAGTTACAAAAATCCCTAAGTTGTATGTCCATCACCAATAACTATGGTTTCACAAATGAATATTTGAAACAGGTAGGATTCTTTGCTCCAAAGTATTCCACTGGTCCTTGAAGGGTAGGATTTCCTCTTCACCACTCCACCACAAACAATAGTCCTTGACACCTAAAGATGCTTCTTTGTCTTGAGGGTTTCTTGTAAAGAAAGTTTGAATCAAGTAAGTGATTCACTTTCAGCTTAATCAGAATGATATGATCGTGACTTGACCAGGATGATATGATCAACGACTTGGAATATTCGAGTGTGTATACTTGATGTAACTTGATAGCGAGTTACACTTGAAGAATTTTCTAGATCGATCGCTTTAAGCTCGATAATGTCGTAGGGTGATTTCTTGATAAGAATCGATAGCTCAAGATTGATTGTTGTTTTCATCAATTTTTATCACTTGTATCTGAATCGAAGCCCTCTATTTATAGTAGGAATCCTATGACTTATGTTTGAAATTCAAACATAGCCATTTGATTTGTCCCCACCTTGACTTGCTTTCCGTCACTGACATAGCTGACACAGTCGGTCTTCTTTTGTCGTTTTTTCCACCTTTGACTTGTATCCATTGGATAAAGCTCGAATCATTCCAACGTCCCTTTAATCTTGACCATTGATTTGTTGACAAAATCAAGACTTGTTATCTGTCCTTATCCTTGTAATCTTCCAATTTAACTTTTGATTAAATCGAAATATATATTCAGAGGTTCTGTGTATGTAAGTCTCTGAAATGCTTGTCACCACCGTCTCAAGTTTGTGTGTCTATAAAACACTTTAGTGATTGTCTTTTATCTAACTTTTAATTGTGAAGTTAGATTACACCAATTTGAACATAACTAAGTTCCAATCACCACTTAACTTATGGAACTTAGACCTTGTACACAAGGTATATGTAATCAGTTTAGGTCATCACAGACTTCCCTAAATTCTGATTCCATATCCTTGACTTTAAATACTAAGTTTGATCCCTTAGCCTTCAATAACTGAGTTTGACCCCTCAGCCTTCAGTCTTTAGCAGGTCCCTAAACTAGTCTACTGGCACAGCAACCTTACTGACCTAGACAGGTCTGCTGATGAAAGTTAGCTGACCTTTTACGATGCTTGTTTGATCAAACCTATACAAGGATCAAACTCTAATAAGCCTATACATTTAATCTAGACATCTTTTTGCCTTTGCTCTATAACAGCTAGTCCGGCACTCATCACTAAAACTTAAAATTTTTCCAACAATTTCCCCCTTTTGGTGATGATGCCAATACCCTCCTTACTGCAAAGCAAAAAGGATAAAAACAAAAACAGAACAAATTCAGTCATTTCTCATTATAATCATATGTGTTCAACAATATTATTACAAACTAGATTCAACAAAATATAAAGAAATATGAAAGTCTGCTGATCTAGTTCCTCCTTTCTCTCTCTTGTCTCTCTCTTTCTTGTTGCTCTTGATATTCTCTTATCTCCCTGACCATGTCTCTCATCCATTGATTTACAACAAGGGAAAAATCAATATGAGGATTTACTTCCTTCCACCATTTCCATGCCTCGGGTAGAGTTAGATTGATTTGGTGTACTCTGAATCCTAGACACATGTACAATTGTTTGAATTCTTCCAGTGACTCTTTTGCTGTTGTAGTAGTAGACTTCTTCCACCTCTACCACCTCTGTGTGTAGTTCTTAAAGCTTTAACTCTAGCTTCCCAGAACTTAAGTCCCAAAAAGGAATTTAGCCCCTCATGGAAACCCTTGTCATGGTAAGGTCTCCTCTTGTTGTAGTATTGCTTCTTATATTCTTTGAAGAGGTCATCAGTCAGCTGAAGTCTGCCAGGTGCAGGTTCTCTGAATGCATTTGTATCAACCTCCCATTTCTTTTGAGTAAAAATCCTTGCAGCCTTTTTTGCTATTGTTGTTTGGCTCTCTTCCCCCTTATTGACATCATCAACAAAACGGGAAAGCAGGCCATGAACACTCTCCTGTGTGATCACCAAATTTGCAAGTTGACCTTCCATAATTTCTGTTCTTGTGTCAACTGCTGTGATCCTTCCTTCTAGTGTTTGCTCCAGCAAATTGATCCTCTCGGTGATTTTAGGATCCAATGCAGCATGTTAAAGTGTTCCAGCAGGGTCAGCCATAGCAGGCTTGTGTGCTTCAGCAAGGTTGTCAAGTTTCTTGTGAATGGAGGAAGCGCCCATTTAAGAACTTTTCTTTGAGTGTATTGCCTTGTTTTATACCTCTCACATCTTTGGTTAGATCAACAAGAGAAAACCGAGTGGATGTGATGTTGGAAGCAACTGTTTCAGTAGTCCTCCCTTTATTTTCAACCAAGTTCATCAAATCTTCAAATCTTTGCTCTTGTCTATTAAGTTGAGTTCTTAACTGTGTAATGTCATTTTTGACTGCCCTCAACTCATCCAAAACATGTGCTGGTACTGCACCAGCCATACCTCCATCCATGTGTCCAGCAGCATCATCAGCAGGTTCTTCCACATTATAATTTGCCCTCTGTCTGCTGACAACCATGGCCCAACTCCTATCCCTTCCAGCAGGGTCAGGACCTTCTTCAACTACATCTCCAAACATTTCCTCCAAAATTGGATCTTGTGCAGGTTCCAAAACATGTTCCTCCTCAAAAATTGGTCCGTGTGCCTGTTGAGGTTCAGCAGCAACAAGTTCTTCCTCAGGCACTTGGAACTCCTCATCACTAAAATCATAGTCCAGCAGCTGTTCATCCTCATCAATAGCAGTCTACTGACTATCCTTTCCTCCAGTAGCCTTTACTACAGTAGGCTCTACTTCAGTAGCCTACACTGTACTCACAGGTGTTTCAGCAACATGTGCTATAACAATCTCTTCACCTTGTACAGGGGTTTCCTCCAAACCCATTGAAAGTTCCAACCTTTGTTCAGGTGCTGTCTGATCCTCAGCAACCTGTACCTCCAGTTCCGACCTTTGTTCAGATGATGTTTGTTCGTCAGCAACATGAACCTCCTCAAAATGTGTAGGTGATCCTTCCAACCCCATCACCAAATCTAATCTCTGTCCAATCACTGTTTGTTCCTCAGTGAGTAGGACCCTACCTTCAATAAAAATGAAAGGAAAAATAGCCAAATTTTCCTCTAGCACTCATCTGTCTTCAGCAACCTTCTGTAGAATATCAGCAGATTGAGATAAAGTATCCTGAGTGTCAAACCACTCCTGATATTGAGCTGAATCCTCAGAACTGATGTCAGGCTCACTGTGTGCTATTACCATCTCCTCATCCAAATTTTCAGTCTGCTGATCACCAGGATTCACATCAGTTTCCACAACTAAGAATGTATCAGACATACTGACCAGCCTATTATCTCCAAAATTTATCCCATCATTGATTAGAGCCTCCAAATCATCTATAGTTAGATCTTCATCCATTTGCTCATTTTGCTGATCTTCAGCAGACTTGTCAGCAACAACAGACTGTTCTAATCTTGGTTCAGTTGACCCCTGTCCAGCTTTTTCATTAGATAATGGCAATGCAGTTCCACTGGCTTCTTCTTGATGTGTAGGATGATCATCATCAGAGTCAGATGATGATGAATCATCACTATCTGGTGCATCCCTAGGGTCTTTAAATAATATACTTCCTTCTCCCTTTTCTCCTTCAATGATTTCCATCAACCTCATTTCCAGCAAGGAAGTATTAACCAAATCAAGTAGATTATCCACTTCTAACTTTTCGAAAGCCCATTCCTCAAAATCTGTCATTGGCTCAGCAGCTGATTTTTGTCTTTTGTAGTAGCCAAACTTCCATTGAAAGTAATCAGCAACCAGCTTGAGTTTAGGATCAACATACTATTCCTTCCTTTTCTTCTCCTTCCTCTCAAAGGGCAATGATGGCTTTCTAGTAGATGTTGTTCAGCTTGTTGTCCTCCAAAGGTCTCAACAAGCAAATTCAGTGTTTCCTCAGCAGATGCCATCTGGTCAATAGGCTCCTCAGATAGTAAATTTTTCCCCACTACCTCCATCTGCTCAACACTAGGTTCCCCCTGACTTACATGCTCATCAGCAGGGTTAGCAACAACTTGCTCTTCCCCCTGAATTATTGCAGAAATGGCAGGGTCTTGTGCAGTTGTATAAATTTCCATAGCAGGCACAGATTCAGTAGTCTGATGTGGTTCTTCAGTAAGTTGCTCAACAACAACCTCTCCAGCCTCAGAAGGCTCAACAGCTTTTAAAGGCTCAGATTCAATAACTTCTATAACAAGTTCTGGTTCAGCAGGTTTGTGTGGTGCTTCACTTTGTTGTTTAGTTGCAACCTTAGTAATTTCCATAGTAGGGTCTGGAACAGTTTCCTTAGCATGGTTCTGTGGTTCTTCAATGTGTTGCTCAACAACAACACCAGCATCAGCAATAGGCTCAACAGCCTCTTCTTCTATTTCCCTTTGGTCCTCCAGGACCCTTAACTCTTTACCTTTTCCATGTTTCTTCTCTTTCACAATCTCCTTCATTCTATTTGAAGGTCGTTCAGCTTCAATTTCAGCAGCTTTCCTCTTTCTTTTATCTTCCTTCTGTTGCTCTTTCAAAATCTCAGCAGCAGGTTTCTTCCTTATCACTTCAGTGGGGTCAGTAACTTCGACTTCAACTAGACCCTCAGTAGACTCAGCAGTCTGTACTGATTGCTTCCTTGTTCTCTTTGGTTTTAGGATCTCAGTAATCTTTCTAGTATCAGCAGCCTTTCTCTTCTCAGCAGCCTTCTTTGGTGCAGCAGATTTAGCAACTTGTTCAACCTGCTCACCACCAGCATCATCATCTCCATCATTGTCACTCTCTGTCCTTTCAGCATCCAGTTCTTCATCATCATCCAAACCAGGGATGATATAACTGATCTTCTTTTTGTATCTGGACTTGTTGATCTTTTCAGGTGCAACATCAGCAACCTTCAAATGAGTCAGCAGGGCCTGAACCATCAAGCCCAAAGGCAGTGTCTTGGACTTTCTTGTCCCATCTTTGTCCTCAGTTATCACCTTCTTCATGTATTGTATAAAGAATCCAGCCCAATCAAACTTCATACTCTTGCAGATGATGATCAGCAAATCAATCTTGGGTCCTGACAATGTGTCAAGACTTCCACTGAATCCCAAAATGTTCTTGGCTATAATCTTACTCAGCAGATTATACTCCATCTAGATGTGCTTCACATTGATACTCAGTGAGGACTTAATGGACTTGTTGGTCTTTATTCTATCAACAAAATCTATTCTTGATAGCCTCATTGATTCAGGATTTGTTGGAGCATTGTTTCCAGCTCCAAACCCAAACACTTCCCTCAGCAGGTTTGAAGAAATTTCAATCTCCTGGCCATTAACTGTGGTAGTAAATGCCTCTCTATTATCTCTTATCACAATGTTTCTCCAAAAATTTGCAACATTCGTGTAGGAGATGCTTTCCAATCTGAGATTTAGGACATCCTCTAGTCCTTCATATCTTCTGATTCTTCTACCAATATTGATAGCCAACTCAGTTTTGTTAGCATCAACAACAAATCCTCTGACACTTTGGCTTGTTCCAATGTGAATATCATCCTTGTCCACCATTAGAGATGAAAAAGATGAAGAATAAAGCTTTCAAATCTGTGTTCACACAGTATATTTGCAGAGAAAATCGATCTGAAAGTTGTATGCATCAGCTCTGTGTAAATGTCTGTATATATGGCAGAAAGTAGTGGGTAGTAACTTTCAGATAAAGTACTGTACACGTACTGTAGCATTTAACCACGATTAAAGTTGGAGTAAAAGTGATGTTGCCATGTGTCCCACTGATTGATTCCATAACGTGTTGTAACCGTTGGATATTTGTAACTGCGGTTATAAATGATAAGAATAATATCCAATTACTGTTGACTTTCATTTAAGTTTGACTGTCTTGTAACGTATAGTTCAGCAGCCTTCATCTTTAGTAGACTTGGATCAGCAGGCTGTTGACAAAGATGCCTCAGCAGTCTGCTGACAGAGTTACTCTGCTGATCTTCAAATACACTTGTTTTGTCCAACTGATAATACAAGATGAAGTTTAATATCAATGACTGATCTGTCAAGTGAGCTCACCCAACAGGACACAGACCAATCCCCTTGGCAACTTCATTTGCTCAATTGTCGAAACATAAATAAGTACATGAAATTGTTGATACCAATGACTAGTCTGCTAAGTGATCCCACCCAACATAGCAAAGACTAATCCCCTTGGTGAATTCCAGTACACTGCTGATTAATATACATCAGTCAACTTTTATGATTCCAAGTTCAGTCCTTAACTTAGCAAATCTTTCACTATCTAATGGTTTATTAAAAATATCAGCAAATTGATCTTCAGTAGGGATGTAAAGAACCACCACATCTTTCTTTTCAACATGATCTCTTATAAAGTGATGTCTTACATCAATATTTTTGGTTCTTGAGTGCAAAACAGGATTTTCTGTGATTGCAATTGCACTTGTGTTATCACACATTATAGGAATTTCTCTTTCTTCAATTCCATAATCCCTTAACTGTTTTCTTAATCATAGTATTTGTGCACAGCAACTTCCAGCAGCAATGTATTCAGCCTCAGCAGTGGAAGTTGATTTTGAATTCTGTTTCTTACTGAACCAGGAAACCAGTCTATTTCCCATTAGCTGACAGGTTCCTGTGGTACTTTTTCTATCAATCTTGCATCATGTATAATCAGAATCTGAGTAGGATATAACCTTGAAGCTTCCATCTTTTGAATACCAAATCCCTACTCCCATGGTTTCTTTTATTCTAAAAATATTGTGTACTCTGATCTCACAAAATCAAGATTAGATGAAAGAAACCAACTAAGCTGTTGAATTGAAGAGAAACTGAGTTTATTCGAAAGTCAGCCAACTGTTGAGAATTGTAAAAAGTCAGCAGAGCTGAGATAAATACCAACAAACCAAGACCAATGCATTGCTGAATCAATTTGGAGCATTGCAAATCATACTTGAAGAACAATCAACTATCAGATCAAGAAGCAAATTCAAATGGAAGTTACAAGAATTTTTGGTACCGCCTTAAATCAAGAATTCTAATTTGTTGACAGTTTGACTTGTCATTAGGACACAGATAGTAAGAAGAAAAATGTGGAGTAGTACATGTCGAGGAATATTCAAAAGAATCCAAGAAAAACATTAGGAATTCAAAATTTCGAATGTTGGACATTGTAATATAAATAAGGGACTTAGCAACAAGGATAACAAACGAACGAAGAAGAACAGATACCAAAGTTACAAGAATTTCTTAGCTTTCAAGTTTCTTCTAAGTCATTTTCATCATTTGCTGAGCCTACATTGAAACATCCTGAAAATCTTCAAGTGCCAAGTGTTTAAAGATCAATCTAGTATTCAAACACTTGAAGGTTCCAAGCTGAATCACTTACTTGATTCAAACCTTCCTTGATCCAATCAAAGGTTCAAGACTATGAAGCATCTGCAGAGGTGTCTAGATAGTTGGTGCAGCTCGTTCAGAAGTTCTGAGATAATGCTGTGTTTGTGGTGGAGCTCTTGAAGAGGCAATTCAACATTTCAAGGACCAGTGAAGCATTTGGAGAATCACCAATTCAACATGTCATCCATGTGTTTAGATTGTGAAGCTATGATTAGTGAAGGATAATTGTTATCGGGATTTCATAACAGTACCTCAAAGAGCTCTAGTGAATTTCCTCCAACATCATAGGAGAATAGTGGATTAAGGGATTACACCACCTTCAACCACTATAAACTTTGTGTTTTTATTTCCACATTTACTTTCTGCACTTTACACCCTGCAATTACCTTATCAGTATTTATTTTACGCAACTTCAAACTTTCCAAATCTCATCAATTACTCACCGAGCACTCTGCTGAGTTTGCAAAACTCAGCACATCATTTTGAATAGAACAACAATATAAAGGATTTTAATTTCATCCACTGCATTTAGCTTAGCTGATGAAATAGTCAGCAGACTATTAACTCAGAAGGGTTATTCAAACTCTTAGAAAAAGTTTCAAGTAACAAGTTTATTCACCCCCTCTAAACTTGATCCGAGCCTTTACAAGGGACCAACAATTGGTATCAGAGTAGAGCTTCTGTTCTAAAGAGATTCTCTCTTACTGTTATTGCTAAAGTGTTTGGAAACCTTTTTATAGAGTTCTGTGTTTACAACTTGCATCATGGAAACAAATCAGTATGTTAGAAAAGTTGCTTATGTGAAGTATGGATCACATTGATTAATACAAGCATCGTTTCTAGGCTTAATTGGATACCACACATGATGAAATAATGGATGTACTCACTGATGGCCCGATTCAAATCACTCATGTGCAAATTGGACCTGATGGAGTAAAAATTAGGGTTCCTAAACCCAAAGAAGACTGGACAGTTTATGACAAAGCATGCAAATCTGAACAATATAGTTGTGGACCTCATCTTCAGGACATTGGACAGTAATATGTACCAGAAGGTCAAGGATTGCACTATGGTAAAGGAAATATAGGATAAGCTGAAAATTGTGTGTGAAGGTTCAGACTCAATTAAGGAGAACAAAGTCAGTGTTTCCAAACAAAAGTTCCATGAATCTAGATGAAACCTAGTGAGACTATTGAGAAGATGGAAGCAAGGTTCAATGCTATATTCGATGAGCTGACATTGTTGAATATCTCTTATACAAGAAAAGAGATAAATGTCAGAGTTTTTAAGAGCTTTACCATCCAGCTGGAAAATGAAGGGCATTGCTATGGAGGAGTCTAGAAATCTAAAAACTGAGGATACATTCAAATTATTCATAGATCTCAAGGCTCATGAATTCACTGAAGATCCTAGGCAAGGAGGTGAAAAAAAGGTACAAAAAACCTCAACATTGACTACTGCATCTCAAGAACGGACATCCAATAGTCATGTGGAAACTGTATATGATAAATTACATATGGATCAAATGATGAAGAGAATCAGAAAGATGAAAGATGGTCAGTCATACACCAAGAAGTATACCAAGGATGACAGACCAAAGAAGAAAGAGGAACCAAAAAGAAAAATGATTACATGTGCTATCACTGCAAGAAGCCTGGGCCCTTCATAGTTGACTGCCTAGATCTGATGAATAAGAGATCAGACAAGGCACTTGAAAGAAGGAGAACACCAGATGAGCATTAATGTCTGGTGATGAATCAAATGATGAAGTAGAAACTGAGATAGCCCGGTCTGGAGCTGAGTCATATGATCCAGCACTTATGGCTCATATGAGGATGCCACATAGGTATTAAATTCTGCATGCACCTCAGCACAGTGCATGTTCTTCCACTGCTAGCTCCAATCCAAGAAATTCTGACATGGGAGAAACTCTTGATGGCCTCCTCAAACAAATGAGGGAAATACATTCATGTTATGATACTGTGAAGGGAGAAAGAGAATCATTCGTAGCTGAAATTCAAAGATTGAATGTTGAAATAAGTATTCTCAAGGCAAATGAATTTGAATTTGTCAGGACTCAGCAATAGCCTACTGTAGTTGAGTCAATGGCTTATTCATGTTCCTCAATTGTATTCAAATCAGGTAAACCCTATGGAGATATGGCAAGTCTTGGATTTGATACTCAGCAAGCTTCTAAGTCTGGACCTAGTAAAGTCGCTGAATCTAGAGCTAGGATTGGTCCTAAGTTCGTAGCTGCACATTGTCCTGAATCCATGAAGGCTATTGAAATTCTAAATCCGCTGAGAATACATCATTGATGCAAAATAAAGGTTTCAAGAAGTCATCCGCACCTAACAACCATGTTAGACGTAATGCTAGGTCTGCTGGATTTCCAAGAATTGCTGATAATAGATCTGCTTCAAGATCTACTGGACCACAGAGGGATGATTCTAAATCAACATAGAACAAGAAAAATCCCATAAACACCACTGTTAAATCATATAATGTTAATCATTCTTGAGATAACTATCTCAGGAGGAAATGCATATTGGTTCCTTCTGATGAGGATTGAGATATCCCTACACCTGTTGTTAGATCAGCCAAGCATAACCAAAATACTAAGCTCAAACCTCAGCAGAGGACTCAACCGAGACCTCAACATAAAGGTTAGTAGAGCCCTCACTACACAAATGATCCTAAAAGACATCAGAGTTATGGTTTTGCATTTGCATCTAACAACAATCAGCACAATGCACAATATTTTGCACCCATAGGCAAGAGAACACATGTGAAGAAGTCAGAGCCTAATATAAGGAAATACAGCACTATGAACTTCATATATGAAAAGAAGTGCAATCTAGTACAGAGAATACCTGAAGGGTATGGTCCAAGGATTGTACTCACCACTGACAATCACGGACCCAAGCCGATTTGGGTTCCTAAAATGCATTAATTTGTTTTGCAGGGTATCTGGTACTTTGATATTGTATGTTCCAAACACATGACCCGATATAAAGAAAGTTTGGAGGATTACATAGCCAAAGATGGACCAATAAATATTTATGGAGGCAATGAGAAACTTGGTTATACAAGAGGCTATGGAATTCCATTGAAGAAAAGACACAAAATAAAGAATGTTGCATATGTCGAAGGATTGCAATACAACCTCTTGAATAAAAGTCAATTTTGTGACATAGGATACAATTGTGTTTTCTTGAAGAATCACTACATCGTAGAGAATGAAGTTACACATCAAGTTGTTCTCTCTAGAATAAGGAATGAGAACATGCATATTCTGGATTGGTCTACTGCTGTACCCGAAACTTGTCTTCTAGTGCATACAAAGTTAGAAGTCAGCTGGTTATGGCACAAGAAATTGTGTCATATAAACTTTGATGATATCAATCTGCTAGTGAAGAAGAATCTTGTGGTTGGTTTACCTGTAGTTACCTACAAGAAAGACAACATTTGTGATGCCTGTGAAAAAGGAAAGCAAATCAAGTCAAGTTTAAGACCAAAACCAAAAAATCTTCAAACAGAGTTTTGGAGCTGCTACATACAGATTTATTTGGACCAGTTACACCTATCAGCATAAGTGGGAAGAAATACACTCTTGTTGTTGTGGATGATTATTCAAGATACATATGGGTTTTATTCATGCAAAATGAAAAGAGTTTATCAGTGATCAAGATCATATCAGATAGAGGAACTAAGTTCCTGAAAGAAGTAATCAGGTAGTACTGTGAACAAAATGGTGTTTTATATTAATTGTCAGGTGCTGGAACCCCTTAGCACAACGAGAATGCTGAAAGAAGAAATAGGATTCTCAAGAAAGCTAGAAGAACTATGATCAATGAAGCAAAGCTTGTTCAAAACATTTTATTAGTTTTGATGATGACCATACCAACTGTTATAGTTAGCCGGAAATAAGTTAGAACTAAAATGTATAGGCTTTCTGACATAGTATATGCTAGTAAGACTAAGCACTATAATCAGTAGTCTGGTAGGAAAGCTTAGTGAATTGAAGACAGAAAATCAGCTGAGTATCAAGTCTAAGTATCTAGACTCAGTTCAGTGAAGACTTATGGATTGACTTACAACCAAGGAAGTCTGTGGTGACCTTGGGTAAGTCTAAGAGATACATCTAAGTGATGAAAATATATTTCTCAAAACGGTGTACATTGACCTCACCCAAAAGAAAGGTCATTGGAGTTCAATTACATTCGGCTAAAGAAAATCAGCAGAGAAGTATCAGCCGAGTGAAGATAAGCTAAGAAGATCAAGCGAAGTAATAATTAGCACATAAGTTAAACTGATGTATGATCAGCTCTGTGAAGTCTGTCAAGTGACAAGAAGCAAGCTGACTAAGAGATCAAGTGAGCTGACTAAGCTAACAGAATCAGCCAAGCACATTGAATATGAAAGTTAGTGACTAAATAAGGTGACAAAAGCAGAAAAGTGAATCAAGCGTGTGGAAAATATGAAGACAAGGAATTAATTACAAAATCATCTAAGGAAGAATTTTGATGATTGACGTTGGGAATAAAATCAGGATCTCGAAGAGAATTATATTAGGATATAATCAAGGATTATTCCCTCGTCGTAAATTAGCCAACAGACGAATTTTAAAAATAAGAAGAAATTATGGCTATACATAGAAGGCATCATCAAAAGGGTAAACAAAAAGAACTACAACGAAAAATTTACAAGTGCCTATACTCAGCTAGAAAGAGCCTTCATATCCTTGATCTTGAAAGATACATCCAGAAATCAAGTTCAAAATTCTCAAAAGCTTAACTGGTTTATCAAGTCTGAACTTGATCAAGTTGTGAATTCTTCAATTCACACCCTTTCATCTTATCTAGAGATTTCCAAATCAGTGAAGGGACATTTGTTGTCTTCAAGGACTGAAGCAACTGAATCAGATAAATCGAGAAGGAGTTATGAGTTTGTGATACCTTCTGAAAGATCAATTTGAAGGAGTAGTGTAGGATTTGAATCACTGAAGCATCTGTTTCCAATGAGTGATAACTCGAAGATTGTGAAGCTTTTGTAGTGAAGGACAATCATCTCTATTGTACTGGTGTATCAATAGTGAATTCCTCCGATCATCAAAGGCAAATAGTGGATTACGGGATTACACCACCCCGAACCACTATAGGTCGTGTGTTCTTCATTTTCTGCATTTACATTACGCACTTTATATTTAGTTTATTATTTTGTCGCTGTGTGCATTCATAGCTTTGAAAAACAATATATTTAAAAGGGTTATTCCGGTGCATAAACTTTTAAGAAAATGTTTTAAACTCCTAATCAAAATTATTCACCCCGCCTCCTTGATCCACCATTCTCTAAGACCAACAACTGGTATAAGTGCAGTGTTCTTTGTATCATAACCTGTTCAGATTTGATATCTGGTAACAAAGAGATCGGATTTTTTTATAAAAAATTCAAAGTTTTTAATATTATACAAACATAGAGTCTTAAGGAATTATGCCAAAGAATCCAATATTTAATGATAATATTTTGGAAGAGTACAAAATTTGAATGCTTTCTCATCTTCAAGCTCTGGAGATTACACCCACACTATTGCATCAACATCTAAAAGTACACAACAGTGGAAAAACAGATGTGGAAGACATAAAGATTGATGAAGATGCATTCTAGACAGAGATTGCAAACAATCCAATTGAAAACTCATAGAATTTACTGTAGTAGGACCTCATTGAATAAACCCTTTGAAGAATATAGTTTTCTAATGGGAAAATGCAAAGAAGGCAAACTGGGGCCGAGGAACATGACTACAGAGGTTAGGACCAGGTTGATGCCTGTCATCTACCTAGGTCTTGAATATGACTAGGCCACCTACATATACAACAGGATACTAGAATAGATTCAAGGAGAGGCTGATGCAGAAAAGGCATCAAAGAAAGCTCACAAGCCTAGATAGAAGCCCAGAGTGAAAACAACTATTTTCTAGGTACATACATCTTATGGGATACGCCTACACTTCCTACTTGTGTGTTTTGGTATTGTTCCCACTAATTTTCACCTCATAAACAATGCAAAAACGATGTTCAAAGCTGTCAAGTAGGACAAGGGCACAAGAAGACGGAAGGAAATCACCAGTTTTGCAAAGCAGAGAAAGATAAGAAAGGCTGATATTGTTACCCATATTGAGGAAGAAATATTGGAAAATGCTCCTCTATATACAGCTGAAGAACCAATCAATCTTGATACTGCAGGCTTAGTTGAGGGAGGTCAGTGCAATGAAGTTGAAGAAGAAGAACTTACTGAAGAGGTTTTTGAAAAAGAAGGAGATGAGAAGGATATGGAAAAGGTGTTGATGACAGGGTTGCTGAGTAAATCAACCTGAAATGGGGAGATTCCAATGAACAACTCAGCAACTATGATAGGATGTTTGAGAAGGAGGAGTGGCTCCTATCCTTTCTAGGGGTTACCGGTTTGTTGGGGTTGATTGATGAATCACCATTATGGAAGGCAGTGAAAAGGCCAAGGAAAAAATGGGCAAATCTGGAGATGATTATGATGATGATGGTGGATGTTAGGAACATTTTATTTGTTTTGAAATAAGTTATATTCAATCTATACAAGCTGTTATATCAAGCCTGAAATAAGTTAGAAATCACTGCATAAGTCTTTACTTACAGTCCGACATGTTGTACAAGTTCAGTCTGACAAGTATTGTACTAGTTGGTAGGATGGTAAGTAAAACAGAATATCGGCAAAGTGAAGACAGCCCAGTACCAGCAGAGAAGCGTGAAGGCATATGGACTGACTTATAACTAGGGAAGTCTGTGATGACCGTGGATAAGTCTAAGTTGTACTGCAAGTGATGAAATCTATTGTTTAAATATGGTGTACACTGATCTCACACAAATCAAGGATTAGTGAAGTACAAGTACTCTTAGAAAAACAAGGAAAGAATGGAAATAGAAAAACAGTGAAGTAATAGCTCTACCGGCAGACTAGAATAATCAGTGAAGAAAATCTCAACTGCAGAAAAAGATTCACTAAGCCGGTCAAGCTATAGCTCAAATAGAAAAGTAAAGTATTCCATCTGCAATTTAATCAGAGCATGGATTTAATGCAGAATCAAGAAATTAATACAGAATCAATCAAGGACGGATTTTAAGATGGAAGTTTGAAGAAAATCCGGATCACTGAATTCAATGAGAATAAAATCAGGAGGAATCAAGAATTAAATCAAGGATTATTCTGCATATTAAATAGCCAACGGACAGGATTTTCAAATCATGGATTATCAAGGCTATAAATAGAAGGCATTGGCAGATAACTATAACAACGATTGAATTAAGAACACAAAGTACTGAAAATCTACAAAAACCTCTAGCCTTCATTCGAACTTTCATTGCCCAATACAGAGAATCAAGTTCAGAATTATCATGGACTCATTCAAAATCATTCAAGTCTGAGCCTGATCAAGTTTGGTGAATTTCCTAAATTCACAGTCATCTCAAGCAACTGAATCAGAGAAGTCTGAGAAGGAGTTGTGTTGTTTTTGTGATAGTTGCTGAAGGATTTGTTCTCAAGGAGCAGTGTGGAAGACTGAGTCACTGAAGCTTTTGTAGCCAGAGAATGATTGTCTTGGAGATTGTGAAGCTTGTGTAGCCAAGGACAATCACACTATTGTATTGGTGAAATTCAATAGTGAATTGGATTAGCTCAGGACCCCACCACTCGTCGTATTTGGTTTGACTTGCACTGATAGACTCCTATTGTATTGGAAATAGGCGCCCATCTTTTTACTGTTGTCAATTATCTCTTCAATGTTAGATTCGACTTTCCTCCAATCATCACATGAGAAGTGTGGATTAAGGGATTACCGAACACTGAACCATTATAAACCTTTGTTTTCATTTACTTTACAGCATTTACTTACTGCAGTTTATTCATACTCTGTGTGTGCATAACCTACTTTGAAACAACTTTTAAGAAGGGACTTATCCACTGCCCAAAAGCTTTTAAAAGAGAAAAGTTTTTGAAACTCCAGTATAGTCATTCACCCCCCTTCTGACTATACTTTTACACTTCTCTAGGACCAACAATTGGTATCGGAGCAGTGTTCCAAGTATCAGAACCTGTTCAGATCTAATTTCTGGTACAAGGAGATCACTTATTTTCAAAGTATTTTTCAAATCTTTGCTTTCTAAATATACCATTTATCTATAATTATGGATTCTTCAAATTTCATGTCTAAAGTACATGTATTCAATGTTAACAATTTTGATACAAATTAAGGATGTTATCTCATCTTGTAGCAACTCATGAGGAGATGCTGTATGTCATCAATGATGGACCAATCAAGATTGAAAGGTTAATAAAGGATTGGACCAAGGATGACAGAAGGAGAGTGACGATGCTGGATTTCGTCTATGAATAAATCCGGGCCGTTTAATCTAGGGATGATTGAATCAAGGATGGTTTTGGGGATGATTTTAGACTGAGCCTGAGAGTCTCTCTCAGGTTGCCTACGTATCCTGTTATGTTCCAGGAATCAAGTCACACGTAGTTCCTGGAAGTGTATATTTATAGGGAGTTCATTACCCTAACCCTAAACCATGTCGGTTTGGGTAAAATACCGTATTAGCCCTTTGGGCTTTTACTAGATTATATGGGCTTTGCCCACTGCCCTAGTTATCCTATGGATAATGGGCCTCTTCAGCTGGTGCGGACTCTGTCCTCGAGGCCGACTTAATCGACTTGCGTCAGTCGAGCTCGGGACCCATTGTCCTCCTCTGCTAGCTGGTGCGGAATGATCGTCTTACACTGCTCGATAGTCGATCGCCGTAGCCTGGAGTCTACTAGATGGCCTTAGCCTCGAGCCTGAGCATCGACATGAATACCTTGACGTTTATTGATTATCGGGGACCAACTGTGAGGCCTGCGTGTTTAGAGTGGACTTTGTCCGCATCCCGAGCTTTCCGTCTTGCGGTATCTTGATTTTTTTGCAAAAGATATCATTTTGAAGACTCTGGACAGTAACATGTTCATGAGGATCAAAGATTGCAAAATAGAGAAGGAGATGTGGGACAAGTTGGCACTCATATATGAAGGATCGAGGCAGTTAAAGAAAACAAACTGTCTGTTGCTAAACAGAAATTTGAGAATTTCAAGATGAAGAGTGGTGAATCCATTGACCAAATGGATAACAGGTTTTCAAGCATCATCAGTGAACTGCAACAACTTGGCCACAAATATCCATAGAAAGAAGTTTGCATGAAGATCTTGAGAAGTCTACTAGAAAGATGGAGGATCATCAATTCAGTGCTCAAGGGAACAATAGATCTTACAAATACTGACACACTGACATTGATGTCTCAGTTAAAAGCCCATGAATTTGAACTAAACAGCAAAGACGGTGCACCAGTAGAGCCACACAAGGCCAGTGCACTGGTTTCACCTCAAGAAAGCAAAACGGCTGACATAAGCAACAAAGAACCGCAAGAGGTGAAAGTACAAATTGCTTTACTAATCAAATGGTTTGACAGGTTTAGCAAGAAGAAAAAATTCAAGGGAAGTTCATCATCAAACAAAAATTCAAACTCAAGCAAAGACATGAAGAAAAAAGATGATGAATACAGATACTTCAATGGCAAGAAGAAAGGACATTTCAAAGATGATTGTCCTGAAGAGAGAGACAAAGATGAAGATAAGAAGAAATACAAGTCATTTGACAAAAGGAAGAGAGCATTGAAAGTTGAAGCAAGCAGTGACAGTAATGAAGATTCATCTGACAATGACTCAGATGAGGGTGAATGCACCAGCTCAGACAATGACAAAGCATGTCTGTGTCTAATGGCTAAAGAAATTGAAGAAACATAGGTACTATCTAGTTCATATTCTTCAAATGCATCCACATATGACACTGCACAATCTTCTATTTCTCCATTAGATTCTGCAACACTGATTCAAAATCATATGAGTAAATTTGAAGAAATTCAAATAAATCATGAGATTCTGGACGAAGAATGTGAGAATCTAAGAAAAGAAAATAAAAGATTAAAAGAAGATCTGGATAAGATACAAGCTGAAATAATTAGTAAGGATGTACGCTTAGCAGATCAACAAGGAACAAATGATCACTCATCTGGTGCTGACAGACCAGCTGAGAAAATTCCCCTACCAGTTAAGACCACCACTGCACCACTTGATGTAGCAGCTTACAAACCCCCAAAAGGTTTGGATCCAGATTTGGTTTTGGCTACAATAGTTAAGATAAGAAAGTAAACCATGGACATCACCAATCTGAATCAAGGACCAAAACTAGACCTAAATTCAGAAGGGGACAGATCATAGTTTCAACTACTCGTCCTACACCAGTAAAGTCAAAATCCAGTGCATTTAAACAGCAAAGTAAATCATCATACCAGCCCACTAAAGGCAGAGGCTAACTAAAAGGTGAGGGAAGACTTTACCCTTCAGAAGATGATTGGAATGTTACACCTCCAAAATACAAGAAGAAACCATTTCATGCTATGCAACATGTGTTTAGGAAAAGCCAACCCAGGCATTTTCCTAGATACAACAGGCAATATGGAAATAGGTTTTCTCCTGTATATTGGAGAGTGAAAAAGTATGAAAATCCACCTAAAGGTAGAGAAATGTATTAGAATAATTCTGTCAAGAGATATTCTGCCATGCCTTATACATATGAAGTTGATGATTTCAACTATCCAAGAAGAAAACCTTTTGGATTCACACTTGGAGTAGGTGCATGACTGCTAATAGGTATGAACCCAAATAGTGTTGGGTACATAAACTTTGATAATTTGTTTTGCAAGATGTCTGGTATATAGACATTGGATGTTTCAGACGCATGACAAGAAATAAAGGATGGCTGTCAGAATTTAAAGCTTTTGATGGACCCAAAGTTACCTTTGGAGGTAAAGAAAACCCCGGTAAAATTAAGGGGGAAGGCATCATGCTCAAGAACAATCTGAATATTCAAAATGTGGCATATGTTAAAGGATTGAATTTCAATCTCTTAAGCATTAGTCAGTATTTTGACAGAGGCTATAATGTCCATTTCAGCAATGAAGGATGCAAAGTGATTCACAACCAAACCAGGACAATTGTTCTTGTATGAACGAGAGAAGACAACATGTATGTTGTAGATTGGAAGACAGCAAAAGCATAAACTTGTCTGCTTGTCAAGAACAAACAATCATCCAGTTGGATTTGGCATAGAAGACTGAATCATCTTAACTTCAGAACCATCAACAAGTTATCAAAGAACAAGCTTGTAGAAGGTCTACCTGACATTACATTCAAGAAATAATGTCTTTGTGATGAATGTCAAAAACAAAAACAGATCAAGAGTTCCTTCAAGTCAAAGCCTCAACAATCAACAACAAGGATCCTACATTTACTTCACATGGATCTTTTTGGACCATTTACACCTGTGAGTGTAAGTGGGAAGAAATACACCTTAGTAATGGTTGATTACTGTTCAAAATTCACATGGACCATTTTCATGAACAAGAAGAGAGAAACACTCAAGAAGCTCCCAGATCTTCTGAGAAGAATTCAGCATGAAAAAGAATTGAAGATCATCAAGATAAGATTAGACAGAGGAAAAAAATTTCTAAATGAAGGAATTAGATCTTATTGTGAAGAAAATGGAGTACAACATCAATTATCAGCAGCAGGGACTCCACAGAAAAATGGTGTAGCAGAAAGAAGAAACAAAACACTCAAGGAAGCTATTAGAACCATGATTGCAGAAACATGCCTACCAAAATGATTTTGTGTTGAAGCAGCAAACACAGCATGATATACTCAAAACAGATATATCATCAACAAACATCATGGAAAAACACCACATGCGATATGGAATGGAAGAAAACCTAACATTTCTCATTTACATATTTTTGGATCAAAATGTTTTGTTTTGAACATGAATCAACTACACACTTTTGATGAAAAAGCTGATGAAGCAATTTTTATGGCATACTCAGACACCAACAAAGCTTCCAGAGTTCTCAACAAAAGAACATTGGTGATTGAAGAATCAATTCAAGTAGTATTTGATGAACCAAACACCAGTACTGAAGGCTTACACATTCCTGAAGAAGATGCTGCAAAAGAACAAGTCTATATGAATACAACAGTACCATCTACTATTCTGGACCACACCTTTGGTAATCAAGATGACGTACCAGCTAATGCAACAACAGAGGCACCAACACAAGATCATGAAGTTTATGCACAAACATGAGCAGTGGAAGAACCAGATCATGCACATTTTCAACCTGATTTAAATTGGCTGGATATCATCCTAAAGAACAAGTCATTGGAGATGTTCATACAGGAGTCAGAACCAGAAGACAGCTGGAGAGCATGTTAACTTGTTTTTTTATCACAGGTGGAACCCAAAACAATAGATGATGCAATCCAGGATGCTGATTGGATTACTTCCATGCAAGAAGAACTCAATAAATTTGAGAGAAATGAAGCCTGGGAACTTGATGACAGACCAGACATGGAAAACATCATTGGAACAAAATGGGTATTCAGAAACAAGATGGATGAACAAGGAACTGTTGTCAGAAACAAAGCAAGGCTAGTTGCAAAAGGATATTCTCAAGTAGAAGGATTATTATGATGAAACTTTTGCACCAGTTTCTAGATTAGAAGCAATCAGACTCTTCCTAGCCTTTGCAGCACACAAGGATTTCAAAGTATATCAAATGGATGTCAATAGTGCATTTCTGAATGGTCTCTTGGAAGAAGAAGTATATGTGGAGCAACCCCTGGTTTCCAACTCAATGGAAAAGAAGACAAAGTGTACAAACTGAAGAAGGCTCTTTATGGACTCAAACAGGCACCCAGAGCGTTGTATGAAACACTATCACTTTTCTTGATCAACAATGGATTCAATAAGGAACCATTGACAAGACTCTTTTAAAACTAGAAGATGGAACAAGCACATTGCTAGTTCAGATCTAGGTAGATGACATCATCTTTGGATCAGAAAATGAAAAACTATGTGAAAATTTTGCTAATCTTATGAAGAGTAAATTCCAAATGAGTATGACGGGAGAACTCAACTTTTTTATTGGATTACAAGTGAAGCAGATGAAGGATGGGATCTTCATAAATCAAGCAAAGTATACAAAGGACTTAATCCACAAATATGGTATGGACACAAGTGGAACTTCTGAAACGCCTATGTGTTCAAGAGTTATTCTTGGGAAGGATGAAAACGGAAAAATGTTGATCAAAAGTTATATAGAGGAATCATTGGATCCTTACTCTACCTAACGGCAAGCAGACTTGATATAGCATTTGCAGTAGGATTCTGTGCAAGATTTCAAGCACAACCAAAGGAATCACATCTTTTAGCAGCAAAGAGGATTATCAAATATTTGAAACACACAATCAATATGGGAATTTGGTATCCAAAAGATGGTGGATTCAAACTGAAATTTAATTCAGATTCAGACTATGCTGGATGTAAAATTGACAGGAAAATCACTTCAGAAACTTGTCAGATGCTAGGCAGCAGATTAGTATCATGGTTTAGTAAAAAGAAAAATTCCATATCCACTTCAACAGCTGGAGCAGAATATAGCAGCAGGTAGCTGTTGTGATCAATTAATATGGATCAGACAACAACTAAGAGACTATAGAATATAGAAGAAGGCAATTCCAGTCGTGTGTGACAATACAAGTGCAATATCCATTAATGAAAATCCAGTGCTTCATTCAAGAACAAAGTATATTGATGTAAGACATCACTATCAGAGATCATATGGAAAAAGGAGATGTAATTTTGAGATATATATCTAGTGAAGATCAACTTGTTGATATTTTCACAAAACCACTCATTCATGAAAGATTTTGTAAGTTGAGAACTGAGTTGGGCATGATTGAAATTGACTAAGTTACAAGAGCGGCTAACTAGAGTAATGAGCATAGTGACTTCACCAGCTGACTGAACCTTTGTCATTTTGGGTGCGCTCACTTGGCAGGTAAGGCACTGGTACCAGCGAAGTTCACTTCACCGATTGTTAGGAACAGTTTTGATGAAGCAGTCCGGAGAAAGACCGGCAGAGGAAACAACATACTTGTTACTCCACCAGTGAAGGAATGGTGAAATGAATGGTGAAATGAAGTGTGAAATGAATAGTATATTCACACATATGGAAGATATGAGGATTCCTATATTTATTATGGAAGATTACCCACGTGGATTATATTTTATTCGTGGAAATTATTTTTTGAATTGAAGGAATGACGACAACACATCGATTCCCGGGATTGATCATTACTTACCTCAATCCTCTCCCCTACTACACTTAAAAACCATGATTTATATACATAATATCATGCCACAAAATCCCTCCATATTCACCACGTTCACACTAATTTCCACCTATATAAACAACACTTCAGTGTTTTTACAAATCTTTACGCCTTTGATTTTTCAAACCCTATTTCTCAAAAGTTTGAAGCTTCCCTACTTTCAAAAGCTCTAAGGCAATGGCTTCATCCTCCTCAAAAACCCAATCTAGAAATCAATATGAAAATTTGATTGCCATAGGATCATTTTTCTAATCTATACACTAATAGAGACTATGTGAAGATAACGAGCAAGCAAAAAGATTGGCAGATGGCTGCATCAATCTAGGGTTGACGACCTTCCTTAACCCTCCAATCAATGGAATTTGTTATGAAAGTCTTATATCCTTTTTGAAAACTGCCAAATATGTCCTAGGTCTCCTTAAAGGAGATGAAGGAGAATACAAGATAGTTTCATCTATGAACCGTACAGAAGTGGTGATAACGGCAAAGGTAATTCACCAACACCTTGAACTCTCAAATGAAGGATACACAAAAGTGGGACTCGTCCCACAAGACATGGATAAATTTTGGTTGGAGATTGCTAAAGCAGCTACCCCAGGAGCTAAAAAGTTCAACTGTCTTAGATCTGCCATAAGAAGCCCTTCAATGAGTTTAGTGCTCTAATTGGGAAGAATCTTGAGGGAAATCTATTAGCCATGCATGAATGTCATGACACAGGCTAAAATGCGACTTATAGGCAATATTTACAATGGCTTGAAGTTTAATTGGGCAACGTACGTCTTCAGACGCATCAAGGAACAGATTCAAAGAGAGAGCTCTGCTGCTGAGAAAGGAATAGCAGCAGGAAAGAAGAAAATGGGGATCTATGGTATCCAACTTCACTATCTGATGAAATGTCTCAATGTTCCTATTGTGGCATCTCACCGGTTACATGACTCCAAAGTCATTTTTACCTATATTAAACAACCAAAGGCAGCTGGTGGAGGAAAGCGAAAGCAACCTAGCATAAACACCTCTGGTCAAAGGAAAAAGCAAAAGGTTCAACGAAACATGGACAAAGAATATTTTGGACAGTTAGTCGATGAGGAAGAAGAACAACAAGAGGAAAAGGAAGAGGAAGAAAATGATAATGGTAGGAACAAGAAGAAGAAGCTCTTGAAGAACCAACACATGTTCCTAAAAGATATATTGATGATAGAATTGCAGAATATCTAAACTGGAAGCAGGGAGATTCCGGACTTCAACTTCACAATTCTGAGCATATGTTTGAAGAAGAGGCATGGTTCTTTGGTTTTCTTGGCATCACAACCCTTGTAGTTGTGCTTGATGAGACACCTCTTTGGGATATGATAGAAATGGCAAGGCTAAACTACATCAGTCGTCTGATGAAGAAGGCAGAAACTCTGATCAATCTGATTGTGATGATGATAAAGATGATGGAAAAACACAAGGTGCAAGTGATCACTCTCAGCAGATGGTGAACATGAACAAGCAGAGGATGCAAGTGGTGATGATATCACTCTGCATGACTTTTTTCAAACTAAAAGAACGGCTAAGGCACCACCATCAGCACACATAAAGATTACCAGCAGACTAAAGCAGTTGAGGGTATCCCTGAGCAAACTCGACTTGAACAACACTTATCAGTTGACACCATAGCTGATCCACCAGCAGTATTGGACACTGGATCAGCTGCTGCAGTTTCAGCAAAGTCAACTACCGGCAGGCAGCAAGGGGGAACAAGTGCAGTTGCTGCACTTGAAATCTCAACCACTCAAGTACTTGAAGATGTAGCAGGTGATGCTGATGTCACTCAGCCTACAGTGAATTCAAAGGAACATGAACAAGTCCCCCCAAGAATCACTCAACCAACACAAGTCCACCTAGGGCAACACAGCACCGTTTTAGATCAAAAATTTCAAAAAGCAGTGGACTCTCTGATTGATGAACTTGAGCAACAGGCACTATATCTCCGGACAATGTCCGCAACTTTCAAAAGTGAAAGTCAATCAATAGAGAGACGATTTCATGCAGTTGCTAAGTACATAGATGCTCAAAACATTGTTGTACAATGCCAAAATGACTTGATCCGCCAGATGAACATTACCCTAACAAAAAACTTTTCTAGCTTAAGGAGACATGTGTCTTTGTAAAACGAGGCTAAGGCAGGGGCTTTTGGCACCAAGATGGGAGAGATGGCCAAAAGACTGACAGATCATGACAAGAAGTTCACATCCATTGAATACAAATTGGATGATCTGATCAATACTGCTGAAACTACAAATAGCATTCTGCTATAACAGTAGGATGATGCTGCCAAAAAAAAGGGAAAGAAGTGATAAGCCTGAAGGATCAACAGTCAGACCCCTACATTTTACAGAAGATCACCTAAGAGCAAGAGATAGAGAGTTGAAAATTAGAGCTGAGGCTGAAAATCAACAAAGAAAAGCTCTGGAAGAAAGAGAAAGAAACAAAAAGGAGCCCTGCAGGCCTGGACCCAACCAACAAAGAAGCTCTGCAAGTCAACATCGATCCAAAAGCAGTAGAGGCAGTAGCAGTGGACAAAGGCATGCTGTTGGGAGATATACTGATCAGAATAGAACATTCACTAATTTCAGAAACAGGGAAGAGTATGAAGCAGCAGTGATGGAAAATGTGAAAGAGTTTTTCAGAACTCAAGATACTATATACCCAAACAAGTCACAAGATGAAGCATGGACAGATTGGCTCAATGTTCATGATGATGAGTTGAGAGTTGACATGGCAAAAATGTACAATGATGTCAAGAGAGAATATCCATCTCTCAAGTAAAAATCTAGAGAAAGAGCATCTGGCTCAACCAGTAGAGCAAATCAGTCTGTACGATATGAGCTTAATTTACCCCTTCAAAAATACAATTTATAAAGGACTCGTAACCGTGGGTAAACCAACTCTCTAACCAGCAGAGTACCGGGTCGATTGTTAGAATAGCTACAGGAGTACGAGGTCGATCCCAAGAGAAATGTGGTTGTGAGTACCAAAGTGAACGTGTTTCTTAGTCTAGGCGATCACAGTTGTTGGTTTGTTTATACTAAAGATAGAAAAGAAATAAAATTAAACTACTTGGTTTTAAAAGACATAGCCGAACCATGATCAAAATAGTTAATTTCAACCCCACGGATAGACAAAACTAGAAGTGTGCATTATAACAAATGAACTCTCACATTCAATCTCACGGGTGCGTGCTCCTAGTTCTGATGCTAAAATCTGAACAACTCTCCTTCAACATCCTATGTGAGGTTAACTAATTCTCCCTTTAGAAAACCGATTAATCTAACATGATTAAGTGCTGTGAGACGCTCCGTTTTCACAGAAAAACCTCGTTAAGGAAACAAGTCCGAAATTACTCGGTCGACGTTACTACCCCCGATACTCACCAATGTACTACACCGAACATCTTAACGAGAATGTGTCAAAGCAGTAAACCGAAGCTTTACCTAATCCATGGTCTGCCCGAAAGACTCCGTGAAACAACTTGTCATCGTTGGCTCAAGAACCACCCGGCACTTCATAGTTCAACCCCGGGGTCTAACACTAAATTACACTAATCTAAACTACCACATTCAAGTTATTACGTTGATAATAATACATCGATGAGCGCGGGCCTGAATTCACGACCTAAAACCTGGTATGTTTTACCTCCCGATCTTAGAACCCTTTTTCCCACACCACTCTCTTTGAACAACTCTCAAGAGTGATGTGTGTGATTTTTGACCTAGGTTGTCAATCTAGCCCAAATCCGTTATAACAAGTTCTAAGACGTGCAATATGTGAGATATAACAATAAAAAGCACTACACACTCCCTATTTCATTTTCCAAGGGTTGATTTCTCCAAATTTTACATGATTCGACTATAATAAGTTTAGCTGCTCATATATATATATGTAGATATATAGATTTTACAAGTAATCAGACTCTGTCGAAATGTCATGGATTAAACGGCGGGAAGTTTTACATAATAGCCTTCTGTCAATGCCAGAATTCTAATAAAACCAAATTAAAACCTTAATCCAATCATTTGCCAGATTCTCGATACTTATATATATATATATATATATATATATATATATATATATATATATATATATATATATATATATATATATATATATATATATATATATATATATATATATATATATATATATATATATATATATATATATATATATGTATATATATATTTATATGTATATATATATATATCTATATAACAAAATGAAAGAAAACAAGAAAGAAAGAACGAAAAACGGAAACTATATTATAACGATAATTATTCAAATTATAACGAAATTACAACTATATATATATATATATATATATATATATATATAGGCCCCAAAAAGAAAAATGAAGGGAAAAGATGAAGAAGGGATGGGGAAGAAGGGCAAGAAAATGAAGGTGAAATGGGGTGTATTTATAGATAAATCGACAAGCCGGATCGATCCGGAAAGGGCGGATCGATCTGGGAACAATAAAAATATTATCCCAGGCTTATCCTCTGCAAAACCATGTGCAAAATCATCATTATGTCGATTATTCGCGGATCGATCCGGGAAAAGGCCGGATCGATCCGGGACTGTAAAAAACATCAGTTTTGAGCTGAAACTTGAAAAATTCATATCTTGAGTTTTAGACCTCCGATTGACGTGATTCAAAATGAGTTGGAAAGCTCTTTCAAAGATATAGAACTTTCATGAAGGACTCTTCTTCAGAAAATGCATTTTTGATGGTCCATTTGTTCGTCGAAGATATAATTCGATAATAGCATTACGAAACGTTGATCCACTTGAACTTTTAAGCTTGTGGCACATTCTTACACCCTTCAAAAGATATGTTTTAACTTCAAAAAGTATCGTCACTCGGGGTTTTGGTTTACCTAAAAATCTGCAATAAAAATACCACAAATACCCGTGTAAATCTGACACGACACTCCGGTTACTAAACCGGTACAAAACTTATAAAAACTTATAAAAATACGATAATTTATACAATAACTACTAATAACATAGTTAGATGAAACTTAGGAATTAATGACTCGAAATGATATAATGATGCTCAAAATGATATCAGAAGTGGGGTAAATTGTTATCATAATAACAGTGAATTTTTCCCTCATCACAACCCCCCACTTAGCTTTTGGTCGTCCTCGAACAAAATAAGCGATAAAATAAAATGAATGAGGGACAAATTCATGAAGATATAAGATATAAAGAACAACCAGATGATACAACCAATCGAATCATAACCACACGTTAACCTTAATATAAAAGTATAACAGAGTGCGTGTGTGACAAGCCTTTTCAATTTCCACTATCCTCTCTTGAATAATTCAAGCAAACGCACAAGTATCCATTCAGACAGTCCTAATGACTTTCCTAGGTATAGGCAGTAATAGTTCCACACAACGTCCTCCCGTGTACTTATTAGGATAATCCCTAAAGCATATCATTCAGTTTATACTGGGGATAGTCAGAAGATAACTAAGTTTTCAACCATTCTTCCTTTTTTTCTTTTTTCTTTTTTTTTTCTTTCAAAACTCACTTAATTTCACATATGTAGCATATGCCTTCATTCCCAGCAATAGGATGTTTCGTGATAACACCCTAGCTGGACTACTATCATCAGGCAGTCGGGAGCTTTTAAACCTCATAGTGATATAGGACGTTTCGTGATAACACCCTACTGCACTCAAATCATTGGTAGCTACCTCCGACATATATATAGTTCATCTTAGTTTGGTATTCTTCCTATCACATTCAAACCTTCAGATATTCACAGTACACGTTCAGAAGTTTGGTACTAAGTTACTGCTATTTCTAGGATAAACCACTAGGATACTGAATGGGAAGAGTTTAAAATTTTTCGCTTCAATATCAAAGGCTTACGTGAAGGAATTCATGTTACACAAATAAATTTGGGGTTAAACTGCACTTACGGTTCAAATTGATTATACACATCCAAATTGATCATTACATCTTCAAATCCATGAAATATATACCTTATATAGTTTATTTTAATCAACTCATTAATGCTCGAAAAATAAAAAACTAAGGGATTTCATAGCAATGCGAAACCAACCAGACTCTACCCCCCACTTACGATTTTGCATTATTCTCAGAGTGTAAATGAGATAGAGAGGAAAACTTAGCTTATAAACCAGGCAGAAAGATGCTATCGAATCCCGTAACAGCCATGAGAAAGCACGATCCGAATCCCTATACCAAAACAAAAACAACCAACACAAAGCAAACACGGGACATGGTCCTCGTGCCAAAATATGCAATAGGGATATGGGAATAATAAGAAAATGGCCCTGTCACGTCAGAAAATTCGATAAGCAATATATAGCACATCACATAATAGCTTTAGATGAAAAAATCACCTTCACAGGTTAAGCACAAAACATCTAAGCAACGAGCATAAAACATCAATTCATAGTCAGCTATTCCTAGATTCCTTTTATTACACACAGGCGGAAATACTCACTACTACAACGACCAGAAATTTGAAACAAACTAGATCATAAAATGAAATGTATGAAAGAGTATTGAGTCTTTTATACCCAGATCCTCAAGGGTTCAACAACCTAAGTCCAAGAAATGATGTATTTGAATGTTTTCTTTTTTCTCCATCGGGATTTTCGGATAACCACCTAATCGTTCCCTTTTAATGACATTCAAACATTCATCCTGAGACTTGGTTGTGCTTTGTGTTCATCTTTCATACAGATTCTACATTTCATTCAGACTAGGCTTATCCAAATGATTATTATTTAACGGGCTGCCTCCCGGTAGCGCTTTTGTTTAACGTCGTTTGCTCGACAGGGTGACTCTATACAGACTCAATCAACCAAAATCCGAACTTAAGAAGATCAACAGCTTAAGAAAAGTGATCAAAGCGAGAACCATCGAAATTAAATTGTCTAGAAACGTACCTCGTTTGGTTCTCGATGCTATCTCCTCCCAGCCGTCGAACCTTCTTTTATCAGCCTGTCGAACCATCTTCTTTACTATTCTATAAAGTTCATCCATCAGGGAGTACACAAACTGGACCGCAGAAAATTCATCCTCACAGAGTGGACGAATGTAGTAATCCGGGACAGTTATATTAAACACTACCAACTCTCCCAGTGGCTTTACCGAAGATGGCTGATCAATCTCTTGCTCCTCTAACTCTGAAATCTCATTATAACAAACTGAATCCTCAACCTTTTTCTCGACCTGAACTTCTTCAGTGATAACATCATTATCCTTAACCACCTCACATGTCTCTGCCTCTTTCTCATACCTCACTAATTCAATCAATTTCCCCACCTTGTCTTGAAGATTTCTTATGGCGGAGTCAGTACTTACCTTGAACTCCTGCATGTCCAACACTCGCTCTTGCAAGATCTGGTCCAATCTCTCTAGTTGCTCCATTTGACTGTCGGTGAAGTCTTCTCGTGGCATGGAGGAAAACTGATCATACTGACTTTGATTCATCGGAGGTGAGTAGCAGTCCTCTTGCCATTCCAGACACTGATCAGGTGGCTGAATCTGGTTGACGCTATCAACGCATTGAGCATGAACACCGTAATCCTGATAAGCACCAGGGTTAGGACAGCCCTCGTAATATTGTGGCTCATAACTCGAATAACCATAATTCTGGTCCTGGTATGCATTAGGGCACTGATGATCCCATGAACCTTGGTTATTCTGCTGTTGATACTGAGGTTGAGGCACGAACTGTTGTTGATAACATTGTTCCGGTGCCTGAGGTTGGTAGGAGTATTGTTGTTCAGGTGAGTAGTATTGATTGAAAAATCCATCCATTTAAGCTCAATCTGCAAGATCTCAGAAAACAACAAGAAAACAATAAAATTTTTCTTTTCTTTTTTTTTAATTTTATTGTATATAAATATGGTAGCCAAAGGTCCTAAGCCTCAGTTCTAGCTGGACTTACAAGATATCAACTTAATATAACAACCCCGTAAAGAGATTGGGTTGAGTACCAAAGTCGTATTCAAACCGAGTTCAGGACAATATCACTTCGGCATCCCAAGACTCTTATCGAAAGTAAAATAAAAAAAAAAACCTAGGCCCAAGCCTTCGGTTCACTTACAAGATATCACAACAATATCACACATTTCCCCGGCAACGGCGCCAATTTTTGATGAGCTTAATTTACCCCTTCAAAAATACAATTTATAATGGACTCGTAACCGTGGGTAAACCAACTCTCTAACCAGCAGAGTACCGGGTCGATTGTTAGAATAGCTACAGGAGTACGAGGTCGATCCCAAGAGAAATGTGGTTGTGAGTACCAAAGTGAACGTGTTTCTTAGTCTAGGCGATCAAAGTTGTTGGTTTGTTTATACTAAAGATAGAAAAGAAATAAAATTAAACTACTTGGTTTTAAAAGACATAGCCGAACCATGATCAAAATAGTTAATTTCAACCCCACGGATAGACAAAACTAGAAGTGTGCATTATAACAAATGAACTCTCACATTCAATCTCACGGGTGCGTGCTCCTAGTTCTGATGCTAAAATCTGAACAACTCTCCTTCAACATCCTATGTGAGGTTAACTAATTCTCCCTTTAGAAAACCGATTAATCTAACATGATTAAGTGCTGTGAGACGCTCCGTTTTCACAGAAAAACCTCGTTAAGGAAACAAGTCCGAAATTACTCGGTCGACGTTACTACCCCCGATACTCACCAATGTACTACACCGAACATCTTAAAGAGAATGTGTCAAAGCAGTAAACCGAAGCTTTACCTAATCCATGGTCTGCCCGAAAGACTCCGTGAAACAACTTGTCATCGTTGGCTCAAGAACCACCCGGCACTTCATAGTTCAACCCCGGGGTCTAACACTAAATTACACTAATATAAACTACCACATTCAAGTTATTACGTTGATAATAATACATCGATGAGCGCGGGCCTGAATTCACGACCTAAAACCCGGTATGTTTTACCTCCCGATCTTAGAACCCTTTTTCCCACACCACTCTCTTTGAACAACTCTCAAGAGTGATGTGTGTGATTTTTGACCTAGGTTGTCAATCTAGCCCAAATCCGTTATAACAAGTTCTAAGACGTGCAATATGTGAGATATAACAATAAAAAGCACTACACACTCCCTATTTCATTTTCCAAGGGTTGATTTCTCCAAATTTTACATGATTCGACTATAATAAGTTTAGCTACTCATATATATATATGTAGATATATAGATTTTACAAGTAATCAGACTCTGTCAAAATGTCATGGATTAAACGGCGGGAAGTTTTACATAATAGCCTTCTGTCAATGCCAGAATTCTATTAAAACCAAATTAAAACCTTAATCCAATCATTTGCCGATTCTCGATACTTATATATATATATATATATATATATATATATATATATATATATATAACAAAATGAAAGAAAACAAGAAAGAAAGAACGAAAAACGGAAACTATATTATAACGATAATTATTCAAATTATAACGAAATTACAACTATAAATATATATATATATATCTATAGATATATATATAGGCCCCAAAAAGAAAAATGAAGGGAAAAGATGAAGAAGGGATGGGGAAGAAGGGCAAGGAAAATGAAGGTGAAATGGGGTGTATTTATAGATAAAACTGGACAAGCCGGATCGATCCGGGAAAGGGCCGGATCGATCCGGGAATAAAAAATATTATCCCAGGCTTATCCTCTGCAAAACCATGTGCAAAATCATCATTATGTCGATTTTCAGTTACGCCGGATCGATCCGGGAAAAGGCCGGATCGATCCGGGACTGTAAAAAAACATCAGTTTTGAGTGAAACTTGAAAAATTCATATCTTGAGTTGTAAACCTCAGATTGATGTGATTCAAAATGCGTTGGAAAGCTCTTTCAAAGATCTACAACTTTCATGAAGGACTCTTCTTCAGAAAATGCTTTTGATGGGCCATTTGTTCGTCGAAGATATAATTCGATAATAGCATTACGAAACGTTGATCCACTTGAACTTTTAAGCTTGTGGCACATTCTTACACCCTTCAAAAGATATGTTTTAACTTCAAAAAGTGTCGTCACTCGGGGTTTTGGTTTACCTAAAAATCGCAATAAAAATACCACAAATACCCGTGTAAATCTGACACGACACTCCGGTTACTAAACCGGTACAAAAACTTATAAAAACTTATAAAAATACGATAATTTATAAAATAACTACTAATAACATAGTTAGATGAAACTTAGGAATTAATGACTCGAAATGATATAATGATGCTCAAAATGATATCAGAAGTGGGGTAAATTGTTATCATAATAACAGTGAATTTTTCCCTCATCAGTACGCCTTACTGCAAAGGGACCAGAAGAGTTATCAGGTGAACAACAGGAAGATTTTAACAACAAGGGGAAATTTTTCAGTCCCATGGGGAGACTAGACCCTCCACAAAAATGGGTGATGTATAAAGATCTGAAGTTTGCCGATCCTCACATTACTGAAGCAAACGAAGATTGGAGAAGCACTTTGGAGAACCACAGGAACATGAGACTCTGCCCGACTTCTATGGACTTATCAACAAGAAAGTGTTCTTAGGCATCTCTGACAAAACTGCCTTATAATATTGGAAGCGGAATTTTCCAGAGGTTGACTATAATTTGATTGAAGGGACACACAATACAAAGTTCAAAAGGTACAAGGAATATGCAAAATGTAGTTGTAATGTGTTTTTGTCTTGAACTTTCTTAATGCTCTTCATGGATGAATAAATTTTTTGAGTTTTATTCTGTTTATTACTTGTATTTTTGCATACTTATGTTCAGGCTTATGAGGGTTTTGGCATCATCAAAAAAGGGGAAATTGTTAGGAACATTTTATTTGTTTTGATGATAGCCATACTAGCTGTTATAGCAAGCCTGAAATAAGTTAGAAATCTCTGCATAAGTCTTTACTTAGAGACTGACATTTTGTATAAGTTCAGTCAGACAAGTATTGTATTAGTTGGTAGGATGGCTAAGTAAAACTGAATATCGGTAAAGTGAAGACAACCTAGTACCAGCAGAGAAGAATGAAGACATATGGACTGACTTATAACCATGGAAGTTTGTGATGGCCTTGGATAAGTCTAAGTTGTACTACAAGTGATGAAATATATTGTTTAAATATGGTGTACACTGGTCTCACACAAATCAAGGATTTGTGAAGTACAAGTTCTCTTGGAAAAACAAGGAAAGAATGGAAACGGCGAAGTAACAGCTCTCTCGGCTGACTAGAATAATCAATGAAGAAAATCTCAACAGCAGAAGATTCACTAAGCCAGTCAAGCTATAGCTTAAACAGCAAAGTAAAGTATTCCATCTGCAATTTAATCATAGCATGGATTTAATGCAGAATCAAGCAATTAATACAGAATCAATCAATGACGGATTTTATGATGGACGTTTGAAGAAAATCTGGACCACTGTATTCAAGGAGAATAAAATAGGTGGAATCAATATTTATATCAAGGATTATTCCCCACATTAAATAGCCAACGGACAGGATTTTCAAATCAAGGATTATCAAGGCTATAAATAGAAGGCATTGTCAGAGAAAAATAACAACGATTGAATTAAGATCACAAAGTACCAAAACTCTGCAAAAATCTCTAGCCTTCATTCGAGCTTTCTTTGCTCAATCCAGAATCAAGTTCAGAATTATCAAGGACTCATTCCGAATCATTCAAGTCTGATCCTGATCAAGTTTAACGAATTTCCCAAATTCACATTCATCTCAAGCAACTGAATCAGAGAAGTCCGAGAAGGAGTTGTGTTATTTTTGTGATAGCTGCTAAAGGATTTGTTCTCAAGGAGCAGTGCTGAAGACTGGGTCACTGAAGCTTTTGTAGCCAGGGAGTGATAGTCTAGGAGATTGTGAAGTTTGTGTAGCCAAGGGCAATCACACTATTGTATTGGAGAAAGTCAATAGTGAATTCCTCCAATCATCACCGGAGAAGAGTGGATTAAGGGATTACACCACTCTGAACCACTATAAACCTTTGTGTTCATTTACTTTACAGCACTTTACTTTACAACATTTACTTACTGCAGTTTATTCATACTCTGTGTGTGCCTAACATACTTTGAAACAACTTTTAAGAAGGGACTTATCTGCTGCCCAAAAGCTTTTAACAGAGAAAAGTATTTGAAACTCCAGTATAGTCATTTACTTCCCCTCCTTTGACTATAACTTTTACCCTTCTCTGGGACCAACAGTGGAAATGATAATGGTCCTTATGATAATCAGGGAAATGATGGCAATGATGGTGGAAATGGTGATGGATCAAACTCATCACCACCAGAGCATATGACTTTAATGAAGATGGCTTAACCTTATTTGAAGTTGGCTCAATTATCTACAGCAGCAAAGTCATATGCGCCAATGGAAGAGGAATCTGTGACTCCAACTAAGGAATCAAATCAATAGTAGGAACCGGCTGAATTCACTGAGACAGCTCATGACACTGCACCAACACTAGCTGAGAAGATTCCAAATCAATCAGCTGAGACCAGTGCACCTGGAGCAGTAGAAGGAACCAATCATGCACCAGCATAGGATTCTGAAATGGTTCACCAGGAGGAAACTGTAGCAGCTCAAGAGACTGATACTGCACCAGGAAAAGAGATCCCCAGCACAGAGCAAGGGTAAATGGTGATAGTCCCGTACTGGAAATATCAAATACAGTTATGGTTGAAGAAGTGGTGGAGGATTCCACTACCAAACAAGGTGAAGAGAAGGTCTTAGCAAACAAAAGATTCTAAGGAAACCAATGATGTGCAAACACAACTAGTACCACCTCCGATGCATCAAGAGGTACCAGTTCAGTCTATTGGGGCACCACCAGTAGACACATTTTCCCCTGGAACATCTGGCACACTCAAAATAGTACCATATGAGCAGTTTCTTGTTTAGGGGCAAATGAGAAGTTTCAAGAAGGCATAGATCGCTTGATAGAGGAGCTAGAAAAGAAAGCGATGCACTACAGAGTATGGCCACTTTGCTTAAAGATGAAGTCAGTAAAGTTAAGACTAAATTTGAGGCAGTCTCAGAGTATCTCCGTATACAGAATGATGTAATCAAGAACCTTCAGAAGGATATCAAGAAGAGATTTGATTCCTACGCTAACTTGCTCGAGCAACTGAACAATAACGCCAACACCAAGAAGATCAGCATGAAGAAGCATGTAAATGATGAGCTGGTTGCATTGGTTGGTGTAATAGGAGGAAAGTTAGATTGCATTAACTTTAAGCTGGGAGAGCATGATGGAAAATTGACTTCCATACAGTCCAAGTTGGACAACCTGATCCAGACATGAGGCAACCAATAGCATTCTCTTGGAACGCCCTATTGATGATGCCAAAAATGGGGAAGAGAGCTGATAAGCCTACAAATCAGCAATCTAAGAAAGTTTGTGCCAAAGCTGACTGGAGAAGAGAGAATCCAGAAAATAGAGAAAGAAATCTGAAACCGGGCAGCAGCTGAGGCAAGTTTGAAGAGAACTCAGGAGCAGAGGTGCAAGAATGCTCAAGATCATCATAAAATGAGGCATGATGATAGAGATGGACAGTCTAGTCACCGCAAAGGAGCTATCAACAGCATAGATCCAACTCAGCTGACCCAAAGGAGAACTGACACCAACACTAGTCAAGAGCAGCACAAAACCAGCTCTTTTGATCAGCGCAGAATTTTAGGAAGTGGATAGCAGAGAGCTGAAGATCAGAGAAGAAGATCATCATCTCGACTGAAAGAAAGACATGAGGAGATAAATAAAATGAAAGTAAGGGAGTTGCTGATAAACTAGCATACATTTTACCCAGGGAGGAATCAAGATGAACTATGGCCTGACTAGGTATTCATGCATGATGTGAGTCTCCATTAGGATATGAACAAATATTATAAGGAGCTGAAGCAGTACAGCAAAGAAAAGGCAAGAAGGAATGCATCAGTTTAGGGGGAACCCATGTCAACCAGTAGACCTGAGCAGAGAAGCTCAACTGCAGAACTAAGCAGCCTAGAATAACTGACAAGCCCTCATCCGAAAAGCCAGCTGAAGCCCCCAGATTAGCAAGTCAACCAGGAGATCTGACTTCTGAGGAACAGATATAACTTGTCAGAATAAAAGAGAGCTTCAGGGATTTCTAATAAATGATAGATGAGGGACAAAGGAAAATATTCAAGGAGCTGAGAAAGACTGACTCTCATATAGAGATAACTACAGTGAGGTTATTGGACTATTTTTTGAGAACCAACAGCAATGGAAACCTTACCTGACTTCAATCTGCTGGTGGACAAGAATGTATTCAAAGGCATATCTTACGGGACTGCACTGGAATATTGGATGTGGGAGTTTCTGGAAATTAATTTTAAAGATGTACAAGGAATTCAGACTAGAAAATTCAAAAGATATAAGGAGATGTTCAAAAATAGAGAAATGTAGTTGTAATAACTTTTTGAATTTAGCTTTGAAAAATGGATAAAATAAGTCCGATTTCCCTTCTCATTTTCAATTATCTAATTTACTTATATTCAGGCTAATGATGATTTTAGCATCATCCAAAAGACAGAAATTGTTAGGTTCCTTTTATTAGTTTTGATGATGGCCTAGCCAGCTGTTATAGTTAGCCTTAAATAGGTATAGACTGATTCATGTATAGGTTTTGCTGGAGGTGTTATTCTATATACGTTCATCAGACCAAGCAATGTAATCCGTAGTCTTGTAGGCCAGCTCAGTGAAATGAAGACTGGGAATCAGTTGAGTATCAAGGCTGATGATCCAGACTCACTGAAAGAGACCGATGGACTGGCTTACATCCAAGGAAGTCTGTGATGACCTTGTGTAAACCAAAGTAAATGGATATACGATGTTTTTTTTATAAAGTGGTTTACTCTGACCTCACATTCAATAAGGGTCAGAGAAATATGAGTCTAATCGGCTAAGTAAATTCAGATCAGAAAGATCTGCCGACTAAAGAGTCCACGGAAAATAAGTCAGCCAAGTGACTATGCTGACTGATCAAGTAAACTGTCAGAAAAGCGCGTTTTCTGACTTCAACATATAATGAAATAAGAATTCATTCAAGGATTAAATACAAGAGGAAATCAAGTGCGAAAATCAAGATAGACATTGGGATTAAAATTAGAATCAAGATTCACGAACATAAAAAACATGAGAAAATCAAGGAATCAATTACTAAGGATCATAGCCAACGTACAAAATTTTCAAATCCATGGGATTAAGGCCATAAATAGAACGCTTCATCAGAAGGGTATTACGAATTCTCTATGTTCTCAAAGCTCTGTCCAAAAGTCTTCAAAAATGATATTGATCTTCAAGCTTTAACTAGAAACCAAGATTCAGAAAATCCCTAGGACTTAATCGTTTCCATTCAAGTCTAATCTTGGTCATTTTGTGAATCCATGATTCACATCCTAAATCTCTTTCAGAGTTCTTCAATCAGAGAAGAATCATTTGTTGCTTCTAATGACTGAAGCAATTGAAACAGAATCATCCGTGAAGGAATTGCATGTGATAGTCGTTGAAGGAAGAATCTGAATGAACAGTAGTGTAGTCGGGTCAGTGAAGAAACTGTGTATTACCAGGGAGTGATAACTCAAGATAGTGAAGCAACTATTGTGAAAGATTGCCATCTGTTATATTTGTGTACATACAATAGTGAATTCCAATCATCACATGTGAAGAGCGGATTAGGGGATTACACCACCCAAAACCTCTATACGGCTTTGGGTTCTTTTCAATTCTGCTTTTATATTCTGCATTCACTATTATTTTGTGTGTGCGCATTGTTGGAAGTAGTGCCCAAAGATAATTTATGTAATTGTTTTTATAATTAATAAATGACAAATTTATTCTCATCTTATTATTTGCTTCGTGCTCATAAGTAATTGTGGGTCCCTTGGAAAGGCTAACACAAGTTTAGAGGGGGTGAATAAACGTGTCACCAAAAACCTAAATGAGAACTGAGTCTTATATAGATTGATTAAGAGTTAATGTTTAGTTTTAACTTATGTGGAGTTGAGCTGACAAATCTGAGTTTAAGTCAAACTGACTTATACAAAACTGAGTCAACCAACAGCGGATAAAGATTTTAGCCTTTATCTGGATCTTGTTATTCTATAAGAAAAAGCTGTGTATGCAAAAGTGAATTCTGGTGAATGTCAGTTTGTGAACTGTGTATGCTTATAACAATCAGTTTCAGTATGCTGTATAAACAATAATAAATGCTGTAAAATAAATAACAGAATGTAAATGCGAAAAGTAAATAGAGCAAGAATTATAGTGGTTCCAGGTGGTGTAATCCTGTCTGTCCTCTCTTCCCATGTGATGTAGGTGGAAAATTCCACTAGAACTCCTTGAGATACGCTGTTACAAAAAGTCCTAATTGATAGTCCTTGACTAATCCCTAGTGTCACTATCTAAAAAACAAAAGAACAGGTTGTATGGCTGCTCTTCAACTGCTTGAATCACTGGTCCTTAGAGGGTTGTGTTGCCTCTTCACCAGCTACCACCACAAACACAGTCTACCCGACTGCAAATGTCACAACTGTCCTTGGAAAATCCTTGACCGGATTGGTTCACAGTCTAAGCCTTTGATTAAGAATCAAATTTGGGCTGAGATTGATTCTCTCTTGTGGTTCTTCAAAGTGTAGAAATCTGGATAAGATCGATGTATCTTGAACACTTGAAGAATTCTAGATAAGATCTTGTTGAGTGCAGATAATGATAGTAATTCGAATGAATGAAACATGTGCACAAAAATGCTTGTAATTCTGTTAATTCTTGGTTTTTGATCCTTGGTGCATAGTCCTCTACTTATAGTGTGATGTCCAACGTTCATTTCATTTGAATTCAAATTGTATCAACGTCTATCTTGTAATGGCTATATTTAGTGACCATTCTAACTTGTCAGTATTTCATCCAATAAAGTAGCTTCCTTTACAACGTTCGAATGTACTTTTAGTTTGTTGGATGACTAACTATAAAACTGAGTTTCCTGATCAATTTTATACTAAGTATGTCAGTTTTCAGTTTACTTAACTGACTTAGAGCATTAGCTGAGTTTTTACTCTTTTTCAAAACTTCAGTACTCTAATTATCTGATTTTATGGTACTGAATCAGATTACACCATTCCTTATAATGATCATCTAAGATATCATTGTCCTTATGATCTTAGGTCTTCTACAAGATTCATAAAGTCAGTTCAGGCCATCACAGACTTACCTGAATTCTAACTTTACAGTCTCGGCTTAAAATCTTCATAACTGAGTTTGAACCCTCAGTTCTTCAATCTTCCTTAACTGGGTCTGTGTCCCTCAGTTCTTCAAATACTGAGTTTGTTCCCTCAGCCCTCAGTTTTAGATAAGCCAACCGAGTCTGTGTCCCTCAGCGAGCTTACCTTCTTCAGTTTTGAGTGAACTTCAGTTCTTGGGTGTACATCTTCAGTCCTAAGTTCAGTTCCAGTTATCTAAGTGTTTTCTAGTTTCTTAGATGATTTCCAGTTTCAGTTCTACAACACTTCTATCTATTACAGTGCTTGTCTGATGTAACCTATACAATTATTAGACTCTAGTAAAACCTATACATTCAGTTCTAGACATCTTTTAGCTTTCCACTATAACAGTTAGTTTCAGCACTTCATCAATAGGGTGTACACAAACATGTTCTTGAATAAGATGAATCATCATCAAAACTAAATTTTATTCCCAACAATTTCCCCATTTTTTATGATGCCAAAACCCTCCTTAAAAGAAAAGCTTAAAGATAAATACAATGTAAAAACAATGTAAAACTGGAAACTGGATTTCATTAAGAATTCTGAAAAAACTAGAATAGTTACACAGTTGATAAAACTGAAATAGAATCTAAGCATTTCTTTGTGTAACTTTGATAAATTTCTTCTCTTTATCATGAAGTAGAAAAGTATGTTCTAGCTTTGTGTCTTCCTTGGAGAAGGTTCTGAGATAGTCTACTTGACTTGTAAGTTTCCACTTCCTCCACAAAAATAGATTTGGCAATGCTGATTCATCCTTATAATAATTTTCAAATTCTGCTCCATCAGCTTTCATTTGTTCAGTCTTGTCTATGATCTGCAATTTCTCTTCATTATTCTTGAACTTCTTGTACTGTGCCATCTTCTGATTATGATACTGATTAGATAAGAAGTAAACAAGAGATTCTTCATAAGTTTTGTCTTTGTACTTGAGTTTGACATTGCTATGATCTTTGACAAACTTCATCCACAAATCCTTTGTAAGAGTAGCTCTCCTTTCTCCAGGTTGACTATATTTTTCAATTAGCTTCTCTTCAGATAGTTTTTTTATCTTCACATAAGGATCTGCTAATTTGTATTTCTTCAGTTCCTCTTCCAGCTTCAGCTTTTCATCAAGTAATCTCAGCTTTTCTTCTTCAGCTTCCCCATTTTTGGCATCATACAATTGATTTACCAACTGATGGGTTGCTAATTGGTTAGCTGAGATATTCTTTTGAGAAGTGAGCACTTCTTTCAGCTGAGTTTCTAAACCATAGATACGTTGATTTAAATGCCATTCTGCTTGAGCATGCGTTTCTCTGTCTACTGTGGTTGTGAGTTCAAGGGTTTCTTTTAGACTGAGAATTTCTGAGGCTGAGCTAGAACTTGATTTCTGAATAATATCCAACTTGGTGTGGACTGAGACGTCCGTCTTCTTCCGATATTCCAAATATCCAGAAATACTTGACAAAAGGCCATTGAATTCTTCCTTTTGGTTGAGCATAATCTTCAGATTTTCATGTACTTTGCTCAATTCTTCTTTTGTCAAAATTTCAGATGGATCTGTTTCTTCATCTTGTTGGATTTCCAGCTGAGTATCATCCGTGATTACCATTAGTTGCTGATCATCAATTTTTCCATATGTTTGCTGATTGTCAGTTGTTTGGTTTCCAACTAGAAATTCTTCTTGCTGATTAACAGTTTGCATAGTTTGATTTTGAGATTGAGTATCTGTTTGCAAATCTGTAATCTTATCAGCTTCCTTCTTTGATTCATCATCTTTGTCATCATCCTTCTTCTTTTGAGTATCCAATATTGATGACGTGGCAGATTTTCGTTGAGCTAACTCGGGGAATCTTCTGAAACAGTTGTTGAGAAACTCTTCCATAGGAAATAGAGCATATAGGTCCCTGACTTCAAGTTTCTCCAATAAAAACTTTTCTTCACTTGGTAGAGTAGCTTCACGACAGTCTTCGGTCTTGAGCTTCATTTTCATCAGCCAGATGATTCTTTCAGCTTCAAAAATATGAGCTGATTGCTGTGTTAGTTGTTGCTGAAATTGTTGTTGCTCCTTTTCAGCATGCATAACGGAAACTTGTTTCTCTGTGATCTTCTGTTGTAGCTGAGAAAGAATTTCAGTTGCTATGCTGACCTTCCTGGTGTCTGCAGTTGTCAGTTGTTGTTCCCTCTCAGTTGGTGCTGACTAACTTGAGGTGCCTGGGAACAAACATTTTCCAACTGACTTAACTTTCTCTAAGTCAGCTTTGCGTTTGATTCCTTTGTGTTCAACTATTTGCTGAGACACAGTTTTCTTCTTGGCTTCAGGTTGGGAAATCTTGGAGATTTCTTTCCTAGAATGAACTATAGTTACATCTCCTGTGGATGTATCCATTCTCTTTGTAGATGCACTAGCATTTTGTTCTGCTGCATTCCCTTCCTTGAGTCTTTCTAAATAATGTTGAATAACTCCACTGAGTGTCTTTTTCAGTCGAAGTCTGTCAACAGGTTCTCTTCCTTCAGTTTGAGCTCTTCAAACACTTTCCAATTCAGCTAATTGTTGTTGTTTTATCTAATTAAACACATAACCTGCCCAATTGAACTCAAGTTCATCCCAGATGACGTTCATTAGGTAAATGCTGTCTTCAGATAATCTGGCAAGTCCTTTGTATCTACCAATGACATGCCTGCAGAGCCATTTGCTGAGGAGGCCAAACTCCGGTTTGAGGTCGTTGACATGTGAGTCAATAGCTGCTGGTTCTTTTGTCAAAGAAATTTGTCTGAGAAATGTGTCTCTTTTGAATGGTAAACAACTCAAATCTATTGATTTCACAAGTGGTTCCTTGAAATCGAATAGCATCTTGATGACTTCATTATTGAAAATAATCCTTTCTCCTAGAACTTTTGTAATTAGGGATTTCCTTACTACTCTCATGTTTTCCCGTAACTGTAAGATCCCTTCTACATCACTATCATCATTGAATTTCACTTCCAGGATATCTCTTAATCCTGGCCGATGTTGTATCTTCTCGCACATAAGGCTTGCTAACAGGGTGTTGTTGCAGAGTGCTTCATACTCTTCAAAAGATAGAGTATCCAATTCAGAAATGAGCTTTTCTTCTTGTGATTTCTTGGAGGCCGCCATTACGAATTTTTCTAAAAACGAAGTGATTTTGAGAAAGATAAAATTTTGATTTTTGTGAGAGACAAAGTTCGAATTTTTCTTTTTGGTGAGTAAAGATGTGCAAGGGGTTGGATATATAGTGGGTGTACTAACGGTTCATGGACTGATACACGATATTCTGAAGATTTTGTACCAACTTTTCAAATTTCATGATGGTTTGTGTAACCGATACATGTACTGTTCTGACAAAAGTGGGGGTGTACACGCAATAGGTTCTGACATAAACGGCGGTAATTAAATGCGATATAACCGCCGACGGTTTAATCCTTTCAACCATTTGACTTTCTTCACTGGGTAAACCGATGCATGAGGTCGGTTCTAGAAAGTTCGATTCCGTCAATTCTTGAGTTTCAGTTAGTCAGTTTGAGATTGTTGATGTCAATGACTGATCTGTTAAGTGAGCGCACCCAGCATAACAAAGATAAATCCCCTTGACGAATCTCTAGGCTTAAACCGACTTAACCGACTTTGATTATACCCAATTCAGTTCTCGGTTTGGCAAATCTCTCTTTGTCCAAAGGTTTGGTGAAAATGTCAGCCAACCGATCTTGAGTCGGGACATAGAGAACTGTGACATCCTTCTTTTCCACATGATCCCTTATGAAGTGATGTCTCACATCAATGTGTTTCATCCTTGAGTGAAAAACTGGATTGTCGATTATAGCTATTGCACTTGTATTATCACACATTATAGGAATCATTCCTCTTCTATTCCATAATCTCTTAATTGTTGCTTGATCCATAAAACTTGAGCACAACAGCTTCCAGCTACTATATACTCAGCTTCAGCTGTTGAAGTCGAAATAGAGTTTTGCTTCTTGCTGAACCATGACACAAGTCTATTTCCCAATAACCGACATGTGCCTGAAGTACTTTTTCTATCCACTTTGCATCCTACATAGTCCGAGTCTGAGTAGGATATCGGTTTGAATTCTCCTTCTTTTGAATAGCATATCCCAACTCCTTTTGTATCTTTTAAATACTTCAAGGTTCTTTTGACGACAGTAAGATGGATTTCTTTAGGTCTAGTTTGAAATCTGGCACATACACCTACTGTAAAGGATATATCTGGTCTACTGGCTATTAGATAAAGTAGACTTCCAATCATTCTTCTGTAGAGAGTTTCATCCACATCCTTGCCATCTTTATCTTCATCTAATCTGATGTTGGTTCCAATTGGTGTAGCAATGCCAGCTGATTTTTCCATTCCAAACATCTTGATCAATTCCTTTGTATACTTGGTTTGGTGAATGAAAATTCCACTGTCCATCTATTTTACTTGTAAACCGAGAAAGTAACTTAGTTCTCCCATCATACACATCTGAAATTTGCTCTTCATTAAACTTGCAAATTTCTCACAAGGTTGCTCATTTTCTGATACAAAAATGATGTCATCCACATAGATTTGAACTAGGAGAGTACTTTCTTCTACTTTCATTCTGAATAAGGTTTTATCAGTAGTTTATTTTGTAAAACCATTATCCACCAGAAACTGAGATAGATTTTCATACCAAGCTCTTGGTGCTTGTTTGAGTCCATAAAGAGCTTTTCTCAGTTTGAAGACTTTGTCAGTTTGATCTTTAATCTCAAATCCTGGGGGTTGCTGAACATGGACTTCTTCTTCAAGTATCCCATTCAAAAATGCACTTTTAACATCCATCTGGTACACTTTGAATTTCTTGTGAGCTGCAAAGGCAAGAAATAGTCTGATTGCCTCCAACCTTGCAACTGGGGCATAAGTTTCATCAATGTCTATCCCTTCAGCTTGTGAGTAACCTTTTGCTACAAGTCTGGCTTTGTTTCTGATAATATTCCCATCTTCATCAAGCTTATTTTTAAAAACCCATTCAGTTCCAATTATGTTGACATGATCTGGCTTGTCAACTAAATCCCAAACTTGATTTCTCTCAAATTCATTGAGTTCTTCTTGCATAGCCAAAATCCAATCTGGATCTTTTAAGGCTTCTTCAATCTCTTTGGGTTCAGACTGAGACAAAAAGCATGCTGTCATAGCATCTAATTGGTGTCTTGTATGAACTCCAGCTTGAAAGTCACCTAACACTTGTTCTTCAGGGTGATTTCTCATCCATTGATGTACTGGTGGTTGCATCAATGGGTCTTCATTTTGTTTAACTGGTTCTTCTTGATTTTGGTCAATTTCAACTGGATCAGTTTCTTCTTGTTGCTATTCAGTTTCTGGTTCCGTTACTGGTTCAGTTACTGGTAACTGAGGTTGATCTTGATCTGAAGAATCTGAGATATTTAATCTTCCAATGTCAATGAAAACTGGTTCTGGAGTCTTATCTGACTGAGGCTGACAAACTGGTTCTTCCTTGTCTTCAATTGTGTCTCCAGTAAACTTTGGTTCATAAAAAATCACATGTATAAATTCTTCATGCTTGAGTGTCCGTTTGTTTAATACTCTAAAAGCTTTACTGACACTTGAGTATACCAGAAATATTCCTTTATCAACTTTGGGCTGAAAAACTTTAAGCTGATCTTTGCCATTATTGTGAACAAAACATTTTCTTCCAAAGGCATGAAAGTATGAGACATTTGGTTTTCTTCCATTCTAAATCTCATAAGGTGTCTTTTCATGTCTCTTATTCATGAAAGCTCGATTCTGAGTATAACAAGCTGTATTTACAGCTTCTGCCCAATATCTTTCTGGCAATTTAGATTCACAGATCATTGTCCTTCAAGCTTCTTTGAGTGTTCTATTCCTCCTTTCAGCTACTCCATTCTGTTTAGGTGTTGCTGTAGCTGCAAGCTGGTGTAGAACTCCGTTCTCTCCACAATTCAATGATTATGTTGTTGAGAAATTCTATTCCTTTATCTGATCTGATCTTGACTACTGTAATACTCTTCTGATTTTGGAGTCTCTTGAGAAGTTCTGTTAGTTGTTGCTTAGTTTCACTTTTCTTGGTCATGAAAATAACCCAAGTGTATCTAGAAAAATCATCAACCATCACCAATGTGTATTTCTTTCCACTAACACTGTAACTGGTCCAAATAAGTCCATATGCATTAGTTCTAAAACTCTGTTTGTTGAATGCTGAGACTTAGTTTTGAAACATGCTTTTGTTTGTTTTCCTTGTTGACATGCATACACATGCCGTCTTTCTTGTATGTCATCTCTGGTAGTCTAATCACTAAGTTCTTTTTGACTAACAGGTTGATATCATCAAAATTTAGGTGACTCAGTTTCTTGTGCCACAACTAACTGAGTTCTGACTTGGTATGCACGATCAAACAAGTTTTTGAAACTGCTGTAGACCAATCTACAACATACATATTCTCTTCTCTTCCTCCAGCAAGAACTACTTGGAAAGATGTTTCGCTGACGACAATGCAATATTCCTTATCAAAGGTAACTTTGTATCCCATGTCACAGAATTGACTTGTGCTGAGTAGATTGTAGTGAAGTCCTTCCACGTAAGATACATTCTTGATTGTGAGTCCATTTTTGATTAAGTTTTCATAACCTTTTGTGTAACCAGGTTTATCTTTACTTCCAAAATTTACTCTTGGTCCATCTTTAGCTACAAAATCAGTGAGACAGTCATTGCTCATTGTCATGTGTCTAGAGCATCCACTGTCAAAGTACCAAATATCCTGCAAAACAAATTAAAATGCTTTAGGTACCCAACTCTGTTTGGGTCCATAATGGTCAGTTTTCAGTACAACTCTGGGTATATTTCCATAAGGTCTTCTTTGGAAATTGTTGCACTTATTTTCATATATGTAAGCCATATTTCCATTATATCTTTTTCTAGATTGTGTCTCATTTATATGATTTCTCAGGTCTTCTGGTTTAGACTGATTTCCAAAACGTCTTCTATTATTAAAAATTGAATAATAACTATCATTCCTTTTGTACTGAGGTCTGGACTGACTTTGTACTGGAACTTTTGTTGAGAACTGGGATAAGCTCTCTGTTGAGTCTTGGACTGAAACTTGTGATAAGTTTTCTGTCTAGAATGATTGTTCTTATTAGTTTTAATAGTAGATTCATTAATATTCCAATCATCATCAGTGGGGTATAATCTGCCTTTCCCCCTGGATGTGTGAATCTTTGAATGACTGGCATTCTTAGATTTACTCTGATTATAATTTTTCTGGTTCTTGACTTGATCAGTTTTTGTAGATCTGGCAGTTGATCTACAATCTCTGTTTCCTTGAGGTACAACTGATCTACCATTTGGTTTACCTTTGTTGGTAGGTACAGTTGTCTTCTTAGAAAACTGAGTTGTCTTATGTGAGGCTGACTTTGCTGGTTCAGCAATTTTCTCAGTTTGTGGAAGTTGCTCAGCTATAAACTTAATACCAGTTTTGATACCAGGTTCAGCAGCTTTGCTAGTTCCTTCTTTAGAAGATTCATGTGTATCAAATCCTAAGCCAGTTCTGTCTCCATAAGGCTTTCCGGATTTGAATCCAGTGGTTGAACTTGATTGAGCAAAAGATTCAGTTGCTGCTGCTGATGTAGTAGGCTGATACAGATTTTTTTCTTTATCAGTTCTAGTCAGTTTCATCATATTTTGTTCGGACTTCAATCTTTCAACTTCAAGAATTAGAACTTCTTTCTCAGCTTTAATTTATTCGTAACCAGGTTGAATAGTTACTAACCGACTCATCAATTCGTCAAGCGTTTCCTCTAATTCCAGATTTTTTGGATTGGAGTCAACAAACGAAGAACATGCATTTTGTATGGAAATCTGAGCTGAGGAATATTTAGAGTTAGATTCACATACCTCATTTGGATGCTCCATATGAGCCATTAAAGTTGTGTCATCTGATAATCTTTCAGTACCGGCTTCATAGTCTGACTCATCTCTGGCTAAGAGTGCTCTTCTGCCAGTTCTTCGTTGCTGAGTCTTCTTAACAGTCAGCTCTGGACATTCAGCTTTGAAGTGTCTAGGATTCTTACAGTTGAAGAAAAGATATTCATCGTCTTTCTTCTTTTCAGAGTCCTCGTGATGAACTTCTGAGTGACTGGGTGTCCACTCTTCATTCTTCAAATTCTGTTCATCATTAGAGCCATCTGCTCCTCATCTCATCCAATTGCTGAAGATTGCTAGATGAGGTTTTTTGGTTATCATTTGAGGCTGCTGCTGCAAGAGCTGTTGTTTTGGGTTCCTCCATGGCTTTGATTAGAGCTGTTGTCATGGTGAAATCTTCACTGAATTCATAAGCTTTAAGATCTGAGAAGATTTGGAAGGAGTCTTCTATGTCAAGTCCTCTTGATTCTTCCTTTGCTGTGACCTTCATCTTCCAGCACATTGGTAAAGCCTTCAAGATTCTAGTGTTGATTTCTTTCTTGGTGTACTCAATCATGAGTAGAGCCAGTTCATCCATGATAGCACTGAATCTTGTTTCCATCTGATCAATATTTTCGACTGACTTCATCTTGAAATTCTCAAACTTCTGTTTTGCGACAGAGATCTTATTTTCTTTGATAGAGTTAGTTCCTTCGTAAACTAATTGAAGTTTCTCTCACATTCCTTTTGCAGTAGTGCAATCCTTGACCTTAAGGTACATGTTGATGTCAAGAGTTCTGAGTATGACATCCATTGCGACATTGTTCAGGTTATTTCTCTTTCGATCATCACCGGACCATTCAGCTTTAGGCTTGGGAACTCTAACTTGATTTTCACCAATAGTTTGCATGTGGGTGATCTGGATAGGTCCATCAGTGAGTAAGTCAATCATTTCATCATGAGAAGCTGCTAGAAAGGCCTGCAAACGACGCTTGTATTCATCAAATTTGTCCATGTTACACATCAGCATTTGTTTGGCATACTGAATGTTATCCATTGTGTGAGTGAATAAAAACTGGATTATGTAAAGGCTGGAAATTGAAACACTGAGCTTTTTCAGGAGAACAACTAGAGAAGATAATTAGAGCAGGTGATTTTTCAACAATAGATTGTCAAAGAACGCTGCTCTGATAGCAATTGTTGGTCCCTTGGAAAGGCTAACACAAGATTAGAGGGGGGTGAATAAACTTGTCACCAAAAACCTAACTGAGAACTGAGTCTTATATAGATTGATTAACAGTTAAAGTTCAGTTTTAACTTGTGTGGAGTTGAGCTGACAAAGCTGAGTTTAAGTCAAACTGACTTATACAAAACGGAGTCAACTGGCAGCAGATAAAGATTTTAGCCTTTATCTGGATCTTGTTATTCTATAAGAAAAAGCTGTGTATGCAAAACTGAATTCTGGTGAATGTCAGTTTGTAAAATAAATAACATAATATAAATGCGTAAAGTAAGTAGAGTAAGAATTATAGTGTTTCCAGGTGGTGTAATCATGTCAGTCCACTCTTCCCCTGTGACGTAGGAGGAAAATTCCACTAGAACTCCTTGAGATACGCTATTACAAAAAGTCCTAATTGATAGTCCTTGACTAATACCTAGTGTCACTATCTAAACAACTAAAGAACAGGTTGTATGGCTGCTCTTCAACTGCTTGAACCACTGGTCCTTAGAGGGTTGTGTTTCCTCTTCACCAGATATCACCACAAACACAGTCTACCCGACTGCAAATGTCACAACAGTCCTTGGCAACTCCTTGACCGGATTGCTTCACAGTCTAAGCCTTTGATTAAGAATCAAAGTTGGTGAGAATCAATAAATTGATTCTTGCTTGTGGTTCTTCAAAGTGTAGAAAACTGGATAAGATCGTTGTAGCTTGAACACTTGAAGAATTCTAGATAAGATCTTGTTGAGTGCAGATAATGATAGTAATTGAATGAACGAGACTTGTGCACAAAAATGCTTGTAATCTTGTTAATTCTTGGTTTTTGATACTTGGTGCAAAGTCCTCTATTTATAGTGTGACGTCCAACGTTCATTTCGTTTGAATTCGAATTGTATCAACGTCTATCTTGTAACGGCTATATTTAGTGACCGTTCTGACTTATCAGTATTTCATCCAATAGAGTTGCTTCTTTTACAACGTTCGACTGCACTTTTAGTTTGTTGGATGACTGACTATAAAACTGAGTTTCCTGATCAGTTTTATACTGAGTATGTCAGTTTTCAGTTTACTTAACTGACTTAGAGCATTAACTGAGTTTTTACTCTTTTTTTAAACTTCAGTAGTCTAATTATCTGATTTAATGTGACTGAATCAGATTACACCATTCCTTATGAAGATCATCTAAGATATCATTGTCCTTATGATACTTAGGTCTTCTACAAGATTCATATAGTCAGTTTAGGCCATCACAGACTTACCTGAATTCTAACTTTACAGTCTCGGCTTAAAATCTTCATAACTGAGCTTGAACCCTCAGTTCTTCAATCTTCCTTAACTGAGTCTGTGTCTCTCTGTTCTTCAAATACTTAGTTTGTTCCTCAGCCTTCAGTTATAGATAAGCCAACCGAGTCTGTGTCCCTCAGCGAATTTACCTTCTTCATTTCTGAGTGAACTTCAGTTCTTGGGTGTACATCTTCAATTATAAGTTCAGTTCCAGTTATCTAAGTGTTTTCCAGTTTCTTAAATGATTTCCAGTTTCAGTCTACGACACTTCTATCTATTACAGTGCTTGTCTGATGTAACCTATACAATTATCAGACTCTAGTAAAACCTATACATTCAGTTATAGACATCTTTTAGCTTTCCACTATAACAGTTAGTTTCAGCACTTCATCAATGGGGTGTAAACAAACATGTTCTTGAATAAGATGAATCATCATCAAAACTAAATTTTATTCCCAACAGTAATACACTACTGAAAACCCCAAGTTATATCATATTTAGCCATACAACTTACTGTGTGTCACATGTGAGGATTAAGTTTATGTTGATACACTTAAACTGTTAGTCCGCGGTGAACTTAATCAAAGTATGGGGTCTATTGATTAAACCACCATTAATGCGCCCATAACACTTCATGGTGTGACATTCTTATCCGGACAGTCGATATTGGTTATCTATGTGAGCATTTATATATGATGTAGTCATATAGGACTGGACCGATCTGTATTTCTCATATAATTTGTGATTGAGAAATCTTAGTAAATCACAAGATAATTATATATGGATTAACCTTAATCCTGAAGTGATTGCAGACTCCTGCTTGTATCAAGATAGGGTTTGATGTGTTCGTTAAGGATTGCTAAGAGGCGCGGTCTGAATCACTTTTACGTTGGCACTACCGGGAATGAGTAGCTGGGAATGCGTCTCACTTATACGGGATCCATTCTCTCTAGCGGGAAGTAGAAAGACAATCCTCTTATTTGTTAATCCTAAAAATTGATCGATCCCGGGATTTCTTATTAGTTATGAACTAATTGATCACTAGTGGGTTAATGGTAAATAAGGATAAGATGTAATGAAGAAGGTTTACGGAAACATTTCCGTTTTATTACGGATAGTCTATAGAGGGTTAGTCTATATGTAATGATTATATCAATGGACACTTATTGAGTCGACACTTTGAGAATAAGTTATATCTATAATCGATAGAGTTAAGTTTCGGATTTATGGTGGCGTAATTCCGGAATTAATAAGTTGAATATAAATGTTTTGTTTCATGAATGTTTTGTTTGATTTATTCGAGCTACTGGTTATAGGCCCATGGTCCCTGGGTTGGCTCCTAACACGCGAGCGAAATCTCGTATTTTGGAATATCGAGATAAAATTAAATAGTTTGTCTATTTAATTAATATGCGAAATATTATTTATTCGGTAAATAATATGTAAAATAGAAAAGACATTTTCTATTATTCCATGGCACATTATTGGCGCCACATGTGTAGAAAATTGGGAAAAGAAATTTTCTTGAATTATATCACATGTGTAATTAATTTTTTATTTGTTAAATAATTAATGGATAAATAAGATTGATTTTATCATTTAATGAAGATTATCTCATTTATGGTGATTATTCCTTATTTATGGAAAATATATTTTTCTTTGGGAAAAAAATAATTGTCTTGTGAAAAAGGGATAACTCTCAATTGCTCGGTTATTTTCCTATATAAAGAGAGTTCATCCTGACATAATAGACAATCAACTCCTGCGCCACTTTTGGAGATAAAAGGAGATAAAAATCAGTTTCTCGTCATAGCCATCGGGAGAAGAAAAACTAGAGTTTTTCTTGAAGCATATTCGAGGTGGTTCGAATGCGGCATCGACGTCCAACAGTCGTCACTTGAAGATACAACTCGGAAGATCACGGCTTCTCTTCGGTTGGGTAAATCTTCAACCTTCTTGTAGTTTATATTAATTAAATATGTGAATCATATCGTAGTAAAATCATAAATGATTTAATTCATTGCTTTCATTGTGCATGATCGAGCGTCTCGATCAGTGCTGTGAATCAAATCGAAAGAAAAAAAGGAAAAACACTCTTGTAGTTGCGCGGACCCCCTCACAGTTGCTCGAGCCGGAAATTTTTCCGGATCTGGTTTTTCTTGCGTTTGGATCCTGATTCGGGTTTATGTATATCCAGCATGTGGTATCAGAGACAGGTTAAAGCGATTTTGCGATTTTGACTGCATAATTATGTAATAATAGTAGATTTATAATAAAATTGCATCTTTTTATTCGTTATATATATGCGTGGTTGACGAGATGGATTAGGGTTGTTATTTTTTACCCGTTAGATCTGTTGTAAACACGTTTTTCCGAGTATAGAAAATTATGTATTATATTTTTTTTTATTTTCCTAGAACTATTATAAGTGGATCTGTTTCGTCGCTGCTGCTATTTTACTGTTTCCATTCGTCAATAATAATAAGTAAGTCATCAGTGCAATGGTTGGGCGTGAAGAATCAGATCGTTACATCAAGGGTTTGATTCCCCCCTTCATGTGTTTTAATTCAAATTTTTGCCGAAATTTAGAAGCTTTTGGATATAAAAATGATGCATCTGGGACTCGAAAACACACACTACAGGTAGGAGGCAAGGCGTCAGACCAGTTCAGATACAAGGTGTTTTGGTGAAAAAGCTGATGGGCTAAGAAATATAGTTGCAGATTTTGTTTTCTATTATAGAAAATTAGTAAATCAATTGGATTGGGTTTAAGATCTTTTATTTATGATAGATTAGATACGGGGTACCAATGTTCCATCTCAGTGGTTTACTTTATCGTATTTATTTTTTCTTGAATTATTATTTATTTGATATAACCATGTCATACCATGCATCATATTCATGAATTCCACTCCTAGCATAAGCAAACATGTAGATAATTAATTTTGTCATTAATTAGGCATGTATGAACACGTAATTAATTCAGCTTAATATTGGTAATTAATCATGTTAATTAAGCACACAGAATTTTATGTGGATATAAAATTCACATGATAAAAATAAAATTTACTCGATAAATTTTGATTTTACGATCGTAAATCTCTCGGGGATTTAATTATGTAGTGGCTACGTAAATGGGATTTTGATTATCGAAAATTTGGAAAACCATGAAAATATAGGGCACTGACTAGACGGTATTTGGAACTGATAAGTTTGTGATTGCTTTTCATGATTTATTGTTTTCGGATTATTGGAAAAATTCTGAGATCCTAAATTTTTATGATGACAAAGTTAGGACTATAAAATTCTTTAGTGAATGTTAGTTGTGTAACACAAGATATTTATAAATAATCGATAAATTGGAAAATCATGAATAGTGTCACTAGTTAGACGGTATTTGGAACCGATAAACTAGTGAGAGCTTAAAATTTCCTTATTTATTGTTTCTCGAATTATTGGGAAATTCATAAGTCCTAGTATATTTGGAATATAAAATTCTTGGTGAATTTTAATTATGTAGTGTCTACACAAGGAATTCTAATAAATCCACGAATTTGGAAAATCGTGAATATATATAGTGACACTAGTTAGATGGTATTTGGAACCGATGAACTAGTGGATCAAATGTTCATGATTTATTGTTTTCGGACTATTAAGAAATTCTGAAAATCCTAATGATACTACCTATTTTTCAAAATAACCAGTGGACCGGGGAAGGTGACAACTGTTAGGAAATCACACTATTCAACAACCGACCCCACGGACTCTACTGTTGACACAAGCACCGTGAGAGAATTGTGACGCCTCGTGCGGCTTTGATTTCGCCCCCCTAAGGATGGCTTTCACCACTATCAAAATTCAAGGCTTGGTCTCCGAAAGGATAGTCATTTGGATACTCGTCGGGTCACTGACCGACCCTAAGACGGCATACTCGGGGTCTACCTTTAAGATCTGAAACAGTATGTCACACTCACAAGGATATTTTTGGAAATATCTTGGCTAAAAAATGAAGGAAATCAGCAATTAAATAGGAGAGGTCCGATTCTCAGTTAATTGTTGAGAGAGATTGTCTCAATTTAATCGTCACCTCTTTGACCTACCCGTCGGCGGCACTGAGGTGAGAGATTAAATCCTTGGAATGGTAGGATAAACTTCATGCATGACATCACATTTATAATTCCTAAATTCATTATTTGTTGTGGTGTATGATTTGATTTATATTTGTGTCATAATTTATTTTTACATCTACATATCATATCAAGGTATCTAAACTGCTAAACACAATAAATTGACTGGTAACGACTTCATAAAAGTGGAAATGTAACGAGAACTTTGAACTCATTAATCGAGAATGCAATTAATTTTCGGTATAGGATTTTCCTCTTGAACCTTCAAACTTAAGTGACATTGATAAGTATGTCACTGATGTCACTCGTGTTGAATAAGAGACAAACTAAATTAGGTCAAAGATGATGAGAATGATTTGGTATCAATCTCACTAGACATCCCACAGTTCGCGAGTAGAATCTACTCAAATTAACTGCTAGTTCATGGCCATTTCCTTTAAAGAAAGCCAAGAATACAAAAGGTAAATGTCCACAGGTGTAAGTCATATAAACTAAATAAAATGAAGGCTAAACCGAAATATTAATAAAAGAAATTATAGGATAAGGAAAGTGATTTCGGATCACTAATATATGAATCCTTAAAAACTTTCTTAACCGGGAAATTTGACTCGGAAGCTAAGTTCTTTTGTAAGAACAAGATAGTTGGGCATTCATGAGTAAGGAGTAGACAACGGGCAGTTATTTCAGCTGAGATAGTGGGAGTGATATTAGTAAACAAATTTCAGATTTTAATCCTTGAATATCACAAAAATGTAATTTCTGTTTTCAGATTCGTTGGAACAAATGGATTCACTTTCACATCGATAATATAGTTGTCTTAAAGAAAGTGTGTATGACATTTGTAGTAAGAATCTGAGACTCGGACTTTTGTCTGATAAAGTCAGAACCACTAAGTAAGGTTGAAAAGGTATATGTAACACATCATAAACTATTAAGGCAAATAGTTTCCGTGTTTAGAGAAACGATTCTTCAGTGTCAATTAATTAGTGCATATATCCTAAAGATAAGATATGAAGACTGGCTAAGGGTGATTCCTATCTCCCAGTCTAAGAACACTGCCTCAAAGAAAAAATGACTACGTAACCTTTCAATTAGGAAATGGTAATAGAGCTAAAGAAGTATCATGGCTTGTTCAAATTGACATTCGGGGTCTTATGAAAGATACAAGCTAGTGGGAGCTTTTGAATGGCAGACATTTTGTCTGATAACTACTCGAAATGCCGATTAGTTTATATGAATATTTGGAGCAATCTCTGATATTACCAGAGAAGAGAGTATTACATTCTCATATAACTCATATATAGGCTATAGCATAGTTCTTGGCACTGATGCTCGGCTTACCTCCCAGTGAAAAGTTTTCACTGAAAGGATAAACCATGGATTGCCTTATATAGTTATTTATGTGCTAAAGTACACTGCTTAACTCAATTAAGATACTTGTTGCAAAATAAAGGTTTACATTATTGTCATACCGAGAATTCTACCTAGAAGATGCTTATGATTTTGTGGATAAGGAGTGAAGTATGTTTTACTCCACTTAATAGAGTCATTTAGCACTTTTGCTTGAAGGTAGGACTGGAGATTTTGCATACATATTTAGATGGTGACTGTTTGTGAAATATCTTAATGCGATGAGTGAAGGTTGGTTATAAGATTCGAAGATCAGAAATGACGGTTGTATTGTCACAGCCTTTCTGATAGAATGTTTAAGTAACAATCTTGGACCTTAAAGTAGAGTTTCTCAAGGAGTTACCATATGATTTAATCAGACCACATCGAACATTGGTTGTTGGGGGTAACATGGATAAATGCTACAAAACCATATAGAATGTCGATCCACCCAAATGCAGTGGGAGTATGGTTTAACCATTGACCCGTTGTGATTATGCAGACTTGACAGTCTGTTGGGGTGATTGATAACCTATGGTCTTTTGAAAGGGCCGTATATGATTATGATAAATAAGATGTTGGTTTAAAGCAATAAAACTATAGATGGATTTTTGGTACTCCATTTCTATTCACACTCTTGTAGAACCACTTGAGTGTCTCAGGCCCAATGGGAGTAATTGGATCTACGTGTAAAAGAGTCGAATGACTAGGAAAGTTTATCTTTCAAAGAAAGTTAAGTGGTCTAGGGGTAATTCCTTAAAAAGTGGAGAGTCAACTAGGTGTGATGCCTTGAAACTCTCTCACCATTCAGCCATGCTTGACTCCCTAAAAAGCAGAAAGATTACCAGGGGTGGTGCCCTAAAAATTTCTTTCCATACAACGAGATTGAATTCATTCGGAACATATAGGTTTTAGCTTAAATCCAATGGCAGATTGACTGCCTATGCTTATATCCATTGGTTGATTAAAGCAAACCTCTAGGTCATTAAAAGTCACATGTTTTGAAATATGTGGGCTTGACCGGAATATTGATGAGTCTTTTGTAGACCAGAGAATCATTATTGGTAAAGTGGAAGTCGTTAGTGTTATTGAAAGGTGACACTGCAACAGTTGCAAGCAACATGGGTATGTTATCTGAAGTCAGAAATAGACGAGCCAAATCTTCTCTAAATTAGGGCAGTAGACTATATTCTTAGAACTCGATTCGGTCAAATTCATGAGAACAAGTTGTTGGCAATATCCCATCCATCTTGTTGGTTAATATGACATTGCATTTTCGAATGCAAGATTCAACAAAAGGTTTCCTAACAACCCTCTCACGGAATAATTCTCTACGTCTATGGATATAGAGAAAATTGGATAAATTCTCTTTGGGATAAAGAAAGTAAGATTATTAAAAGCAATTAAAATTTTAATATTGGATTCGAGCATTGGATAGCGGTATAGTGCAACCTTAAGTGTCCTTAGAGAACGAGGAATTATATGCTTGTGTATTTAGGTGCAAACCTGAATATTGTTGATTACACTGATTCTGACTTTCGGTCAGATTGAGGATGATCGTAAGTCAAACTCAGGCTCATTCTTTACTCATTGTGATAGAGCTATATTTGGATCAATCCAGCACCGCCAATTCGACTTTGTTAGTCAAATACATAGTAGCTTTTAGACCAGCTAAAGAGGCAGTATAGCTTGAAAGGTTCATTGCTGATTTGGGATTAATTCCAGGTCCGGTATGCCGATATCACTTCACTGTGAAAATAGTGGCGAGGTAGCTTTTGCAAAGGATCTTTGAAATCACTAGAGGTCAAAAGCATATTGAGAGAAAGTACCATCTGATCAGACAGATCGTGCAGAGATGCGACATTTCTATCTTAAAGATCGCCTCGAGCCGACAACCAAGCTAATCAGTTTACCAATACACGTGATATTGATAAGTGCATGGCGGGTATGTGATTGAGAGATATATCTCATCTGCTTTAGAGCAAGTGGGAGAATGTTGTGAATAGGATAAGGGTGTGCTCTAAAAACAATTGTTTCTTGTCTTTACGGGCAAGTGGAAGATGGTAGTAGTGCCCGAAAGACAATTTATGTTATTGTTTTTATAATTAATAAATGGCATATGTATTCTCATCGTATTATTTCTTTCGTACTCATAAGTAATACACTACTAAAAATCCCAAGTTGTATCATATGTAGCCATATAACTTAGTGTGTGTCACACATGAGGATTAAGTTTACGGTGATACACTTGAACTGTTAGTCCGTGGTGAACTTAATCAAAGTATGGGGTCTATTGATTAAACCACTATTAAAGCGCCCAGAACACTTTATGGTGTGACTGTCTTATCCGGACTGTTGATATTGGTTATCTATGTGGGGCATTTATATATGTTTTAGTCATATAGGACTAGACCGATTTAATATGCATTTTTCATATAATTTCATGATTGAGAAATCCTATTAAATCACAAGATGATCATATATGGATTAACCTTAATCCTGAAGTGATTGTAGACTCTTGCTTGTTTCAGGATACGGTTTGATGTGTTCATTAAGGATTCCTAGGAGGCACGGACCGAATCACTTTCACGTTGGAACTATCGGGAATGAGTAGCTGGGAATGTGTCTCACAGATACAGAATCCATTCCCTCATGCGATAAGTAGAAAGACAATCCCTTTATTTGTTAATAATAGAAACTGATCAATCCCGGGAGTTCATATTGGTTATGAACATTGATCACTAGTGGGTTAATGGTAAATAAGGATAAGATGTAATGAAGAAGGTTTACGGAAACATTCCCGCTTCATTACGGATAGTCTATGGAGGGTTAGTCTATATGTAATGATTTATCAATGTACGCTTATTGACTCGACACTTTGAGAATAAGTTATATTTATAATCGGTAGAGTTCAGTTTCGGATTTATGGTGGTGTAATTCCAGAATTAATAAGTTGAATAGAAATATTTTGTTCGATTAATGTTTTATTCGATTTATTGGAGCTACGGTTATAGGCCCATAGTCCCTGGGTTGGCTCCCAACACGCGAGTGAATTCTCGTATTTTGGAATCTCGAGATAAAATTAAATAGTTGGTCTATTTAATGAATATGCGAAATATTATTTATTCGATAAATAATATGTAAAATAGAAAAGACATTTTCTATTATTCCATGGCACATTATTGGCGCCACATGTGTAGAAAATTGGGGAAAGAAACTTTTCTGAATTATATCACATGTGTAATTAATTATTTATTTGTTAAATAATTAATGGATAAATAAGATTGATTTTATCATTTAATGATGATTAACTCATTTATGATGATTATCTCTTATTTATGGAAAATATCTTTTTCTTTTGGAAAAATATAATTGTTTTGTGAAAAGGGATAACTCTCATTTGCTCGGTTATTTTCCTATATTCCCAACACAATAGACAATCAACTCATGCCACTTTTGGAGGGAATGAGAGAAAAATCAGTTTCTCGTCCTAGACATCGAGAGAAGAAAAACTGGAGTTTTTTTTGGAGCATATTCGAGGAGGTTCGAGTGCGGAATCGACGTCCGCCAGTCGTCGCTTGGAGATACAACTCGGAAGATCAGGGCTTCTCTTCGGTTGGGTAAATCTTCAACCTTCTTGTAGATTTTACTAATTATATATGTGGATTTTATCGTTGTAAAATTGGAAAGGATTTAATTCGTTGCTTCCGCTGTGCATGATCGAGCGTCTCAATCGGTGCTGTGAATCAGATCTGCTGATCTGAAGAAAGAAGGAAACGCATTCCGGCAGTTGCGCGGACCCCCTATCAGTTGCAAGAGCCGGAAATTTTTCCGGATCCGGTTTTTCCTGCGTTACGGATCCTGATTCGGGTTTCTGTATATCCAACACACATATCTTTGAAAATTTGTTTTAGAAGGGCTTTATTCTACGGCATAAATTTTTCAAAATGAAAAGTTTCTAACTTGTGATCAAGGTCATTCACCCCCCTATGACCCTTGATCTGCCCTTCTCTGGGACTAATATACACATCTCCCTTCCCCACATGATCTGTGATTAAGTGATGTCTATATCTATATGTTTTGTTCTTGAGTTCAACATAGGGTTTTCAGTGATTGAGATTGCACTTGTGTTGTCAAACATACTGTAATTGGAATTGTATTTCCCACCATTCTATAGTTTCTGAGCTATTGTCTTATCCAATGAACTTGTGCACTGAAACTCCCAAATGCAATGTATTTAGCCTCAGCTATGGATGTTGAAATATGATTTTGTTGCCAACAGTTGACAGGTGTTAGGAAATCAACAAGTTTAACGCAGCGGAATTTGAAATTTTGATTTCTGATCCCAAGATCGACTTCGTTTAATACAATAAACACGTAAAGTAGTTGACGGTGATTACTTTGCTTGATCTAATAGATCGACGCTTTGACATCAACGGTGAGTAGTAGTGCACGCGAGCCGTCCACTTGTCCGGCCTCTATCGATATCCACACGAACTCCTCGCCGGAATCCTCCTTGGATTACTACTAGAAAAATCCAGTTGCTAGACCGGCCTTTTTCTCTCTCTTAAAACTATCTAGAAGAAACTCTCTATTTTTCACAAGAATTATGAACTCTTGGAATTGTGATGTGCAAAAGAGCTAGCCAAAACCTTGCTTACATAGGGGTAGGTGGCACCCCAATGCCTCCTAAACTGATTAGGAGAAGCCTCTAGTTGATTGATGAGAAAGAATACTTTTTCCTAATAAAATAAGGAAAATCATTTTGATTGATTTATCTCATTTAATTTAGTATCATATATTAAATAAATCTAAGATATTGCCAATATCTAATATTGAATATCTTTATCTCATTACCATAATTCTATTTTTCCAAAATCAATTAATATCTAGTCTATATCTTTATATATTTGAAAGGGTAATTTAACCCGATTGTCCGGAAATTACACTCCAAACCCAGAAAAAAAAAACCCATGGTATTCACTACTGAACAAAATCAATATCGCCCTCTGTTGCGTGAATTGTGCCGAATCTTAACCACTCCATCAATGCTGGCAAATCTCAACCTCTTTATCAAGGATCTCAAACCTTTTTGAATTTCAAATTGAACGAATCATCTTTAGCTTCAAAAAATTTATACATATAGAGCCGCTCACAACAAACTTCTTATGTATAATTTCACATTTCCTTTATGGATTTTGTATTGGTTTCGAGCTTCCTACCTTCACATGATTTCATGAATGATATGGAAGATTATTAATTTATGGCTGTTAGTCCGATGTTAGTCGATGCATTGGATGCCACATCAAACCCTCAACCCTCTCAAAAAGAGTTCCGTGCTAGATCTTCCATAGGTGTTCGATCTTATTCCAGGTATTGTTTTTCCTTTATATTGCTATTAACTGCTGATTCAGATCGTTGTTCGAATAAATTTTTTTTTGAAATATAGAGCACTGTTCATTCTCCGGATCAGCCTACTACATACAAAGCTTCATATTCACCAGAAGGTTCTCCATTGTTCTTGGGTTGATTCAAAATAAGTACTTTCTAATTATGACAAAATCAAGCTAAGGGTTGCGGATTCCAAAATGCATGTGTTTACGGTAGATTTTTTAAATGGAATTTGATTGTCTTATTCATATCTCTAGATTAATTTGAACCTATGTTTCTCTAAATTAATTTTAAACGCATTTTAAAACATGAGGGTAATTGCGCGCAGCAGTGGGTGATTGCCCGCAGCGGCGGCTAGGATGTTTGTTACTGAGGTGAGTTTGAATGTTTGCTCCATTAACGAATTCTGTTCCGTTTTCGTTATATATAAGTGAACAATAGAGATATTACGCAGTGTTAGTACTTCTATTTGTCTTTTGTGTGTAAGTGAATGATGGTTTATTTGGTGTTTAATTATGCAAGAATTAATAGCTATAGCATGATACATTATTTTGCTGGGAAGCTATTGTTGCAGAAATAAGTTACATATGGATTGAGGAGAAGATCCAAAGATATTGCTGCGGAAATAGGTTACAAACGGATATCCAGAAACCTCATTAAAGGAATGATGAATTGTGCTATTATATTTTGTGATTTTTCATACCTGGAAAGCAATGCATTGCGGTGTTTGGCATATTGAGTTGTGATGGCTGGTGTAGTTATAGACCTCATCTTTCCTGAAATGATTAGTTTTTTTATTATCATATTTTTTATGTAATTCCCACCATTTTGCATCCTTAAAAGCATTCTGTTGTCCCCTTTTACAGTGCATATGGTTGAAATTTATAGAATGGTATTCACATTTGCACCCAATTTTTTTTTTTTAAATGGGACCTTCGCAGCAAGAAATTAAATGAATGATAAAAGCTTCATTTCATTGGTTACACTCAAATGAAGCTTCATGAATTAGAGATGAAATAATGAGAGTGTGTTCAAAAAATAAAATCGTTTCCTAGATGGACAAACTTTCTCTTTGTCAGTGGTTATGAATGGTATTTGCAAAAAATTAATGTTTTACATGTCTCAGAAGTTAACTCTATACTTGCAGTCATTAATTTAATGTCTTTGAAGATCCGTTGATCACGTCTTCAGTTTGTATATTTAATGTTGGTAATTAGTTTTTTGTTTTGCTAATTGAAAGGAGAAGTCTGATTGGAACTGATAATAAAGTAAGATTGTTAACGTTTTGTGATTCAATTTCTGCTCTTTTTTCCTTTTTTGGGGAGACGTAGTTCGCATTACATTATGTGTGGTTTATCTACATTAATAGGAATTATCTCACAGGGAATAAATGCATCATCATATTCGCATGAGGATCACATCGATTGGTAGTTTAGTGACTCTTTTCATCCCATAAAATTTGTTAAATTGTATAATGTTGTCATTTTTATGGGTGGCTGGGCTGGGTTTGGTGGATGATTGGAAAATCAAGATAACAGTGTAGACAATTTTGTACGCATCCTCACTCCAGGGATGAGATCACCTGTCTAATTTATGTGTCTAATTTCGGTGTCTAAGTAAAAACGACGTCGTTTCATGTGTGTTTTATTTCTTCAAGAAAATAAAACAGAATCGTTTCTTCAAAATAAAACACACAGGATAGTTCTCCAACATTCTAAGTGAATCCTTGATCGTTTACAGATACAAGTAGAGCAACAGAATCGTAAGAACGCAAGGATCGTGTTGATACCAAAAGTTGGAAGTTTTATCATGGTCTGAAAATAGACCTAAATCTGGTTTTCTTCATCACAGTATTTGCCACTTTTGCAGTTACTCTCTTCCAAGAAGTTAAATATGCAACGACGGCTTATGGGATGGTTGTTATCACATGCTTAATGAATCTAAATGATTCTAAGATGGTTGTTATGATGGGCTTAATGAATCTAAATGATTTTGTTTTTTATATTAATATGTCGTTTTGCTAAAAATGTATTTCCTTAGGATTGAACATGAGTTACGATATTGATACAAGATGTAAATGGAAGGATACAACCTTAGTCACTCCTATCCTCCGGGAGAGTGGAATCCTTCTCATCGCCATGTAATAGAGTGATCCTCCAATGCCAAATGTTTGATGAAAGCTAGAGAGGAATGTAAGTTGATTTAATTTGTACGAAGCCTCGGTTTGTATCTGTATCACCAAAGCCATAATTATTCTCTTTGAGTGTGTATATTCGGGTTGGTTAACTTCTCATTTGTTAAACGAAAAAGTGGTATTGATCAGGGGCGCAGATAATGACGATGTTGGAAGTATGTTCGGTGTGGAACAATTTATCCAGAACTGCGAACTCCACAAAAGCAATAGCAACCTTCAAGCATGACCCTTTGAAGATTCATGTTCTTCAGGCAAAAGATGAAAAACATGATAGTGATGCAACCTTCAATTAATTTTTCGGAAACATGCAAAGAGGCTTAATGAAGGAAAAAGCTGAGATGCTTGCAACCGTTAATGCTGGTGTTTGAGTTGAAATCTTAGGATTTTAGATGGTGTAAAAATTATATTAACTGGTCATTTTTTTGAGTGGCATTATGATTTTCAAGATAATTAGTGTACCGGCTTTACTTTGTAATAAAATGAATTGATCAAGAAATTTTCTTTCACTTTCCCTTCAATTTTTTATCATCGGTATAATTGTATGCATATATACTTTCAAATTAGCATTGTCCCCGTGCATAATGCACGGGTATTGGAGTAGTATTAATATATGATAATCTTATTAATTAAATTGCACAATCCAAGTGTATCTCATACACATAGTCTGCGCCCTATATGCCAATTAATTGGCTTCCGGAATATTCTTTAATTAATCAATATAATTAATATCTTGTATTTAATTTATTCATAATGAATAAATACCGTCATATTAATTAAATCACTATATCAATTTATAGTCGAGATAAACTTTTCTTATTTGGTTATCACTATAACTGCATTTTAATCCGGCAAGATGTTCTTATGTGTGTGACCCAATAGCTTCCGAATATGTTGGCCGTAGACACAAAGTGCAAATTACGAAAATGCCCTTCATACCTAACGATCACGGGATAGCGTCTAGCAACACACCGTGACCCCAATCATCGGAAGAGTCAAAAGCAATGACTACTACCTTTCAAGTGAAGCAGTTACCGTGCTAATAGAATCCTATCACAGTAATAATATCCAAATGATCGTTTCACGAGTGTCATTACATCAACGATCATATCTTTTAATCTGGATATCACGCTCTCTCGGAATATCGCATTTACTCCCACTTTGCAAAGATTCACGAGAGCTAGACATTCCTTATAAGAAGGCCATTTGGGATATTCACTCCTAATCATAGGATACGTGATTTCCGGACGAACAAACATGTATCCTACGCATGCTTCAATATCACACCCAATCACTACCGCATGATCGCCTCGTGGCTAGGAGAAACCTCAATAGTGTCAAAGCATGACAATCCACACCGTGATGCCATGAAGACTCCGGTCACAAGGATAATTACACAACCGCCACATAGTGCGACACTTAATGTAAGTGGGTCAGTCTAACGTACGCATTCTCTAATACACGTCCACGTACAGTCCAAGTGTCACTACAATTAGATAGATGAGATCTATCTCTATCTTCAATAAGATAGAAAACATCCAATACGTGCCATTCTAATCATACCATCAATGTCCCGTTTGACAAGACATACGACTAGAGACATTTAAGTATCAAACTTGTTACAGTGAATAGAGATCTCATCAACCATAATCACTATCATGGTTTCTCTATCACAGATTGATACTAAGGACGTTACTATATATATATATATATATATATATATATATATATATATATATATATATCATGAAGATAAACAACATATATAATAACAAAAGTGCTTTTATTAATCATAATAAAGTTATTACATGAATTAAAATAGACTGTAAATGACCTAACCCGGTTGGATCCGGTCCGACCCGATTGGGTTTAGGACACCATTTCAACAACAGTGCATGATATGCTTTTCTTGTCTACTTTGCAGTCATAATAGACTGATCCAAAAAAGGATATCAGCTTGAATCCTCTATCCTTCGGATACCACAAACCAACATTCATTATGTGCTTGAGATATTTTATGACTCTCTTTGCTGCTAATAAGTGAGATTCCTTTGGCTTGGCTTGGAATCTTGCACATACTCCAAATGCCATATCAAGTCTGCTTGAAGTGAGATATAGCAGGGATTCAGTTATTCTTTTGAATAAATTCTGATCCAAACCCTTTCCTTTCTCATCTTTGTCAAGAATAGTTATTGCACACATTGGAGTTTAAGAAGTGACACTTGACTCCATTCCAAATTTCTTTATCAAGTCCTTAGTGCACTTTGCTTGATTAATGAATAAGCCATCTTCCATTCTCTTCACTTGTAGTCCAAGGAAGTAATTCAGTTCATCCATCATGCTCATTTGGAATTTTCGCTTCATCAGCTTCGCAAACTTTTCACATAGATTTTCATCTTCTGAGCCAAATATGATATCATCCACACATACTTGGACTAACAAAGTACTTGATCCATCTTTTATCTTCAATAGAGTTTTATCAGTGGTTCCTTTGCTGAATCCATTTCTCACTAGGAACTGAGACAAGGTTTCATACCAAGCTTTGGGGACTTGCTTGAGTCAATACAAGGTTTTCTTCAATTTGTATACTATATCTTTGTTTCCTTTCACTTGAAAACTAGGGGTTACTCTACATAAACTTATTATTCAAAAAGTCCACTTATAATACACTTTTTATATCCATATGATATACTCTAAACTTTTTGTGAGCTACATAGGTGAGGAACAACCTTATTGCTTCAAGTCTTGCTACTGGTGCATAAGTCTCATCATAGTCAATCCCTCCAGCTTGGGAATAGGCTTTAGCCACTAGTTTGGCTTTGTTTATGACTATGACACTTTGCTCATCCATTTTGATTCTGAATAACCATTTTGTACTAATGATGTTTTCATGATCATGCTTGTCTACTAGTTCCCAAATTTGATTTCTTTCAGAATCATTTAACTCTTCCGGAATTGATGTTATCTAGACATAGTCTTCGATTGAATCATCAATTGACTTTGGTTCTACTTGTGATAAGAAACAAGTCAACATGTATTCTGGATGTCTTAGGGTTCTTACTCCAGCATTTACATATCCAATCACCTACACAGCTGGACTGTTTCTCAACCAGTTGATGTTTGGTTCTAGTTGAGGCTGTGCTGGAATCTCAGCCGTTGCATCTTCTTGTTCCTCAGCTGAGTCTTCTGAGCTAACCTTTGGCATTTTGGTGTTTACATAGATCTGTTCTGATGCTTTAAATGTTTTTGACTCTTTCTCTGGATCTTTTACGACAAGGTTTCTTTTGTTTAAAATCCATAATGCTTTGCTGGTATCTAAGTATCCCCTGAATATGCCTTCATCATCTTTCTCATCAAAAGTATTTAGCTGATCTATGTCGTTGTTGTGTACATAAGACTTTTCTCAACACATGTGTAGATGTGATATGTTTGGTCTTCTTCCATTCCACAGCTCTTATGATGTCTTACCTTGTTGTTTGTTGATGAGTGTTTTGTTCTATGTATAACATGGTGTGTTTACTACCTCATCCTGTAATTTCTTAAGTAGGCCTACTTCAGCAACCATAGTTCTAGCAGCCTCATTGAGAGTTCTATTTCTCCTTTCTACAAGTCCGTTTTGCTGGGGAGTTCCTACTGCTGCTAGTTGATGCATCACACTATTCTCTTCACAGTAGTTTCTGATTACTTGAATTAAGAATTTTGTCCATTTATCTGATCTTTACTACTCTCGGATCCTTTTCATTATGTTGTCTTTTCAACAAATATGGATGTTTCTTCAAGGTTTCTTTCTTCTTGTTCATGGACACACTCCACGTGTATTTGGTGTAGTAATCTAATACGACCAAGGTGTACTTCTTTCCACTGACACTGATTTGCGTGACAGAACCAAACAAATTCATATGATGTAACTCCAACATTCTGGTAGTTGACTAGTGAGGCTTAGACCTGAATGAACTTTTGATCTGCTTTCCTTCCTGGCATGCATCACATATATTTTCCTTTTTGAAGGTTATCTCTAGCAATACTTCCAAAAGCTTTGTCTTTGCTAATTTGTTGATTGACTTGAAATTCAGGTGGTCGAGTCTTCTATGCATGTCCATCATTCTTCTTGTTTTGATTTTACAGTCAGGAAAGTTTCTGCTTTGGTTGTGCTCCAGTCAACAATATAAATTTTGTCATCCCTTTTTCCAGAAAGAACAACAGTATTTGTTTGTTTGTGGATGATTTGGCAACCTTCTTTGCTGAAGTTGACATTGTGTCTTTTCTGATAGAACTGGCTAATGCTTAAAAGGTTGAAATTCATCCTTTTGACATAGGTTAGCTCATTCTTCAATAGGTATCCTTCTCCCTTTTTCTAACCAGGATTTTCTTAGCATCCAAATGTTAATTCGGGACCATCAAATGCTCTATAGACCCTCTAATAGTGTTTTCTTCATGTCATATGTCCGGATCATCCATTATCAATGTACTAGGCCATCTCAGTTTCTTCTATATCTTTTGTCATTAGGTAGAAATAGACTTGTTAATCATCTGAGCTGGAAGAGCTTCTATTGTCAGATGAGTCACTATCAGCAGAATCACTGCCACTCCTGCTATTGTTGATGCTGGTCTCAGCTTTTAAGGCCTTTCTACTCTTTCTCTTGTCGGTTGAGTGCTTATCTATCGTTTGATTTATGTTTTTGTCTTTCATAATATTTGTTCTTCTTGATGACTGGTGTTGTGTAGTCCACTTTGAAATGTCCTGGTCTCTTGAAGTTGTAATATAGAGACTATTCTCGTGTCTCATCTTATTTCTTTGATACCTTTGTAATTGCTGCTAAAGGGTTAGTGTCTTGATGAGCTGCCTTTGTTCTGTCTTTTTGCGAACTTCACGAATTCACTCATCAGAAGTGCCAGTTGTTCCCTCAAATCCTCTGTTTCTTTGCTGGAGGAATCAGCGAACTCGTTTCCTGACTTTTGCGGGGTACTTTGTTGAGGTGCAACAAGTGTGCTGGTCTTTTGTGCATCAGCTTTGCCACCTTCCTTGTTGTTTAACACAAATTCATTAGCCTTCAATTTTAACATTAGAGTCAGAGTATCAGTTTCACTCCACTTCAAGGTTCCCAGTAGAACAATTGTCTTGATTTTCCACCTCTATAGTAGCGCTCTCAAGATCTTTAGGCATACCTCCTTCTATGGGTAGGTTTGACCAAGCTGGTGCAATTCACTAATTATAGTGAAGAATCTTATATCCATCTGTTCCACTAATTCACCACGCTTCATCTTGAAGTTTTTGAACTTTTTATTTGCCACTGATAACTTGTTCTTTTTGTTGCCCTCTGAGCCTTCGCTGATCAGCGCAAGCTTGTCACACATTTCCATGGATGACTCGCAGACTACAACTCACATGAACATGTTGCTATCAAAGGTCTTTATTATCATATCTTTCGCCACAAAGACCTGGTTGAATCTTCCTTCATCTGGTCCGACATTAGCATATCTTTCCACTCATCTTTGGGCTTTTATATCCACTTGCCTACATCTAGTCCGGTTTCCTTCATAATTTGAATTGGTCCCTCTATGATGATGTCTATCATTTCATCGTGGGTCGCTGCAAGATATGAAAGCATACGTATTTTATATTCTTCAAATTTATTAACGTTGAACACAGGGATTTTAGACATAAATCCTTGTGTTTCCATGAATGCAAGATTTAGAACGGTTTGAAATTTATATGACAAACTCCGATCTCTTTGTAACAAGAAATCAGATCTGAGAATGTTTCGATACAAAGAAATCTACTCTGATACCAATTGTTATTCCCAAAGAAAGGAAAGAACAAAGGTCAGGGGTGAATGACCTTGTTCACTAGTTCTGAAAAACTCTTCTTAAATTGATAGTGCAGCGGAATGGATTTTTAAAATATTTTTTTCAAAGATTTTGCATACACGCAAGAAAAAAATAAAGTTCCATGAAAGTAAAGTGCGGAAATTAAAGTGCGTAAAGTAAAGAACACAAAATTATAGAGGTTCAAGGTGGTGTAATCCTCAAGTGCTCTCTTCTCTTGTGATGATCGGAGGAATTCTATATTGTCTATTACACAGGTACAATAGTAAGAAAATCCTTCCTAACACCAGTTGCTTCACCTGAAAATTACTCAATTGCTTCTATAGTTCCACTCCCGATATTCCTTCGGTGGATCCTTCAACAGCTATCACTAATATACAATTCCTTAACATATGGAATCTGCATCAATTGCTTCAGTCCTTCAAATCCTGCAGCTTCTTCACTGATTGATGGATCTCTCTTGAGATTAGCAAGATATGAATCACGAGATTCACTATTATCCATGTTCAGACTTGATTTGAACAAATAAAGCACATAGATTTATAAGGCTCGGATGATTTTGGACATAGTTTTTTTTGAGTTCATGAGAAGTCTTTGGATAAGCATTTATGCTTTAATGTGCATGTCTATTCTTGTTGTTGTTCTTCTGATCAAGACTTCAATTTATAGCCTTCAATCCTTGACAATTTGAGTTTCCATCTGTTGAATATTTAATTCTTGGAAATTAATAATTGATGTTGCTTCATTCGATTCCCATGATATTTTCAATCCTTGTTTTTTTAATTCATTTACCCAACGTTCTTGTTTGATCAGTGTATTTGATTTACTCTGAAAAATTCAATATCGTTCCTTGAATTTATCATGTGTTTTAATGTATCTATTGACTGAAACACGATTTGTCATCAATCTTCACTTTTCTCATTTAATCCGGACATGGCTAACTGAGTTCTAGGCTTCAGTTTGCCGATTTTCTTATGACTGACCCTTAATTTGGGTGAGGTCACTGAACACAATTTTTAAGAATATAACTTCATCACTTATCTGAACATACATAGGTTTACTCAAGGTCATCACAGACTTCTTTGATTGTAAAGCATTCCATAGGTCTTCTTCACTGAGTCTGCTTACTCAGTCTTCTACTCAGCTAACTTTTGACATGGTCTTCACTTCACTGAGCTGACCTATCAGTCTACTATTAGAGTGCTTAGTCTGACAAACATGTACAAGGTCAAACTTCTAGTAAGCCTATACATATGATCATTTCTATACTCATTCAGACTTCTATAACAGCTGGTCAGGCCATAATCAAACTACATTTTTCCTAACAACTGCTACCTATGAATACCAAGGAGCGGGTTACTGAAATTCTCACAAAAGCTTTAAATGCACCACTTTTCTCTTATCTATTGTACTAGTTGCGGATGTCCAAGATATTTAAACCAAGTTCCTGTAGCTTAAGGAGTGTTGAGTTCAAGTTGATTCATATACCATTCTCAGCTTGAGGGGAGTTACAGTATATGGCTGAATGAGTGATGAGTGCAAGATAATCAGCTCAACATAACAAACAGTTCAGCATGATAAAGAACTGAGTACACCCAGTTGATCAACACAAACTCAACAGAATGTTGAGGACTCGGCAGAATACTTTTTAGATATTGTATTTAAACGGTTATTATGTTGTAACTGCCATGTAACTTCCTTTAACTGATTCATGAGGTTTATGATACTATAAATACCTCATGATGGGAAGCATTGTAACTTAACTCATTCATTATTCTTTCGAGTAATAAAAATCCGCATTATATTTTGTTGTGTTCTAAGTTTCACAACTTCAACATGTTTAGATTGTTAGACTCTTGCTTGGTTAATTTTCCTTGCTTATGCTTGTTGATACTTAGTGTTTTATTTTCAACATAGAACTACACATACACACTTAGATGAGATCGATCGAAGACTCTTTATGTGGGAAAATGGGTAAGGGAACCAATAATGAAATTCGAATCATTGACAACGATGTTGGACTGCTAAGTGGGTTTTGTAGCTTTTCTACGCAACTAGAAAACATAATCATGTTTATTCACTTGTTTGATAATTAGAATCAAACCGGTGACGCGGTGTCGGATTGTTAAGTAAGCTTGTGGGTAAACATAGTAGTAGAAGAGCGCACTGGTTTTAAGGGCTTGGCTACTAGCTCTGAGGGATACACCATTAACACTAAGAACACTATAATGGAAGGAAGGAATGTAAAATATTATCCCTACATGACACAAGAGAAACACACTCGAGTTCGCATTATCCTTGCTAGCACGTTATCTTTATTGTTTTCATTTCTAGTCATTAACTTGTCCTCAATTTATCGTCTTTGTGGCTTAAACCAAGAATAAATGATTGCTTAGTATTTAACCTCACATATCTGTAGGATACGATCTTGACTCACATTTTCTAGGCTACAATTGATCTAGTACACTGCCAGAGATTTGTAAATAGAATTGTCTGATCAAGGTCATTTTCGTAAAAATGAAAAAGTGGAATATTGTCCACTGTAGCGAATAGTGAATTTGAGATAACTAATAGTGGAATTGTCCTTATCACACAGTTTGTATTTTCACCACCCTTATTCCTATTTTTCCCTTTTTCTGTCCGTCATTCTCACTTCCTCTTTCTTCAATTCATATGCTTAAGGCTTGAAATATATAAAATTGTTTTCTAACTATTTAAATTCATTAGCGGGTTTATCATCTCGTTTGAATGGTAAAACAAAGGGGAAATTGCAAAATTGGACTCATAACTTTGGGACGATATCAATTTCTATCCTATAGGATTCCTATTTATCATTTTTTGTCTCATAACTTAAGAAAACACGTCAATTTCCGGACATTTATAATTTCCGGTGAGACTTGTTCAACTTTTTTTTAAATATTCGGGTTATTTTGATTTTCCAGCAAAAAAAACGGATTCTCGTAAAACCCCAAGTTTTTAGTAATTACTTATTACCTATTTTTTGATTAACCTAAAATATTAATTTTAATGAAATTAATTTAGTTTTATTTAGGAAAATAAAACTCCCATTACCCAGTATTTCTTCACACGCCAATTTCATGAAAAAAAAGGAGGAGTTCGATTGAGAAGAAAAGAAGAAGAAGAAGGAATCTTCAAAATATGTTCTAATCCGTTGATCAATTGTGTAGACCATAGTAGAGGAAATTGATCTTCTCGTCGCCGGCATCGTTTTAATACCAACAATTCCACAATCTGTAAGTTTTCAGTTATAAGCCTAAATAAGTATCACAATCGTTTCATGTTTGAATTCTGAGTTTTAATGATGTAAAATGTTGTAGTAATCGTAGAATTATGCTTTTTGGTCGAAGATATTGCATAGAAGTCGAAGAATCAAATGATTCTTTGTTGTGTTGCTTTTGGATCGCTTTCTTTGCAAAATTAAGGTAAATGGTGGTTCTAAATCGGATTCTAGTTGTTGTTACATGAATGATACTATAATTGTTGCATATTTAAGGTGTAATAAGGTTGGGAAAGAGTTGTGTGATGAGTTGCATTAGTTTTGCATCGAAACGCAGGATGATATGCTAATATTTGTCGCCTGGTGAACGACAGACTGGCTTTAGCACGCGCCAAAATGGTCAGAAATTTGATGAACGGTTTTGTTCGGGTTGAAGGCACGCCAAAGAGGCATTGATCATGCCAAAGATGTTAGGCATGGAACAAAATGCTCTTTTAGGGTTTAGTGCGTGCCGAAAGGGCTTAGCGTGCGCTAAAGAATGGTAGAGTTGAACAAGATGTCTTTGTTCAGCTTTAGCGTGCACACCAAAGGGTGTTAGCGTGCGCCGAAACACCTGTCCACTATGTTTTGATGTTTTCTCTTGTATAACATGATGCTTTATGGTATGTGTGTCCTTGGGGCATTATTTGAAACATGGAAATGTCTAACATTGTCATCTGGTTACCTCGACTCAGCACCATAATTGATACCCTCTGCAGGGAGACGGTGGGAGCAACGAAAGACGGTTGTTTTAGGCCTTGCGGGATATTTACATAGTAGTCAATAGTCCATTTACAATGTGCTAGGTAATATAATTATGTTTTCTAGGACTAGATGTCTTTAGGAAACCTGTAAGAGAATAAACCTGGAGTTTTAAATGAAACTCATAAATACATAATTGTGTGTCTAAAAGCTAAAGGGTTGTAACTTTTCGTAAGGCACATTTACGATTCGAAGCATGGGCAAGCCCACGCGGACCAGTCCGTGGCATTTGAGGTGTTTAACTTGTCCCGGTGCTGACCAATCATTCATGCATTGTGCCCTCCAGTTATAACGTAACAAACATTACTTGATCGAGGTTTTGCTAATAGAGCTAGTAGAAGGAGACTGAGTTTTTTTAGTAGTTGTAGATTTATTTCGTTGTAAGTAGTTGTTGTATCCCAATTCTTCTACTCCTTATTGGGTACAATTGTACTTACCCCTTATTATTTTCGCACCCCGAGAAGGTGATTAGCGGGTAGATGAGTTTGGTTATGATGATAGGCATGATGGAGCTGACATATGAGATCGAGACTTATGACGATGCATGTCGTATTCTATTTATGCAATTGGATATTGTTGTTGAGAGATATAAGCCTTTATTAGTTTGAGAGTTTCTAGATTATATCTTTCTACATCATGGAGTTTTTTAATAGTTGTGAACAACATTTAATTCGTTGTTTTTCGTTTTGTTTTCTTAGACGTGAAGTGAAACTGGTGATTCCGTTTTGTCTTTTGACAACCCCGACTCATTCTTAGTTTTCATTTCCGCTTTACTCTGATAAAATTGTTATATGAAGCTTACGTACATATTCCTTTTATAAGAGAATTAAATGCCTGTCGGACGTTTTTTACGAGTAAAGACTTGGTGCTCGGAAACGGGGCGTCACAATTCGGTTCAGCCCCTAAACTTTCTTGAATCATTAATCACAATGACGAAAATGAAATTTACTGCTGCTAAAGCTGATGTCTGTCCGCACAATAATGCTGAAAGATTTTAAAGAAGCATGAGACAATGTTTGAATTTGTTGACAACGAACGCTCCTATGATTCATAGAAATGCATATATGAATTAATGAATTTTCTTCCTGAATGTCCTCTATATTTGTAAGTCTCTTCCGTTCAGAGTGCCCGAGCTTGTTCTGTTGTACAGGCATGTACATCTCTGATAAGTAATTGAAACAAAAAAATGGATACTTGTATTGTCTTACAATGAACTGCTGCTTATTAAACAAAAGAAATAATGGTTGAACTTATTTGAAGACTTTCTTTGTAATGCCCCAAAACCCCGGGCCTGGTAGCATTAAATGAGACATAAATGGTCCAGTCAACTATTTAAACATTCGTCAGCGCTTGGTCTAAAATGGCTAACCCGAGTTGACAATGCCTTTTATGTCTAACACTTATATTGTGGTGATGTGCTTCCTGTTGGAAGTAGCGTCCGAAAGACAATTTCTGTAATTGTTTTTATAAATAATAAATGATAGATTTATTCTCATCTTATTACTTGCTTCGTTCTTGTAAGTAAAACACTGCTGAAAACCCCAAGTCGTATCATATGTAGCCATATAGCTTAGTGTGTGTCACACATTAGGATTAAGTTTATGGTGAAACAATTGAACTGTTAGTCCGTGGAGAACTTAATCAAAGTATGAGATCTATTGATTAAACCACTATTAATGCGCCCAGAACACTTTATGGTGTGACCATATTATCCGGACCGTCGATATTGGTTATCTAAGTGAGGCATATATATATGATGAGAGTCATATAGGACTGGATCGATTTAATTTGCATTTCTTATATAATTCCGTGATTGAGAAATCTTATTAAATCACAAGATGATCATATATGGATTAACCTTAATCCTCAAGTGATTGCATACTCCTACTTGTTTCAAGATAGGGTTTGATGTGTTCGTTAAGGATCGCTAAGAGGCGTGGTCCAAATCACCTTCACGTTGGCACTATTCTGGAATTAGTGAGGAGTGTGTGTCTCACATATATGAAATCCATTCCTTCCTGCGGGAAGCAGAAAGACAATTCTCTTATTTGTTAATCCTAGAAACTGATCGATCGGCCGAGTTTGTATTGGTTATGAACTAATTTATCACTAGTGGGTTAATGGTAAATAAGCATAAGATGTAATGAAGAAGATTTACGGAAATAATCCCGCTTCATTACGGATAGTCTATGGAGGGTTACTCTGTATGTAATGATTATATCAATGACCACTTATTGACTCGACACTTTGAGAATAAGTTATATCTATAATCGATAGAGTTCAGTTTCGGATTTATGGTGGCGTAATTCCGGAATTAATAAGTTGAGTAGAAATATTATGTTTGATGAATATTTTATTCAATTTATTGTAGCTACTGGTTATAGGTCCATGGTCCCCGGGTTGGATACTAACACGCGAGTGTTTTCTCGTTTTGTGGAACATCGAAAATAAATTAAATAGTTGGTCTATTTAATTAATATGCAAGATTATTTATTTGATAAATAATATGTAAAATAGAAAATACATTTTCTATTAAATTTAATGGCAATATGGCGCCACATATTTGTGAGAAAATTAGAAAAAGAAAATTAGAAAAAGAAAATTTTCTAGATTATGTCCAATGTGTAATTAATTAATTATTTATTTGTTAGATAATTAATGGAAAGATAAGAGATTGATTTTTTAATCATTATCTCATTTATGGAGATTATCTCTTATTTTATAGGAAATAGCTTTTCCTTATGGAAATAGGTAATTATAATGTGAAAATGATAACTTTTTTTGACTAGTTATTTTCCTCCCAACACAATTACACATTGTAATTTGCACCACACACTAAATAAAAGAAGAGAAAAATTAGTTTCGCGTTCTAGCCAATGGGAAGAAGAAAAACGGGAGTTTTTTCTTGAGCATATTCGAGGAGGTTTTACTACGAGAATCGACGTCCACCAGTCGTCGCTTGGAGATACAATCCGGAAGACTGCGGCTTCTCCCTTTCCGTCGATTGCTTATCCTTCTCTCCGGTTGGGGTAAATCGACTAACCTTCTTGTAGATTAATTTACTATGTGAATCATATCGTGGTAAAATCGAAAAATGAATTTTAATTCGTAGCTTCTGCTGTGCATGATCGAGCGTCTCAATCGATGCTGTAAATCAGATCTGACGATCCAATTATGGATCGGATCCGTATTCGGGTTTTTGTATATCCAGCATTGTGGTATCGGAGCCAGGTTAAAGCTTTGCAATTTTGATTGCATATTTAATTAATAATTAGTGGAATTGAATAAAAATTGCATCTTTCATATATTTGTAATATATATGCGTGGTTGAATGTTGTGGTTGACGAGATGGATTGGGGTTGGTATTGTTTACCCGTTCGTTGCTGTTGCTTTAGATTTTCGTTCAGCAAATTGATTCAAAATCGTTCGTGGCACAGTGGTTCGGTGATGATGCAATGGAGTTTAACATTTACGGTTCAAGTCATGCTGTTCTCAAATTTTTTTTTCTATTCACGTTGGCTCCAAAATTTTCTTTTCTATTTTTCGAAAAATCTGGAAGATTATGGAAATAAAAACACAGCAGCTGGGATTCAAACCCGTGTCCAGCAGCTATGAGAAGAAGCATCTCACCAACTCGGCTAGAGCTTTTTTGTTCAAGAAACGGAGCTATTAATTAATATACTGAGCGGCGGCAGAATATAATAGAAGATTAGTAAAGCTATTAGATTGGGTTTTGTTTTCTTTTATTTAATCTTAATTTTATAGATTAGATATTGGGTACCAACGATCCATCTCCGTGGTTTATTTTTCGAATTTATTTTCTCTTGTGATTATTTATGTGATATAACCATGTTATGCATCATATTAATGAATTCCACTCCTAGCATATGCATACATGTAGAAAATTAATATTGGCATTAATTAGACATGTATGAACACGATAATTAATTTAGATTAATAATAAATTAAATTAATTAAAGGAAACGGAATTTTATAAGGATATAAAATTCACATGATAAACTTAATTTAGGATTATGAATCATTCGGGGTTTTGGTTATGTAGTGTCTACATTAATTAGAATTTTGATAATAAAAAATTGGAAAATCATGAAAAATTGGACATCAACTAGACGGTAGTTGGAACCGATAAGTTGGTGGTTGTTTTTTTGATTTATTGTTTTTTTTCTTCGAATTATTGGATAAATTGAGATCTTAAATATTTATCATGACAAGATTAGGACTCTAAAATTCTACGGGAATTTTAGTTGTGTAATGTTTACATGAAATATTTCTAAATAATTAATAAATTGGAAAATCATGAATATATAGTGTCACTAGTTAGACGGTATTTGGAACTGATAATCTAGTGAGAGGTTTAAATTTTGTGATTTATTGTTTTTCAAATTATTAGAAAATTCATAAAGTCCTAATGTATTAGGATTATAAAGTTTTTGGTGAATTTTAATTGTGTAGTGTCTACACAAGGAATTTTAATAAATCCATAAAATCAGAAAATCATGAATATACTGACACTAGTTAGACGGTGTTTGAAACCGATGAACTAGTGGGAGGATTAATTTAAAATATTCATGATCTATTGTTTTTTGGATTATTAGAAAATTCTAAAATCCTAATAAGACTACCTAATTTTCAAAATAACGAGTGGGAGCGGGGAAGATGACAACCGACCCCACGGTCTCTACTTTTGACACAAGCACGTGAGAGAAGGGTGACGCCTCGAGCCGCTTTGATTACGGCCCCCTGCGGATGGCCTTCACTCCTATCAAAATTCAAGGCTTGGTCTCCGAAAGGATAGGACTCGTCGAGTCACTGACCGACCCTACGGTGGCATACTCGGGGCGTACTTTGAGGTCTGAAACAGTAGGTCACACTCACAAAGATATTTTTGGAAATATCTTGGCTGAAAAAGAAGGTAATCAACAATTATATGGAGATTTATGATTCTTAATTGTTAAATTGTTGAGAGAGATTGTCTCAATTTAATCGTCATTGTGCTAATACCGACCCTGCGGCAGTAGTATGATGTGAGGTTAAACCCATGGAATGGTAGGATAAACTGTATGCATGACATCACGTTTATTATTCCTAAAATTATTATATGTTGTGGTGTATTATTTGATTTATATTTTTGTAATAATTTATTTTACAACTACATATCATCTCAATGTATCTAAACTGCTAAATACGAACCATTGACTAGTACCGACTTCGTAAAAGTGGAAAAGTATAAAGAACGATGAACTCATAAATCGAGAATGCAAATTAATTTTTTCGAAAGAGGATGTTCCTCTTGAGTCTACAAACTTAAGTGACATTGATAAGTATGTCACTGCTGTCACTTGTGTTGAACGAGAGACAAAACAACATTAGTTCAAAGATGACGAGAATGATTTGATATCAATCTCACTGGACATCCCACAGTTCACGAGTAGTGTCTACTCAAATAAACTGATAGTTCAAGGTCATTTCCTTTTATAGAAAGCCAAGAATGGGAAGGTAAATGTCTACAAGTGTAAGTCATCTAAACTAAATAAGTTAAAGGCTAAACCGAAATATTAATAAAAGAAAATAAAGGATAAGGAAAGGGATTTCAGATCACTAACCTATGAATCCTTAGAAACTTTCTTAACCGAGTTACTTGACTCAGAAGCTAAGTTCTTTTGTAAGAACAAGGTAGCTGGGCATTCATAATGAAGAAAAGACAACGGGCAGTTATTGCAGCTAAGATAGTGGGAGTGATATAGGGAAAGAAATTTCGGATTTTAATCCTTGAATATCGCAGAAATTTAATTTCTATTTTTAGAATTCGTTGGGACGAATGGATTCACTTTCAAATCAATAATATAGTTGCCTCAAAGAAAGTGAATATGACATTTGTATATGATTCTGAGACTCGGAATTTTGTCTGATAAAGCCAGATCCACTAAGTAATGCTGAAAAAGGTATATGTAATACATCACAAGCTATTAAGACAAATGGTTTCCATATTAAGATAAACGATTCTTCAGCATCTATTAATTAGTGCATGTATCCTAAAGATAAGATCTAAAGACTGGCTAAGGGTGATTCCTATCTTCAGTCTAAGAACACTATCTCAAAGGAAAAATGACAAAGTACGTTTCGATTAAGAAAAGGTAATGTAGCTGAAGAAGTATCACAACTTGTTCATATTAACCTTTGGGGTCTTATGAAGGATACAAGCTAGTGGGAGGTTTTGAGTGGTAGACATTCTGTCTGATAACTACTCGAAACGCCTGGTTTATCTAAATATTTGGAGGAATCTCTGATATTACCAGAGAAGAGAGTATTTCATGCTCAGATATAGGCTATAGCACAGTTTTGGCACTGATGCTCGGCCTACCTCCGAGTGAAACGATTTCACTGAAAGGATAACCATGGATTGTCTTATATAGTTATTGATATGATACAATACACTGCTTAACTCAATTAAGATATTAGTAGCAAAAATAACGGTTTACATTATTATGTAATACCGAGAAGTCTACCTAGAAGATGCTTATGAATTTGTAGATAAAGAGTGAAGTACATTTAATCCATTTCCACAAATAGAGGCATTTAACACTAGTGCTTGAAGGTAGTGTTAGGAAATAGGACTGGATATTTTACATACACGTTCAGATGGTGACTGTTCGTGAAATACCTTAATGCAATGAGTAAAGGTTGGTTATAAGATTCTTAAGATTGGATAGTGACGGTTACACTGTTACATCCTTTCTAAAAGAATGTTTAAATAACAACCTTAGACCTTGAAGTACACACAACAAGAAAAAGGGTTATCAATGATGGGAATTTAATGACGGGTCAAACTTACGTCATTAAATGGTAGATATAATGACGGGTTCTATTTTATTTTGTAACATGATGACCTAATATTAATTCCCGTCATTGTTTATCATCTTTCCCGTTATTACTGATCCCATAAAAAAAATTCCTCTCATTATTTATGTTTATATATTAAAAAAAGAATCCCACCCAATTATTTTGTTACACCTACCCTCCCATTTATTATCTATTACCATTTCAAAAAATTATTATCTATTATCCTATCATTCATTCATTAAAAACAATTAATCAAACACCTCTTACATTTATCCATTTCCATCAAATTACTAACCCTAATCCTTTCACTGATGCTCGTTCTTCACCCTTTCTTACGGCTGCTCTGTACTTCACTCTCACGCTCGCCGCTGCTCTTTTCTTCACACTACCTCACCGCTGCCGCCGCTCATCTTCGAACTTTGAATATTGATACACGCTGATAGCACATAGCAGACTTGGATCCTGTCTTTCCTCAGCACTCGATTGGGTTCCATCAATGGAAGCTACAGAGCTCAGAATTTAGATCTCATGAGGCAAATCAGTACTCCTGCTGAATTGTTCTCTCCTTTATCTGCTCAAAATGGTACTTATCTTTTCTTCAATTTACTAATTTGGGTCAAATTTTGTTACGGATGCCGGATGCGTTATTTCATCTGGGTTTCTTTTTTTCTTTTCTTTTTTTCCCTCTGTTTTTATTTCTCTTTCCCTTGTTATTGTTCTGCAAAGCTTTCTGTTTTATAGGCGTTAAATAAAAAGGACTGTAGAAAAAGCAAAGGTGGTTTTACAGAGTTAATTAATTAAGATGTAGGATTATCTAGGAAATTATGATTTTTAGCCTTCCATTTATGTTTAAATCGCTTAATTTCTACGCTGTGTTGAAATATGCAGGGTATGGTTCAATTAAAAATGCACGAAGCTATGGATTTTCAAATGGTCCGGTGGAATTCTCATCTCCTATGCCATCTACTTTGGGTATATTATCAAGAATCTTAGAGGTTGAGACTGAAAATATAGAGATGATTATTCCTCATGACCGAAAATTCGGAGATGGATATAGAGAACCCTCATTTTATGGTTCTGGATTGCCCTTTAGTTCTTGGAATCACTCTACAAAATTTGGTGACAACTTGAATGATGGACTCAAGATAGAAATGGACTGTAATGATGAGACCCTGATTTCTGATATTCAGGTATTAATTTCCCCGATTGATTGTTCGTGTTAATATTCTTGACATGAATCGAAACAGTTTTTACTTCAATCAGATCCAGGGAGGAGGGCCTAGAAATCGGCCTAATACAATGGATAAGTTTCTGCATTTACAAGATGCAGTTCCCTGTAAACTCCGTGCCAAACGCGGTTGTGTTACCCATCCAAGAAGTATAGCTGAGAGGGTAATGTTTAAATTTCAACCCAATTATAGATTACAAATTTCATTGTTAATGAATGTATGTACTATAATTGTAGTATTAACTGGCCTCATTATCATATTTTGTGTTGTATAGGTGAGGAGAACTCGAATCAGTGAAAGGATGAGAAAATTACAGGAGCTAGTTCCAAATATGGAAAAGGTAAGGCCCTTCTGCTTTTTTGTCTTAATAATCTCTAGAGTGGCATTCTCGCATTATAAAGGTATTGTTCTCGCAAATTATTCTCCCATGTCTGTGTTGTTTATGGCTTATGATTGAGTGAAACCTTTGATTTTAGTTTTAGAATCTGATCACAGTTACTCATGACTCATGTAATCTGTTAAACTTGCTCACGTTTATGTCCCTTATTGTGGTTTGATGAATAAATTTTGGTTGAGGTGTAGTTTGGATTGTATCTGGTTTAGAGAGCTTCTGATTTTTGTTTGTGCATTGAACTATGATAAAGTTGGTTTCCCTTGGATTGATAGTTTTGCAGGTAAACAATCTGAAATTTCTACTAGATGCTTGGCAGAATGATGCACTAAGATTCCTCTTTCAGTGTTTTGCTATTGTTTGTTGATAATGAAGGCAGCGTGAGGGGATTTGTCGAGCCAGGTCATGTTATATTCAGATTATTTCTGTGATCCATTTTTGTAAGAGGATGCCGGTGGCTGTGTCACTGGTTTTGCAATACTGCTGTTTTTCTGCTGTTTTTTTTGCTGTTTTTTTTGCAATATTGCTGTTTTTTTTGTTGTTTTTACAAATTTCTTTGCTGTTTTTTTGTTGCCACTGGTTTTGCAATACTTCTGTGATGCAGAAGGGGAAATTCAGATTATTTAATAGGAATTGGAAGCTATAATATTACTGGTCCTGCAGCTGATGTCAATATGATGGAGTATGCAAACATGGAGCAAGTTGCATCGGGCCTTCATGTTAGGCTACGAGCGCGTACCTTTATTGTTGCAGAACCATAGGGGAATCATGTTGTTTTTGTAAACCTAGATGCTTGTATGGCCTCTCAAATAGTCATCATTAAAGTGCTGGAGAAGCTAAAAGACTGTTTTTTCCTTAGTCGGTCTGTTTAAACGTCTTTATTGGCTATGTTTGTTGTAGTTTGATAAAGCTTAGGCATGTCTGCCTTGTCTAAACTGAACTTGCTATCGTGTGCAATCTGCAGTCTTGTTTGGATCAAGACCTAAATTTGTTTTGAGTCTTGGTCTCAGTCATGTTTAAAGCTACATGGTGTGTTGTGTTTTCCTTAGGTGCAACCAAGCTGAGGAGAACCGTGTATTTGTTTTGAGTCTTGGACTTCTTATGTTTTAGGAGAACCGTGTATTTGATTTTATATTGGTGGGAATGGAAATTCAATAATGGTGATTAAAAGTTTGGTACTTGATCGTCTTTGATTCAAGCTTTTAGTTGTTGCTGCATAAGGTTACTTAGTGCTAGACTGCTAGCTATTCTACCTCAAATTTTGTAGCTTCCATGCATGGTGCAAGTTCTGATTCTGTGCTTTTTCACCCCTTTTGCAGGTAGACGGTATGGATTCCCTTACTGTAAAACAGGCTTGCAAATTCGCAAAGGAGCATGGCCCAATTGTGAGTAGGAAACGAGCGTCTTTCAAAGTGAAATTTTATGTTTACCATCAAAATTTTGATAGTTTGTTGTTTCCCCTTATATCATGAGCAGTTAACAATATTGGTCAAGGTTAAGTTGTGTTATTCCCTGTCTTACTCCTTTGTTTATTTGGCTGAATCAGTGAAGAAATTCACTAATTCAGTGTCCTGTTCTGTATCTGTTTTTGAATCTGTGCTTGGCATGTTTATATTTTTGATACACATATATATACACTGTCATTGCCTTGCACTGATCACCCTTTTCACGTACTGCGCCTTGAACACTTTGCTGCACCCAAAATCTGCTGCATATATTGAGCATATAACCTTGGTGTTCCTGCTGTGGCAAAGTTCCATAAACTTGCTGCCTTGCTGAGATGCTTAACCGCTGCATTGGCTGACTGATCTTGTGTTGTTTATACCATGATGAACCTGAGTTTGGTTTTATAAAGCATTTGTTGAACCTGTTTTAGCTCTTGTATCTGCTGCAACATTGTAGTAGGCAAAGGATTTTATTTTTGTTGATCTGCTGGACACTTTGTTCTGAGGATTGACCATCATTCATAATAGTCTCATTCTTTGGATTTGACTATCATTTTTGATAATCAGCTGAGAGTTTCAACACTAGACTGATCAGCCCTTGTCTTGCTATCTGTTGATTGTGTTTTTGCTGATGCATCCCCTTAAGTCCTGGACTATAATAGCTGTTCTTTGTAATCTTTAAGTTCTGAACTGATTTGCCTTGATTTGTAATCTATCTTGCTGTTTTGCTGAACATGTATTAAGTCTTGATTTGCAGTTTGCTATACCCTTCTTTTATAAATCAATCCTTCAAGTTTTAATTTGCAATATCATTTAGAACCTGCTCTATTTTTAAGTGTCTTTGTTTATCACTTTGGTTAATCTTTAATCAATCAGCTTTTGTTTATCATATTAGCTAACTGCTCCTTTTGGTTGATCGCTTAGTAGGTTTGATAAATCAAAATATATATAAAACCTTTGTTTCGGTGTGCTTTGTTTTTTATCACATAGGTTATAACCACTTAGTCTAATAATTAATTTTGTCTGTGCTTCCGAGACTTAGTTAAATTGGACTAAAATTGGTAGTAACAAACTCTGAGTTTGCATAAAAAGAATTAAGTCGAAAAAGTGACCGTGATTCATTCACCCCCTTCTGGATCACCCTGCGCATAGATCCTAACATAGTTGTCTATAGAGAATTATGTACGTGAGTGCTGCTGACCTAATTCTATTTTGTGCTTGTCTTGTTTGCCGGTAGGTGTACCAGCAATTGTGTGCTTTCCAAAGAAAGTTGATGATGTTGATGATCCTAAACTGCAGGAACTTGTTGAAATGGAGCTCTGTGGTATGCTTATTTGCAAGTTGAACATGTTTTTTGATAGTTCATTTCTGGAGTGAATTTTTGTTGACCAAATGTGACATATATGCTTGTATCTGTAGATTTGCTTAGATTCTACAAGTTTCTTTGGAATGAAATCCCTTTTGTGCGAGTTTTCCAGGTCCTTGAGTCATGCTTTGTATCTGGTAAATGCCATGTTCTGGTCTCCCGTATAAATTCATAAGAAATTGAACATGTTGAGTACTTGTTAAGTTGTTATTTCGGGTCTTGGTTCTAAGTGTGTCTGCCTTTTTTGTTCTGTCCAGTTGTGCTTCTGAGTTGCTTTGTCTCGCATAGTTGTTGATGTCCAGTTGTGCACATCCTTCTTGTTTTAATATGTGACTACAATGCATTGCATGGGCATGTTTGATATGTGCAATCTATACAATAGCATGAAGGTAATATGCGTCATTAACGGGTAATCTCCGTCATTAACGGGTAATTAATCTCCGTTATTTAAGAATTCTTGCATGGTAATTAATGAGCGTGTTTTCACTTATTAATGACGGTAATCTCCGTCATTAACGGGTAGAAACTAATATTCAACTTTATTTCTAATAAGAGGCAAATAGTATAATAATGAGCAAATTACTCGTCACTATAAATATTTTTAATGATAGTCTAATCTCGTCATTAAAACCTCGATATCTTTAATGACGAGGTGGGTTCTTGTCATTGAATGCTTTAACTAGAAGGGCAACTATGAGGGGGGCATGAGGGGGATTTCCCGTCATTAAAAGTCTTTAATGACGAGAAAATGGCATATAATGACGGGAATTCCTGTCATTAAAACCCGTTTTTCTTGTAGTGACAGTTACTTAAGGAGTTACTATCTGATTTAATCAGACCGCATACAACATTGGTTGTTGGGGGTTATGCTTATAAATACTACTACATCAGATCAAAATATCGATCCACCCAAATACAGTGGGAGTATGGTTTAATCATTGACCCACTGTGATCATGCAGACTTTATAGTCTGCTGGGGGTGATTGATAACATATGGTCTTTTGCAAGGTCTGTATAGGATTTTGATGAAAGAGGTTGGTTTAAAGCCACAAAGCCTGAAAATAGAGTTTTGGTAATCTATGGCTGTTCACACTCTTGTAGAACCACCTGAGTGTCTCAGGCCCAGTGAGAGTAATTGGATCTACATGGCAAAGAGTCGAATGAATGAGAAAGTTTATCGTTCTAAGCAAAGCCAAGTGGTCTTGGGGTAATTCCCTGAGAAGTAGATAGTTCAATAGGGGTGATGCCCTGAAACTTTCTCATCACTCAGCCTTGCTTGACTCCATGGAAAGCAGAAAGATTAATAGGGTTGATGCCCTGAAACTTTCTTGCCATACAACGGAGCTTGAATTCATTCGGAACAAAGGGTTTTTAGCTCAAAACCAATGGCAGATTGACTGCCTATGCTTATATACATCGGTGGATTAAAGCAAACCTCTAGGTCATTAATAGCCACATGTTTAAAATAAGTGGGCTTGACCAGAATATTGGATGAGTCTTTTGTAGATCAGAGAATCAATATTGGCAAAGTAGTAGACGTTAGTGTTTATAAAGAGTAACACTGCAACAGTTGTAAACAACATGAGTGTGTTATCTGAAGTTGAGAACTGACGAGCCGAAGCTTCTCTAAAACAGAGAAGTAGACTATATTCTTAGAATTTGATTCGGTCGAATTCATGAGAACAAGTTGTGGTTGTTTCCCATTCATCTTATTGTATAAGATGATAATGCATTTTCGTGTGCAATATTTAACGAGAGGTTTCCTACCCAACCCCTCATAGAATAATTCTCTCAATCTTCAGATATAGAGAAAATGGGATAAAAAATTCTCTTTTGGATAGAGAAAGTCAGGTTATTAAAAGTCAATAACAGTCAAATCTTGGATTCGGACGTTGAGTAGCAGTATCGTGCATCCTCAAGTACCTTCGGAGAATGAGGAGTAATATGCTTGTATATTCGGGTGCAAACCTGAGTATTGATTACACTGATTCTGATTTTAAGTCAGATTAAGGATGATCGTTAATTGATCTCGGGCTCAGTATTTTCTCATAGTGATGGAGCTATAGTCTGGAGCAATCCAACACTGCCAATTCGACTTTGTAAGTCGAATACATAGCAGCTTCTAGAGCAGCTAGAGAGGCAGTATAGCTTGAAAGGTTCATTACTGATCTGGGAGTAATTCCACTTCTGGGTAATTCGGTATCACTTCGCTGTGAAAACAGTGGAGAGGTAGCTTATACAACGGATCTTCGCAATCACAAGAGGTCAAAAGCATATTGAAAGTAAATACCACATGGTCAAACCGATCGTGCAAAGAGGCGACGTTTCGGTCCTAAAGATCGCCTCGAGCCGACAACCTAGCTGATCAGTTTACCAAGACGCGTGCATCTAATGTCACTGATAAGTGCTTGGCGGGTATGAAATTGGGAGATATGTCTCATCTGCTTTAGAGAAAGTGGGAGAATGTTGTGGATAGATAGAATAAGGGTGTGGTACTGGTGCTCTAAAAACTATTGTTGTTTGTCTTTACGGGCAAGTGAAAGATTGTTGGATGTAGTGCCCGAAGGACAATTGTTGCTTGTCTATACGGGCAAGTGGGAGATTGTTGAAAGTAGCGCCCGAAAGAAAATTTCTGTAATTGTTTTGATAATTAATAAATGATAGATTTATTCTCATCTTATTACTTGCTTCGTGCTTGTAAGTAATACACTACTGAAAACCCCAAGTCGTATCATATGTAGCCATATAACTTAGTGTGTGTCACACATGAGGATTAAGTTTATGGTGATATACTTGAACTGTTTGTCCGTGGTGAACTTAATCAAAGTATGGGGTCTATTGATTAAACCACCATTAATGCGTCCAGAACACTTTATGGTGTGACCATCTTATCCGGACCGTCGATATTGGTTATCTAAGTGGGGCATTTATATATGATGAGAGTCATATAGAACTGGATCGATTTAATTTGCATTTCTCATATAATTCCGTGATTGAAAAATCTTATAAATCACAAGATGATCATATATGGATTAACCTTAATCCTGAAGTGATTGCATACTCCTACTTGTTTCAAGATAGGGTTTGATGTGTTTGTTAAGGATCGCTAAGAGGCACGGTCCGAATCACATTCACGTTGGCACTGTTCTGGAATGAGTGAGGAGTGTGTGTCTCACATATATGGAATCCATTGCTTCCTGCAGGAAGCAGAAAGACAATTCCCTTATTTGTTAATTTTAGAAACTGAACGATCGGCCGAGTTCGTATTGGTTATAAACTAATTGATCACTAGTGGTTTAATGGTAAATAAGGATAAGATGTAATGAAGAAGGTTTACGGAAATAATCCCGCTTCATTACGGATATTCTATGGAGGGTTACTCTGTATGTAATGATTATGTCAACAGACACTTATTGACTCGACACTTTGAGAATAAGTTATATCCATAATCGATAGAGTTCAGTTTCGGATTTATGGTGGCGTAATTCCGGAATTAATAAGTTGAGTAGTAATATTCTTTTTGATGAATATTTTATTCAATTTATTGTAGTTACTGGTTATAGGTCCATGGTCCCCGGGTTGGCTCCTAACACTCGAGTGTTTTCTCGTTTATTGGAACCTCGAGAATAAATTAAATAGTTGGTCTATTTAATGAATATGCAATATTATTTATTTGGTAAATAATATGTAAAATAGAAAAGACATTTTCTATTAAATTTAATGTCAATATGGCGCCACATATTTGTGGGAAAATTAGAAAAAGAAAATTATCTAGAATATGTCACATATGTAATTAATTATTTATTTATTTGTTAGATAATTAATGGAAATATAAGAGATTGATTTTTTAATCATTATCTCATTTATGGAGATTATCTTTTATTTTATGGCAAATATCTTTTCCTTATGGAAATAGGTAAATTGTAGTGTGAAAATGATAAATCTCTCTTGACTAGTTATTTTCCTATATAAAGAGAGTTCTTCCTAAAACAATTACACATTGTAATTTGCGCCACACACTAAATAAAAGAAGAGAAAAATTAGTTTCTCGTTCTAGCCAATGGGAAGAAGAAAAACTAGAGTTTTTTCTTGAGCATATTCGAGGTGGTTTTACTACTAGGATCGACGTCCACCAGTCGTCGCTTGGAGGTACAATCCAGAAGACTGCGGCTTCTCCCTTTCTGTCGTTTGCTTATCCCTCTCTCCGATTGGGGTAAACCTACTAACCTTCTTGTAGATTAATTTATTATGCGAATCATATCGTGGTAAAATCGAAAAACGAATTTTAATTCGCAGCTTCCGTTGTGCATGATCGAGCGTCTCGATCGATGCTGTGAATCAGATGTGACGATCCAATTATGGATCTGATCCGGATTCGGGTTTCTGTATATCCAGCACTTCCCCCACTTCCAATGTGGGATATCACATTCTCCCCCCCTTATAAGAGACTGGTGTCCTCACCAGGACGTCTAAGATTTGTCCCTGTGGACTTGTCCCAATTCATCTCTACCAGAGTACTCAAGAGGTGGCATGTGGCATATAGGTTCGTCTAGAGGTGATCTGTGGAACTTAGATCCGTCTGATAGTCGACTTTGATACCATTCTGTAACGCCCCCAGAACCCGTGTCTGGCAGCGCTAAATAAGTCATAACTCATAAATGGTCCGGTCAACTGTTTAAAACACCGTCCTCGCTTGGTCTAGCTAAAAGGGCTAACCCGATTTGACTAGGCCTTTTATGTCTCACACTTATATGATAGTGATGTGCTTCCCCCATTTTCAATGTACGATATCACATTTTTATGAGATCGAGTACACGTGGTAAATTTATTCTAGATCGTCCTTATGAAGTAAGATGCCCAAAGAAAAGTGTTCGATCTGAACCAGATATGGATACCAAAGTGAAGGCCATGATCAAGCATATATATTGAAGAAGATGCAGATTCATTTACAAGAAGTGCAAAATTGTATTTCCAACAATTTCTTAGCATTACTTCAATGTTCAATCAGTACTTCTGAATTCACCATATCATCTACATATACTGCATTCTTAATTAGACTGCACTATTTGGTAGGAGGTTAGCCTATGCATACATACATTTAAGAAAATCGAACAGATCTCACCGGTGTCCTGAAACTGATGTGTTCTTTTTTCATATTACAGGATCAAACTCAATAAACAGAAATTTTATGTGGCCAAGATTGGCAGCACCTCAAATTTAAGAGACAAATTTTGCAAATTTGCATAAAACTAGTCCAGTACACAAATTAAACGATGATATGCATGCGAAAAAAGCTCAAGAAGGGATGATTGGTGAAATGTAAATAAAGCTAACTCAGATTAAATTCAGAAAATAATACTAGCTAGTACAAATACAACTGCAATGCTAATTGTGAAGACGATTAGGACCTGAATATATTATTCTTTTATCATCTTCATACATAACACCATTACCTTTCCCCTTCTTATGCTTTCTTCCAGCAGATTTACGTGTTCTCGAAGCTTCATGAAACGTGGGCTCGCTCTTGAAACTCTGCCTAGCTTTTCGCCCAAGTGACCGATTTGAAGTATTTGCTACATTGATGCTCTCAGCTAAAGAAATACGAAACTCAGACAAAATTAAGACAAGAAACATAAAGAAAGCGGCTGTTGCAATCCCTCGTCTTCTAGTAGTTGTTCTTGTTCCTGTACATTCCACAAGAAGTTTCATTTGGTTCAAATTCTGAAGAATCAAGGTTTATAGTATAGGGCTGCAGGTTTGCCTTATAACAGTGTTTTGACTACCATTTGATAGATGAGTGAGATCTTTTAGTAGAAAGTCAAAAGAAGATGTTATACTAGTATATACTAAGAAAAAGGAAAATGGCTACACGGAGTCTATATAGAGCTTAAAATAAAAAAATAAAAAAACAAAATTATATATATATAATTATTTGTGCAAACCTATATAAGATGAGGGGTCTCATCCCAAAACTTACGTTATCAGGTTGCTCCTCTTATATGAGTTTGGGTCTAAATTTTCCACATTGTATTAAAGTCATCCCTCTATTATGTAAATGTTGGGTCACTTTGTTGGCTTCATAATGCCCTTTATATGCTTTGTGTGTTATGTGGCGCATGCTCCTTATAGGCCATACTTGAGGAGACGTGTTAAAATTGACCGACATTGGGTATTTGTTGTTGTATCACCCACCATATTATTCTATCATCTCATTACTCAGGTTTTTAGGATGAGACACCTCTCTTATATGAGTTTCGGCCTAGATTTTCACCCACTGTTGATCATGAAAAATTTTCATCATGGTTAATTTAAAGTAATCATGATTAACGATACAGACGATCATCGTGTTATTGATTATGACACAAACCTTATGCCCTGTAAACTAATTAACTAATTAAATCTATAACACTTTTTTTTGGGTCCTCAATATAGTATAGTGTATATATATTGTTTTACGTCAATAATAACCGCAGACATCGGCAGCTAATACTCGCAATTCCCACTACCCCACACCATTCTGTATGTGTATTTTATGTTTATATCAAATCCTTCCGGAACTCGACTTAGACTTGACCAATAAATATATAGTAGTCTGGCATTTTGTGTTCCAAGTAAACGGTCCACATTTCGATGATCGGAAACGGAAAATAAGATGTTCTAAAGAAGTTTCCCTGAATCATGCAAGATCATGTTACCTGACCACAAGATGAGGGGGAATATATACATAATAATACATTATGCGGGTTCTATCGACACTACAATTTTACTATCGGCATTATCTTTTTTTGTTATTATTTTTCATTTACATCAATACCACCATGATATAACTAATAGCACCACACCCACTTAATAACTTTCAAAAATATACATTTTAGTCCCTCATTTTTAAAACTTAATCACTTTACTCCCTAATTTTTAACTTCTTCCTTAAATCCCTTCAACTTCCACTACACATTACTTCTTCTTTCTTTATTTTTTTTTCATTTGAAACAAACCCCCAAAAAACACAAGTGAAGCATGCATTTCGCCGGAGCATTCGCCGGAAACGCAAGTGATGCTAAACGCAACATGATTTTGATCCAAATCACGTAAGTATGTTGTTTTGTTTACATTTCGTTGGAAAATTGGTACGAATCGGAGGTGGGAATGGTTGGGTTTTGTTCAATCGGAGAAATCGTGTATTTTATGTGTATTCGTTTGTTTGATTGTAATGTGTATTCGTTGTTGGTTGAAATCGGAGTATTATTGGGTGTTTTTCGTTCAACCGGCCGTTTTCCGATCGGGATTTTTGGGAAGATGACCGGGTGCTTAAAACGTCGCCCACACTGACGTTGTGTTGTAGATAAAACGTCAAACGGGTGACGTTAAAGGCATACAGGACCACTCAGGGGCGGATCTAAAGCCACCTAAGGGTGGTCCACGGACCCCGCTAAGAATAAAAATACACTGCATTTTCCCTATAGAAAATATTTCGGACCCCGTGAAAAAAATTATTTAGTGTGTTAAATATTTACGGACCCCGCTGAAAAAATGTTCTGGGTCCGCCAATGGGACCACTAGGATTACTTGTTCCATCATAAGTGTAAGCGACGTTTACCCTACTTCAAAACGTCAGTATGACTGACGTTATAAGCAACGTCATCTCAAGGGGCGTTTTATTGTAACGAGGAACGTCACCTAATCTGTCGTTAAGTTGTTATTGTAACGTTAGTGTGGTAGACGTTATATGCTGAATTTCAGATTGTATGGCAAACTTAATGTGCACAAAACAACTTTGTGCCTCTTGATTTTGTAAACAACTGTCTACCAACTTTGTGTTAGTGTACTTCTTCACATTAATCTAGTTACATTTTTACTCATGATTTATAATTTTTGCAATGTAAGTGTATTATGTTAGTTAAAAGTAAACGTAGATGTGTCTTGCCCATGATATGTGTTGTGTGGACCCGATAAAATAAAGACGTGAGATCTCTTTGCTTTAACAGATTGGGATCTCTTACAAAGCCTTGAGTTCTCTTTGCTGTTTTTGTAGAGTGGCTTACCTGAATCAGTTCCATTAAGAAATGACCAATTATATCTATTTGATAATATCTTCCAAAAATTGATATGCTAAGGATATCCATTTCTTAATGGACTGATTCAGGCTAGCCATTATCTACTTAGAAAGTCCTGATGCCCCCTCACTTTTATAACGGGGAGTCTATCGATGAACAATTAAAAGAACTCACAGTAGAAGAACTTCAGGTATTAAAACAACACTTGTTAATCATACAAGAACTTCAAGTATGTGGTATGGATTAGGGTACCAGTTATGTCTTGTGTGATTGGTTATGTTTAGCTTGAGTATATATGTTGTCTTATTTTCGAATAACATATGGACTGATTCTAATTCTGATTCCTCATTCCTTTTTAATATACAGTAAGGAAAATGGATCGTTTCTTCAAAGTTATGATGCCCGGTTTACAAACAAGTTTGGTATGTGATTATTACTTATGTTACATTTTTATCGCTCATATTAAGATGAATTAACGTGATGTCTTTTTCCTCATACAAACCACGTCGACCCCACGTTGCGGAACACAACTTTGGGGGTTCCTAGTAGCCGCTTAGGGAGATGGGTAGTGAGGGTCGAAGGGATCGACGACGATTCTCTTTGTTTCTTTGGAGCCGGTTGGGAAGCATATGTGGCGGCTCATGATTTGCATTAAAAGGATTTCATTGTGTTTGAACGTTGTGTGAATATCAATTTCAATACAATAGTTTTTTTTATGACACTTCATGTGACAATACTGACGGAGGTCGGACCCACACCTTGCGACGTGTCATCTCATGATAACATATCAATAAATATAGATAGAGGATGTATGAATCCTAAATGTCAATGATCCAACCTTAGCCTATAAGTAGGTACAAGCTCCGACCCGAACCCCAGATCTGGGGGGCCAGCTTGGTAGCCTCTTCTCGACCACCATAGGTAAGCCCGAGAGGTCTTAGGCATAATTCGCCCACGTGCATGCTAAAATCGGATTAACATGGGAAGATTCCTCGACCATAAAGGCTTTGATCCTCAAATAAGTGTGATTATCTCCTACAATTAAAGGGATTGAATCACAATTTTCTCTTCCTTAGGGAACACGAAATCAATTCCAACAAGGACACGGCCCATGCAGGCCTAGGGCACTAGCCAATATATATAAACAATTCCTAAGGAGTTACGATTGACTTTATTCCTGACTAATACATAGGATACATAGCTTGAGATACAATATCTCAAGTCCAGTCTAGACCTCACATAAACCACCCCTTTCTTTTATCATTTTTATTGTTCTTAAAGCTTGAGTAGATTGTCAGTAGGAAAAAAGGCCCCGGAATTAACACCCGATGATTTCCATTGTCGTCAATGGCGCTAGAAGGAGGGCCATCTTACTGACAATCCTGCTCGAGGAATCACCATGGTAACAACTCGACAACAGATCACCAACGGCAATAACGCCAACAATGCCTCATTCCAATGCCCTCAACGTTACCCATCAAGAACTGGTGGATCAGTTGGTGGCTATGGATGATGTCACTAAACTAGCAATCCTTGATGTTGCCTTAGCATAGGACGATGAGGAAGATAAAGATCTGGTGGAAGAAGATACTCTCGAAGAAGAGCTGTAGGAACACGATCTGGATTAGGAAGATCAATATGAGGAGGAGAAATCACAAGAGGAAACACCTCCCCCTCCTCCGAAGCCTAAACGGTCCAAGAAGGACGACCATTCATCCTCTTCCAATCAGGGGAAGCAGCTGATAGACCCCCGTGCAATGGATGCGGCTAGAGCCGAATTGGACGTTATCTTGGGTAAGAGATCTACGGACCTCTCCCTCATATCACCGTTCACCGAGCAGATAGACAATTATCCATGACCTGCAAGGTTAAAGTGCCAAAATCAGAACCTTACGATGGAACTAAGGATCCCTAGGATCACCTTTTTCAAAACCTGACACACATCAAAGTTGGACGTTATCTTGGGTAAGTGATCTCCAACTTTGAGATGCTGTGAAAAATGTTTCTCAATGCCTTTATCATAGCCAAACCCTTCCAGAGGAATGCTACTCATCTTCTCACCCTCAAACAAAAGAAAGATGAGGCAGTGCTGCAATTTTAAAGTAGATCAACGAAGAATATACCCAGGTGAAAGACACCGACGAACGCATTCTAATCGCATCCTTTGTAGCCGGGCTGTGGGAAGGTAGGCTATACGCCAAGATAAATAGTAAACTCCCCAGATCAATGGAAGAGTGTATGGAAGCAGCATATAAGGACTGTCAAGAGGAGGAAGCAAACCGGCTGAAAAGAGAGTCAGAAAAAGGAGAACACAAAAAGGAAAAGGTAGAGGAGCCATCTGACAAGAAAATGAAGTCAACCTAGGACCGAGCAGCCAACTCAGCCACAGATCGGTCAGAGAAATAGCAAATTTTACAGCGTAGGGACTTCGCCCTATTTAACAGACCACGCGAGAAGGTTCTCGCAATCATGGAGAGAAAAGTCATGGCCCAAACTCCACCACCGATGCGAAGTCCCCTCGAAATAAGGGATCAGAGCATGTTTAGTGCCAACCATAAAGAGGTTGGGCATGATTTAGACCGTTGTAGGGATTTTTAGAGGGTTATTGATGCACAAATCATGGAAGGAAAGTTGGATGAGGTCGTAGATCGTTCCTAGTCTGCGGAGCCGCGAGGTCGGCGAGACTATTAGCATAGAAATTTCAACCAAGATCGGGGTCAGCAGGGAGAACCCTAGAGAAGACGAGACCGATCTCCGGAGAGAGATCGACAGATAGATAACCGCCCCATCAATGCAAGCAAAACCATTATGGGTGGCCCCAACAACACATTCGGGGAAACAGAACAATAATGATCGACCTGCCAACTCATCTACGAACAACAGAAATCAAAGGCCAGCTCGGGAAGTGATCTATGGCCCTAGGGATCCACTTCCATTGGTTACAAACAATGAAGGCATGGTCATAAAGGCCATGGTGAATAAGAAACTGGTAAAGAGGATTTTCGTAGATACAGGAAGTGCTGTCAACGTCCTCTACTATTCGACATTCCCTTCAATGAAATTCAAGGATTCAGAGCTAATTCCGGTCTCAGAACCACTGTTCAAATTCACCATACCCCTAGTCCATCTCATGGGGATGGTTTAGCTCGCAACAACCTTTGGGTAGGGTATTCAGAACTTCATCAGCATACAACATCATCTTGGGAAGCCCACCCTAATCGACCTTCGAACTGTAATCTCCCCGGCTCACATCAGCCTAAAGTTTCCTACTGTAGATAGCTCGGTTGAAATCAAAGGGTATCTAGAGGTCACCAGGAACTGCTATACGGCTATAATCAAAAACAAAAGAGTGATCCTGGATTAGGGAGTTCATCAGGTTCTAAGAAACTATGACTCACTTTTCATTCATGCAATTTCATTCAGTTCTTGAACAATTTTCTCAATAAATGGTGCTCATAAGCACCTGGTTCGCGTTTCTTTTCAATATGGTCTTATTTGAATTATCAATTTTATCATGCTACTGTGAATGGCCTTGTTTAAGCCTACAATGTAGATTTTTTCGTAGAAACTAACTACGTTAAGAAAATCTGAGCCCTATCAAGTCGGACTCAGCCTAAAACATGAGAGAAGTCAGTAAAATCTGGCCCAGCTCACCACCAACTTAATGCGGTAAGTCAGCAAAATCTAGCCCAGCTTGCCGAGATATCGTTATTAATTGTGAGAAGTCAGTCAAAACTGGCCCAGCTCGCCAAAAATTTAATACTGGAAGTTAGTAAAATTTGGCTCGGCTCGCCGCAAACTTAATGTGTGAAGTCAGTAAAAACTGGCCCAGCTCGCCAAAAACTTTATGCGGGAAGTCAGTAAAATATGGCCCTGCGAGAAGTCAGTGAAAACTGCCCAACTCGCAAAAAAATCAATGCGAGAGGTCAGCACAATCTAGCCCAACTCGTTGCTAACTTAACACGAGAGTCAGTAAAATCTGGCCCCGCTCGCCCAAAACATAATGTGAGAAGCCAACACGATCTGGCCCTGCTCTCCAAAAACTTAAGCGAGAAGTCAATACCAGCTCTCTGTAAACTTAATACGGGAAGTCAGCGAAATCTGGCCCAGCTCGACGAAAATCAATACTAGAAGTTAGTAAAATCTCACCAAGAGCAACTATCTGAGCTCTGTCAGATATGACTCCGACAAGCGAATGTCCGAGCCCCGCATGTCGAGCTCGGCCAATATAGTAAGACTGATATCGTCAGAATATCAGTTTGCGGTAACAGTAATATAAAGTGGATATATTGCTGATTATGGATGATTTCTCAAGTGAGAAGTGGTGGATATCATGAACCACGGTTGTCGGACTTATTCTATGAATGAGATAACGAGTGAGTCGACAAATTGACAGATTATCTCTGTTTATATTATTTCTCGGATCTTTTTCTATTACATTGTGACCCCATATATATAGGAAAGTGCTAATGCGGTTTAGCTAAAACATGACAAGACCTTTAAAGAGTATAATTAAGTATAATTATATATAAGTCGGCAAGACAGTTGTCAAGGAGGGATGACGGAGTGCGGACTCATTAATTCCTTTGTCTTGTTGTCATCATCTTCAAGCTGATTGTCCGGATAGTATGGGTGATATCCAAGATGTCTGATATGTCGGGGAACAGATGAACGTCGGCGTCAGAGGTCGACATTCATCTAGTCTGACTTACTGGATGCGGACTGGATTCGGATTAGCTTGATGGAGGCCCAAGATCCATTGTTGGACATAAGTCCAGGCCCAACTTAGATGCTCGGGTTGTAATCCGGAGCAGGTATATTAATGGCCCACTACCATCTGTCTTGCGTGTCCGTCAAGGCGGAGAGTAAAGTTGGGGGCGTAGTGAGATGTCAAACTCTATTGTTTCCGTATGTGACAGAGAGATGCCGATACTTTTCTATCGGGTTTCGGTCAGTGTTAATATCGTGTGGCAAATCACTGAGATGTGCTGTGCATTGTAGTGGATAGGCTTAGATACCGCGTATGTAGCGGACGAGTTTTAAGCATCTTTTATAGCATAAAGCAACTCATTGCGAGGGGCCGTGCTATGAAGCGGACGGGCTTGGTAGCCCGTAATCCACTTCATGAGGTGGAGGCCGTAAGCCGTGAGACATCTTGCGGACTGAAGGCCGTAAGACATCTTATGAGGTGAAGGCCGTAAGCCGTTTAGCAAGTTGTCTCAGTCAGTGAAGTCACGATGCGTCGGCTTGGTTCACGAAGCGTTGCTGATGACGCTTAAAATAGTCTATCTTATGGCAACAACATTCTGTCCATTATGAGCTAAAAATAGTTGTTTCGACCTATAATTATGAACCATTTGAGTTGAATATCATATGTCGGGTTCATGAGTCGAGTATTCTGCACTTAATGTTTTTTTTCCATATTTCAATATTATTTTGTGTGTTATTTGATTATTTTCAGGATATTGGGCTGAGCATTATGGACAATTCTGGAGTGGACAGAATGAGAGAATTGGGCCAAGGGTATTCCAGAACCATCCATGCTAAGCCGACAGAAAGAAAAAGACAAAAATACCCCCGATTATTCTGGGTATGCCGCCGATTTACCGAGGCTCTAGAATCTTTTGAAATATGTTTTCTTGGACGAGGGGTAGATCTAGATGTTTCTAAGTCGGTTTATGTAGTGATAAATAAGAGGCTTCGCCTCAGAATTCAATGTACCCTACAAACTACATGTATTATGCAATAAAAGTTCTTTGTTCTTTATTTTATTTTCTTTATGAGTTTTGGTCGAAGAGACGACGGAGTCGCCGCCTAGGAAGAGATCCGAGGGAGATCTACACTCATCTTCGGGGGTATAATTTTCTATCTTTTCCAAGATGTAGATCTGTAGTTGTTCTATTTGACTATTATGTGCTAATTGTTTATTTAGTTTAATTATGTAGTAGTAAGTTTATTTTACCCATGTCTGTATAGATATGATTCGTTGGTGAAGAAATCATGAAATAGTCATTGCATTCTTCAGATCTACGATGGTCTATATCGCTAGATCTGAATACCTAGTAAATTACTAGTTCATGATAATCGGCGCCAGCTACGTTGATCGGCGGATTTAATTTACTTGTTAGTAGCCTGATCAACTATTTGCATGTCATCGTAAATTAGCATGAAGGACTGTTAGTGAAGTGTTAATTTGGACATTGTCTTGATGGATCCCTAGGAACGTGCTAGTCATAGTCGATAGCTGCTTAGGGAGGTTTTCGGTCTTGAGCCCGGCAACTCTAGAACTTATTGCGTATGAACTAATACAACCAACGAAGGAGGTTTGTTGCATATAGATTGTATGCTGTTATTACAGTGGAAGTAGATAGGTTTAGGAGTTACACCCGTACCTGAAAATGAATTAAAATTTACCAACGGGGAGGACTATTGCATGTGTGGGGGGGAATAACTAATCACTCATAATTAGAGTAATACACTAGAAACTCTTGTTTAATCTATGTGAACTAGCGTAGTATTGTTAGTTTGTGGCACCAATTTTACTTCTGTCTATATTATAGTTGTCGTAGACCGTATTTGTGACAAGCTCAATCACGAGAATTTGCATTCTTATGAGTCTCTGTGGGATCGACATTGACTCGCCAGTACTCTTTTACGATAGACCTAGTCCTATTGCTAGTAAGTGCTTTGCACACGATCAAGATTTTTTGGCGCCATTGCCGGGGACACGTGTCAAGAATACATTTTATTTGAGATTGAGATTTTGTATATATTCGAGTCTGTTTTATTGAGTCTGTTTATACTGGAGTCGTACAGAGTCAGTTCAATTTAAATCTGGAAAAAAAACCGCATCCGATTTATCGAGGGTTACCCGCGGTAAATCGAGGGTCCCAGATTCGGCAGAATCGGTTCTGTCAGTTCAGCGTCGAGTCAGTAGTCAGAGTCTATACTTTTGAGTCTGCCAGGCTAGTGTAACAGCCGCCGAGGCAAGTCACTAACTTTTTATTTTCTTTTTGTGTCTTGTAGTACGCTACATGGAGTTCAGCAGCCAAACTCGAGAGATTCTCAATAAGTTTTCTATACAAAAGCGAAAGGAAGATCGAGAGAATACTGTTAGGCTGGCGGACGATGTGAGTTCACACGAAGGAGATCACAGCGAGAAGGAGGAGGAAATTCCACCTTTGGAGGATAGAGATATCATAATGGTACAGAATGGAGAAAACGGTGTCAATGGAAGAGGAAACGGAGAAAGAGTGGCGGTACAAGCAGATAGAAGAACTCTACAGAGTTATGCAATGACAACGATTGAGCAATTCATGCCAGCAATTGTTCAACCAGATAATGCGGTTGAGGTCTTTCACCCAAAGCCAAATGTGATACAAAGGGTGACAAATTACACTACCTTTCATTGAGTAATGAACGAAGATCCTAGTATACACGTCACTAATTTCTTGGAGATAGTCAGCACAGTCAAACCAGTAGGAGTACCTGAAGACAACATTAAGCTGAAATTGTTCTCATTCACTCTGAAAGACAAGGCGAAGATATGGTTATTGCCTCTAGCACCAGGATCGATCCAAACTTGGACCGACCTATTGTAGAAATTTAAGAATAGTATTGCCCACCTAGGAAGTCACTACAGATGAGACAAGATATCATGAATTTCAAGCAAAAACCCACTAAAACTTTTGAAGAAGGTTGGGAAAGGTTTAAGGAAGCACAACGGAGATGCCCTCACCACGATATCACTCTGCCCGTACGAATGCATAGTTTCTGTCATGGATTACGGCCAAGTGAACAAATGAGAGTTGATGCATCGAGCAAAGGATGTTTTGCGTTGCAGTCACTGAAGAAGCTAATAAAAGTTAGAGCAAATAGCACTTACAAGACAATGGGGAACGCATCAAATTGAGACTGCAAAGGTAGCTGAAGGAGTATTTGAAGAAGATACATCACAGAAGATCTTACACCAGTTAATGGCAATGAACTAGAAAATAGATGGCATGCAAGATCACATTGCCAAGGTTGAGAAAGTTCAAGAAGTTGAAGTAACCAACACCGAAGATGTGAACTATCTAGGGAGGCAAGGAAATCCCTATAGGGTCGGATATCACCCAGGATCTCACGACCACCCATGTTTTCGACTAAGTGATCCTGCAGGTGGAGAGATACCAAGACAAACTGGGTGATTCATGCCTCAATTCAACAAGTCAGGTGGTTGGTAAGCAGCCATGGATAAAATGAGCTCAACTGTGACCGACACGGTCAATCAACTCACAAAATCCATGACCAAGCTGAATGCAAACTTCACCACATATTGTCATAAGAATGATACAAGACTGACCAATCAGGAAGCCTTAGTGCAGAATCTGTCGCACCAAGTAGGGCAGATCGCCGAACAAGTGTCAGCCCATCCTCCGGGAGGATTACCAAGTAACACTGAGAAGAATCCGAATGACGTGAATGCAATCATGACTAGAACGGAAAGGATGGTCTGAAGAGCACCACGATCTTCCGCACGTGTGATCCAAGCAACTCCCGGTGGAAGGAAATCCTCGTCTCGAATCCTCCCGATATGCTACCCGGAAAAACCTCCAAGATTTTTCCTCTCACCCTTGGCCGAAATTTATCTCTCTCTAAATTATAGGGAGAGTCAAAATTTGTGTGTTGTGTTTTAATCTTGGGAGAACTCTCTTTATATAGGAGAGTAATCCTTGTCCTCCAAGGATTTTATTTTGCAAATAAATAAATCCAATAAATAAAAGATAATCCCAAAATATTCTAGAACAAATTTAGAATAATTTTTATCTTTATTTCTTACCATAAAATATTTATCCAATAAATATTTTGTGCACATGTCTTATTAATTCACAAGAAAACAATTTCTTGTTCACTAAGACAATGCTATGGCCGAAAATTGTCATTTGTGACCTAGTCACTATGATTTTAGGCCAAACACACCAAATTGGGCCAAGATTATGAAAAATGTCTTTTTCACATATTTAATTATTTAGCCCAACTAATTTAATAGTCCATTAAACAATTAATTCACATATTTTAACTTCACTACGGGCTAATTGTATTTTAAGTACATCTTCACTAACTCAATCCTCCCGTGTATATCCCATACACTGAGTTAAGTGATTACATAAACGATGTACTTTAGGGTTTTCTGTAGTGTAAATACTATTGTCACATCGGTGAATATGAGAATAATAAATATGAATAATAATATCATTTCATTTATTAAATAAAACAATTACAAAACTGTCTTTCGGGCATTACACCTAACAATCTCCCACTTGCACGAAAGCATGTGATTAATTGTTTTAGAGCACACCCTATTATTTAAAATACAGCAAACTATCACACCCACTTGCTCTAAAGCAAATGAGACATGTCTCTAATACCTATAGTCTCCAAGTGTCGACTAAAAGCTTCAATCGACAGTGTCTTGGTGAAAGGATCAGCAGGATTATCGGCGGAGGTGATTTTTCGGACGAAAATGTCCCCTCTATCGACAAAATCGTTGATCACCCAGTATTTTCTCTCTATATGCTTTGACTTACTATGCTTTCGAGGTTCCCTAGAGTTGACAATGGCCCCATTGTTATCACAATAGAGAGTAATAGGATCTTCAGCATTCGGGACAACGCCTAATCCGCTGATGAACTTTCTTAACCAAACTGATTCCTTAGCTGCCTCAGAGGCTGCTATGAACTCAGCTTCCATTGTTGAATCGGCTGTGCTGGATTGCTTTTGGCTTCTCCATTCTATTGCACCGCCACCAAGCATAAACACTGAACCAGAGGTTGATTTAGAATCATCTCTGTCTGACTAAAAGTCAGAATCGGTGTACCCCTCTAACTCCAAACTCCCACTCGATTAGACGAGCATATAATTTCTGGTTCTCTTCAATTATTTGATGAGATTCTTTACTGCTGTCCAGTGCGGTTGCCCTGGATTTGACTGAAAACGGCTGACTAATCCAACGCCGTAACAAATGTCAGGTCTCGTACACCTCATAGCATACATAAGACTACCAATAGCAGAGGCATATGGCACTCTTCCCGTAGCTTCAGTCTCTCCAGGAGTTTGAGGCCCCTGAGTCTTAGAGAGGTAAACACCTTGACAGGTTGGTAGAAAACCCTTCTTGGCGTTCTCCATACTGAAACGTGCCAGCACCTTATCTATATAAGTTGCTCGGGACAGAGCTAACATCCTGTTCTTGCGATCCCTTATAATTTGGATCCCTAGAACATAACTCGCTTCTCCCAAATCTTCATTTAGAATTGCGTGGTCAACCAACTTTTCACATCGGACATCATCTCCTTATCGTTTCCAATTAGGAGTATGTCATCAACGTACAACACTAGAAATACAATACTACATTTGATAACCTTCTTGTATACACAAGATTCAGCAAAGTGTTGTTTGAAATCATAAGACTTGATCGTGTGATCGAATCTATGATACCAGGAACGAGATGCTTGCTTCAACCCATAAATGGATCTGAGCAACTTGCACACCATGTGCTCTCGACCTTCTTCAATGAATCCTTCTGGTTGCTGCATATAGATTTCCTCGTCGAGAAAGCCGTTTAGAAACGCTGTCTTAACATCCATTTTCCAGATTTCATAATCCAGACATGCAGCAATCGAAAGGAGGATGCGGATGGTTTTCATCATGGCCACATGTGAGAAGGTTTCCTCGTAGTCTATACCCTCTCGCTGTGTGTAACCTTTGGCTACCAGCCGTGCTTTGAAGGTTTCGACCTTCCCATCTACTCCTCTCTTTCGCTTGTAGAGCCATTTACATCCAATGGGCCTTTCACCCTGAGGAAGTTCTACAAGTTTCCAGACTGAGTTAGAGTACATAGACTCCATCTCTTGATTCATTGTGTCAATCCATTTATCCTTATCGTGATCCAATATGGCCTTCTTATAGGTCGGAGGATTATCTTCCACCCCATCAGATGCGACTACATTCGTCTCTAAATCCATGCCGTACCGAGTCGGTGGTCGAACCACTCTCGCAGTACGTCTAGGTGGAACAGGAATGTCGGAAGTGACTGTTGTATTAGTAGTGTTGTTTACAGGAACATCAACAGCCACAATAGGTCTGACATCATCGGAGAGTAATTCCTCTAGTACAGTTTTACTTCGAGGTCTGTGGTCTTTCATATAACTTTCCTCTAAAAACATAGCGTTAGTCGAGACTAGCACTTTGTTATCTTCCGGATCGTAAAATAGACCACCACGTGTACCTTTTGGATAGCCTACAAACAAACATACTTTCATACGTGATTGTAGCTTGGTAGTCTTTTCCATCATCACATGTGCAGGACAACCCCATATGCGGAAGTGACGCATGCTTTCGCAACGTCCGGACCATATCTCTACGGGTGTCTTTTCGACAGACTTGGACGGTACTGCATTCTGAATGTAGACCGCTGCTTCTAAAGCATAACCCCAAAAGGATATAGGTAGTGAGGCGTAGCTCATCATTGATCTAACCATGTTAATCAATGTCCTGTTTCTCCTCTCAGCAACTCCTTTTTGCTGAGGTGTCCTAGGCGCTGAACGTTGGAAACAAATTCCTTTTTCAGCCAAGTAGTCAATGAACTCAGTATCTAAATACTCACCTCCACGATCCGAGCGAAGGCATTTCAATGACTTGCCTAGTTGCCTTTCGGCTTCTTCTTGGAACTCCTTGAACTTACCAAAAGCCTCGGACTTCCTATGCAGTAGATAAACATAACCGAATCTCGAGTAGTCATCAATGAAAGTCACAAAGTACTCGTATCCACCTCTATCTTGTACGTTCATCGGACCACAAAGGTCTGAATGCACTAAGTCTAGAGTTCCCGTGGCCCTATTACCCTTTGATGAGAAGGGACGCTTGGTCATTTTTCCTTCCAGGCAACACTCGCAGACAGGCATTGTGTCAACAGATGACTCACCTAAGGCATGAACCTTTTCTAGTATTTTCAGTCTTTCCAAGGAAATATGGCCGAGCCTCAGATGCCACAATTATGTTTTATCTTCTTTTACTTGAGAAACTTTCTGCCTTTTAGCAGATCTTTGATGAGCGGTTTTAAACATTTCAGTATTAAGTAGGGGAGCTTTATGTGGTCTTACAAAATATAAACCATTTTCATTCGTAGTTGAACACAATTCAAAGCCATTCTTCGAAATAACAAATTCACCATTCAAATTTGAAACAAAAAATGATTGTTCAACTAAGGCAGAATGAGAAATTAAATTTCTCCTGAAATTCAGAATAAAATAAACATTCTCTAAATGTAAAATTCTATTATTAAAGTGCAAGTCCACAGCTGCCACTGCTTTAGCCGAAATGAGCGCCCCAGTGCCTACTCGCATCACTTGAGAACCCGCTTCCAGCTCCTCGTAAAAACTAAGAATCTGCAATGAAGAACATACATGGTTAGTAGCTCCAGTATCAAGTATCCAAGTGGACACATCTTTAGCTACATTAAAAGATTCCAAGAATAGTAATTCCAAATTACCTTTCTTATATTTCCCAGTGACAGCCTTGACTTTGTGATGGAGGTCAAGTTAAATTATTAACTCGATGCCTACTAACACACTAGCAAGAGAACTAGGTTCAGTTGTAGTATAGCCAGTTAGAGTCGAGGTCGATCCCACAGAGACTCGGCACAAATAAAACACAACTTTATCCTATTAGAACTAAATTGAAAGGGGGGTCTACGACCAACTAAATGCAGGAAATAAAATAGTGACAACCACAAGACACAAAGACAGACTAAAAACTACTAAAACACGGATAATACGGTTGATATTATCTAAACAAATAGTATTGATTACGCTAGTAGATTATAACTCCCCCATGTGAATTAGGATGATAACGAGACTAAACAAACGTTAAAGATTAATTATTATGACTACGGGAGTCATCCCCTAAGGTAGATTTAGCTCCAATTAGGCCCTCTAAATCATCGTGTCTCCATTACGTGACTTCGCTTTTTAATGCCTCCATCTCATATAACTTCTGACACAATTACGAGACTAGGGATGCCGGTATAAACCGTAACCTCATCTAAGCAACATTCCTAGGGTAAGGCGTACTTCTTAGATGCCGATTCAATCTATATCCTAAGTAACAATCACTTTTTAGGTTTCATGTTAAATTATGATGACGAATAACTAAGTTGATCAGGTTTAATTACTCGTTTTAATTCCAAATCAGAGAATCTGACGTAGTCGAAGCCGATCATAATATTGCCCTACACATTGCCAGGCTCGGTCGACCGAATGACAGCACTCGGGCGACCGAGTGACATGTCTAGGTCGACCGAACACAGTTCTGTGTCGGAACAACTCATGATTACTTCTTAACGTTTCTAACCTAAACACATGGGTTCGTAAATAAATCTACATCACGCAATCAATACAAATAAAAACTACTCCATAATAAAATACATCAGATCTACAAATAAAGATTGCATAATTGAATAGTCATACCCTCGAAGACGAGAGTGACTCCCACTCTTTAATGCGCTCCCTAATCGGAGAATCCGACGAATCCACAATGTACGAACATAAAGAAAATAAAACTAAAGCTTAAGATCTAAAATTATATGAATTGTTTTGTGTTGTAGTGGTGTGTGTTCTCAATTTCGTAGCTGCTGTTTATATAGGAGTTGTAGCCGACATAGGAAGAATCCAGAAGATATGCACGCGTTTATCAGTTTGGATAGCCTCGGGTGACCGAACCTACTGCCTCGGTCGACCGAATGGAATGGCTCGGTCGACCGAGCCTCCTTTTCGCGCTTTTAAACTCGGTTCTCGTCTAACTTGTTCCCCACTGCATGCTTTTGTGCTGATCGATTTATCTTTTCTTTAATGCTCCGATTTTCTTCTCTTATTATCTTGAGATTTTGAATTGAATGATATTTATCCTCCCGATTTATCATGATCTGCAAAATCAGCATTTATCACACAATTAAATTGCTCTTTTATAATAAAAATAGCTAAATACCAATTATCATATTAATAATCACTTATCATTAAATAATAAATATAAACACGTGATTAAATATGAAATATATACAATTAACTCCGATTTAAGGTTAGAATTGATGACATAAACAGGTATATTTTAACTGTCATCAAAATGCCCCCCACTTAAACTTTGCTTCGTCCCGAACAAAGCATTAACAAGTTATTCCCCAAGACAACATTTTCTGTGGTCAACTCATACTTACACAAGAAACCCGAGTCAACTCATACCAGTCATGCTCATAAGATAAGCATTATTCACTACTCGCTATGAATCAAAGTGATTGTGTGCATGTGCATTGGTTTTATATAAATGTAGCAAGATTAGAGTTTATGCAGACTTCATATCTAAATTCACCAACATCAGCATTCATACTTCTTATGCCTCTCAATGGTTAAAGCACTAGAACAATAAGCAAGAGCGTATCTATAGGGTTTTTGGACTTGGAGACCGAGTACTACTCAAAGCCTCTAAAAATTCGAAATTTTTTTTCAATTTTGCATATTTTTCGAATACTACTAATCTCAAGGAAGAAAACTTTTCATAGAGTATCCCCCTATCTTAGATTAAGCATAGCATCGAATATTACCACAAGCGCGGGGCTACTTTGGTAATGTTACTACAAGCCCAGTGTTTTAATACATTCTCAAAACACAGGTACGTCCCAAGCTTATTACTCCGCTTTTGTTGGCTAGAAGATCTGAATACATCAGTCGACAAATATCGACACTGGGTCCTCATAACCAATTATCTACGCAGTGTACACATACTTCTTTCAATTATTATAACTCATACGGTACTAAGCGATTCACAAGTTGAGTAATTGAACAATACCTAACTACTTGCAATTGTTGGCATGAATAGCCTTAAGTCTACTAACAATTTATCGCAAAAGTATAATATGACCACGTACTCACGCACTTGGTTCATTTCCTATTAATTCTAAGTATAAGAACTTCACAAGTTTAAGGGTACGAGTTAAACAAATTGGCATTTATCCATAAAAATTTTAAATTTGGCTCAATATTGTCTCAGTATTCCGTTCCCCTTGACTTTTTCAATATACAGCACAATATATAGCTAAGTCCCCTGCCCCCCACTTAAACATGGCATTGTCCTCAATGACAAAAATAAATGAGAGTTCAAGATGAAAGACTTAGCTCTGGAAACGGCTCCCAAGTAAAGGAACATTATCGGAGTAATCATCGGCACAGTGTGGAGAGACAGACACATCCTGTATAAACAAATAAGCTCCACGAAATCGTCAAATACCATGTCTATGGAAGTTATAAAATATCGTGGCAGTAATTAGATATAGATATCTAAAAACAGTTTAAGCCACTTTATTTTATACTGCCATGGACAAGACCAAAAGGGATTTAAACCTAAATAGAAAAACTCACATGACGGCCATCAAGGAAAAAACCTCGTTTATTCCGAACTTAGACTCGAACATGGCGAGATGAAAAAAACCGTGATAGGCGCATGCTACTTTATTAAAAAGAGAAACGAAAAAGATAGTGATAAGTAGTAGTTCTAAGTTTATAGTCGCTAGCTCGACTTAGCTCAAGATGGTTTATTCATAGACAGGGTCGTCGAGGTACAAAACCTCCTCCTCAGCAGCAGGCGGAAGCCCGTGATAATGCTTAAGACGATGTCCATTGACCACAAATCTGGACTCGTCTTTGAAATTGAATAGCTCCACCGCTCCAGAAGGAAAGACTTGTTGTACTTGAAATGGGCCATACCATCTTGATTTCAACTTACCCGGGAAGAGTCTTAAGCGCGAATTGTATAAGAGAACCAGATCACCCTCTTGAAAGGTCCTCTCCAGAATCTTTTTGTCATGAAACTTCTTCGTGCGCTCCTTGAAAATTTTGGCATTCTCGTATGCCTCTAAACGAAACTCCTCCAGGCGAGTTAATTCTAACATCCTTTTCTCACCGCCAACGTCTCATCAAAATTTAGCATCCTTGTTGCCCACATGGCCCGGTGCTCCAGTTCCACAGGTAGATGACATGCCTTTCCAAAACAATCCTATATGGTGACATTCCAATCGAGGTTTTATATGCAATCCTATAAGCCCATAAAGCGTCGTCTAAACGTAACGACCAATCCTTCCTAGTCGTATTGACAGTTTTTTCCAGGATACGCTTTATCTCTCGATTGGTGACTTCTACCTGGCCACTAGTCTGGGGGTGATATGCTGATGCTAGCTTATGTCGAACCCCATACTTAATCATCAGCCTTTCAAAAGGTTTATTACAAAAATGACTACCATTGTCGCTTATAATCGCCCTCGGCGTCCCAAACCTTGTAAAAATGTTCTTCTTCAAGAATCTAACCACAACCCTAGCATCGTTAGTAGGGGAAGCAATGGCCTCAACCCATTTGGATACATAATCAACAGCAACTAAGATATATCGGTTAGATAGTGATGAAGTAAAGGGTCCAACAAAATCTATTCCCCAAACGTCAAAAAGCTCCACTTCTAAGATGCTCTTGAGAGGCATCTCATTCCTCCTTGAAATATTACCTGTCATTTGACAAGCATGACATGCCTTTGCATATTGGTGTGCATCCTTAAACAAAGTCGGCCAATAAAAACCGCATTGGAGGACTTTGGCCGCAGTTTTATCTCCCCCGTAGTGTCCTCCAACTTCATAAGAATGACAATGCTTCAGTATATCATTATACTCTTCCTCTGGCACACATCTTCGAAAAACATTATCAGATCCTAGCTTAAACAAGTACGGTTCATCCCAATAATAATGTCTAAGATCTTTAAAGAATTTTTTCCTTTCTAGGACAGTGAGATTTGGTGGCAGGTACTTTGCGGATAGATAATTGACAAACAAACTAAACCATGGTTGCTTCTTCTCCTTCACAACCTCTATTCGCGAAGAAACTGCAGCACAATCATTATGTCCCCCGATGGTGGTGATGGAGAAAAGTTGTTCATCAGGAAAAGATTCTCCTATCTCGGGTAATTCCTCACCATCCTCTAATTGTAAGCGCGATAGATGATCGGCCACCACGTTCTCACTTCCTTTCTTATCTCGGATTTCTACGTCAAATTCTTGCAGCAGTAGAATCCATCTCAACAATCTCGGCTTTGAATCTTGCTTTGCTAGGAGATACTTAAGAGCCGCATGGTCAGTCCACACAGTGACTTTAGATCCCACTAAGTAAGATCTAAACTTATCAAAAGCAAAGATAACGGCCAAAAGTTCCTTCTCCGTTGTTGCATAGTTTCTTTGGGCAGCGTTCAAAGTCCGACTTGCATAATAAATAGGTCTGAAGATCTTATCTTTTCTTTGACCCAAAGCGGCGCCAACAGCAGTATCACTTGCATCACACATCAGTTCGAACGGAAGATCCCAATCCGGTGCGACCAGAACGGGTGCAGTAATCAGTCTACTTTTTATTTCGTTGAAAGCTTTTATGCACTCATTAGAAAACACGAATGGTACATCCTTGGCCAATAATTCGGTAAGAGGTCTAGATATTAGGGAAAAGTCCTTGATAAACCTACGATAAAATCCGGCGTGGCCTAAAAAACCTCGCAAAGTTTTAAGATTAGTAGGTGGAGGTAGTTTCTCGATCACCTCAACTTTGGCTCTATCCACCTCTATACCGTTCTTTGATATGCGGTGGCCTAGTACTATACCTTCCGTAACCATCAAATGACATTTCTCCCAGTTAAGCACAAGATTAGTCTCTTCACATCTCTTCAACACTCGTGCTAGATGTGTGAGACATGAATCGAAATCGTCTCCAAACACGGAGAAATCATCCATAAAGATTTCCAAGAAATCTTCCACCATATCCGCAAATAATGACATCATACACCGTTGAAATGTCACGGGGGCATTGCACAATCCAAATGGCATTCGATTATAAGCAAATGTCCCATATGGGCATGTAAATGTTGTTTTCTCACGATCTTCGGGCGAGATGTGGATTTGATAATATCCCGAATACCCGTCAAGAAAACAATAGAAAGCATGCCCGCTTAGTCTCTCGAGCATTTGATCGATGAAGGGAAGAGGAAAGTGGTCCTTACGAGTTGCATCGTTTAGTTTCCTAAAGTCTATGCATACTCGATGACCAGTGATTAGCCTCACAGAATTAACTCATTCAACTCATTGGCTTGCACCGTCAATCCTCCTTTTTTGGGAACTACGTGGATAGGGCTTACCCATTCGCTATCAGCAATTGGAAATATAATTCCCATTTCTAGCATTTTTATAACCTCATCCCTAACCACGTCCTTTAATTGTGGGGTTAAACGCCTCTGAGGTTGTGCAACCGCTTTCTTTTCAGGGTCCACGGAGATCTTGTGCATACATACGCTAGGACTAATGCCCTTAACGTCAGCTATGGTCCATCCAAATGCTCCGCGGTACTCTCTCAGAACTCTCATTAGTTTCTCCTCTTGTAAGTCCGTCAAGGAAGAAGATATGATTAACGGCAAAGTCTCATCTTGAAGAAACACATACTTCAAATTCGCTAGAAGAGGTTTTAAAGTCAAATTTGTGGGAGGTTCTTCCAAAGAGGTCTTCAACTTCTGACCAGTGAGTTTGAGTTCGAAGTACTTATGCCACGTTGGTCTATGATAGAATCTTTCAATCTCTGCAGCACTTACTTCCTCTACAGGTCTTGGGGTCCCTCTACTACATCCTGGCCATATCATCTTCTCCTCCTCACTACTCACGTACTTGACTTCATCTTCTTCTTCTAAGACAACATCCAAGAAATCCTTGATACTTTCATGTTGTTGAAATTCTTGAACGATCCTATCAATGGAATCTAACATGAAACATGCATCCTCTCCATCATCAGGTTGCTTCATAGTGTCGAAGACATTGAATGCAACTCTCTCTTCATTCACTCTTAATACCAACTCGCCTTTGTAAACATCAATTAGCGTTCTACTAGTGGCCATGAAAGGTCTCCCTAATATCAATGGTACCTCGTAGTTAGCTTCCATATCTAATACCACAAAGTCGACAGGGAATACAAACTTTTCAACTCTAACTAGCACATCCTCAACCACCCCACACGGTTCCTTGACAGAACGGTCAGCTAATTGCAATGTGATTGAGGTCTTTTTAAGATCTTTCATGCCTAGTTTCCGAAAAATAGATAGTGGCATCAGTTCACGCTTGCTCTAGATCACACAAAGCTTTGTTCGGACATACGTTACTTATGGTGCAAGGAATGAGAAAACTTCCCGGATCTTTGCATTTTGGGGGTAACTTATGTTGAAGAATGGCTGAGCACTCCTCATTAAGGCATATGGTCTCTAAATCTAGAAGTTTCCTTTTAGTTGAGACGGCGTCTTTTAAAAATTTGGTGTACTCAGGCATTTCAGCTAGTGCTTCAACTAGGGGTATATTGATTTGTAACTTACTAAACATATCCACGAACTTCTTATACCTCTTATTATCAAACTTAGGCTTCGGCTTTGGTGGAGGATAAGGTAGAGTTGAAGGATCGACATCAGTGAAAATTGGATACTTGTTGTTGTAAAGTTCAACTCTAGGGCCAGCAGGTTCTTTATACGTTCTTTGCTCAGGCAGAGTCTCGGAAGTATTAGCCTCATTGCTTGGCTCACTATCCTTATTCTTTGTGACTTTCTCTTGCAGGGATGGTGGAGTTACTTCTTTTCCACTCCTTGTCATGATCGCATTTAAGTCCTTAGGGTTCTTCTCTGTGTTGCTTGGCAACCCTCCAGGAGGTCTGGTTGAGACTTGCTCAGCTAGTTGTCCTACCTGGTGTGTGAGATTTTGAACTAAAGCTTCCTGGTTGGTTACTTTGGCATCTGTCTTCTGACAATATTGGCTAAAGTTAGTGGCTAACTCAGCCATAGATTTTGAAAGTTGTCCCATATTGTCAGTGACGACATTACTCGGTTTTTCTATCGCAGCTTCCCAACCAAAAGTTTTAGTCTGCTGTGGTACATAAGGGGTAGGCGGTTTAGGCCTTTCTCCTGCATTTATGTCACTATATCGGAATCCAGGATGGTTATGATTAGGTCTGTATCCTCCTCCGACATAATTGGCTTCTTCAGTACCAGCATTCTCACCTTGAGGTGCTACCTCGATTCCAGCCCCTTTCTCTACTCTTGTCATCCTCTCTTGCATCCCATCTACCTTATCATTGATAACAGAAAGTTGTTCTAAGATTTTGGTAGATGCACTATCATCAAATATATCAGCGGCCATCTTCACGGTAGCTATGTCATTGCCTCCCCATTGGCTATTCATCGCTATTTGCTCCATCTTCCCTTGTGCCTCCTCAGGAGATAAAAGAACAAACGCTCCATTGCTAGAGGCGTCTACTCTAATTTTCTCAGTCTCTCTCAACCCATGGTAAAAAGTTTGCATTAAAAGCCAAAGAGAGATGTCATGATGAGGACACTTCCTCATAGCTTCCTTGAAACGCTCCCAAGCTTGATCAAAACTCTCCCCAGGTTGTTGCTTAAATCCTAAGATGTCTTGGAGTAACTTAAAAGTTTTTCCTAAGGGAAAATACTTATTCATGAATTTTTGCAACAATTGTTCCCAAGTTGTGATAGATCCAGCCTCTAAAGAGAGAAGCCATTGCTTAGCTTTATCTTTCAAAGTGAAAGGGAAAAGCTTAAGACGAATGTTACCCTCCGGGATTAATTCTGGTTTCACAGTGCTAACGATTTCCAAGAAATTCGTCACGTGAACACCAGGATCCTCGTTTTGGATTCCATGAAAAGTAGAATAATTGGTCACCATTTGAATTACATTAGGCCTAGGGTGATAGACTTCCGCAGCATCTTGCGGTGCTACGATAGCGGGAATGAATTGTTCAATAGTGGGCGTTGCATAACTTTGCAAAGTGCGCCTCGCTCCTTGAACTAGGGCTTGGTTCTCATTATTAGCATTTGCATTCACATTATTGGCATTATTGATAACAGGATTAGGTACCTGGTTTGGATTGACCGGATTGCCTTCCATTTCTGTTTCAGATTCAGAATGCTCAGAATGGTCGGTTGTATGTCCTTCTTCCACTCCTTGCTCGCTTTCCTCAAGATTTGGATCCTCTTCTCCTTGCTTAGCCAGTTCCCTAGCTAACTTCCTATTTCTTCTCGCAAATTTTTCTATCTCAGGATTATATGGTTCAAGTGGTTCCTTCGATTTCCGAGTAGCGTACTATAAAATAATAAACAACAATAAAACAATTAATCACTAGTAAAGGCTAGGCCTTTAACTAACTAAGTAAAACAGACTCGAAATAGTTTGAGAAAAGAAAACGTAAATTAAACAGAAACAGAATGTTTTAAAGCTAAGACAGAATCAGAACAGAAAAGAAAACTAATTCTCGGTCGACCGAGGGATAGTGTTCGGTCGACCGAACACTTTTTTTTTTTTTATAATTTTTTTTTTATGACACGGTTTAATATACAGACTCTTATTCACAGAATATTTACGAATCCAGTTCTAACAAAATAAGCTATATCTTAATTTAATGACTCGAGTCCCCGGCAACGGCGCCAAAAACTTGATGGAGGTCAAGTTAAATTATTAACTCGATGCCTACTAACACACTAGCAAGAGAACTAGGTTCAATTGTAGTATAGCCAGATAGAGTCGAGGTCGATCCCACAGAGACTCGGCACAAATAAAACACAACTTTATCCTATTAGAACTAAATTGAAAGGGCGGTCTACGACCAACTAAATGCAGTAAATAAAATAGTGACAACCACAAGACACAAAAAACCACAAAGACAGACTAAAAACTACTAAAACACGGATAATACGGTTGATATTATCTAAACAAATAGTATTGATTACGCTAGTAGATTATAACTCCCCCATGTGAATTAGGATGATAACGAGACTAAACAAACGTTAAAGATTAATTATTATGACTACGGGAGTCATCCCCTAAGGTAGATTTAGCTCCAATTAGGCCCTCTAAATCATGGTGTCTCCATTACGTGACTTCGCTTTTTAATGCCTCCATCTCATATAACTTCCGACACAATTACGAGACTAGGGATGCCGGTATAAACCGTAACCTCATCTAAGCAACATTCCTAGGGTAAGGCGTACTTCTTAGATGCCGATTCAATCTATATCCTAAGTAACAATCACTTTTTAGGTTTCATGTTAAATTATGATGACGAATAACTAAGTTGATCAGGTTTAATTACTCGTTTTAATTCCAAATCAGAGAATCTGACGTAGTCGAAGCCAATCATAATATTGCCCTACACATTGCCAGGCTCGGTCGACCGAATGACAGCACTCGGGCGACCGAGTGACACGTCTAGGTCGACCGAACACAGTTCTGTGCCGGAACAAATCATGATTACTTCTTAACGTTTCTAACCTAAACACATGGGTTCGTAAATTAATCTACATCACGCAATCAATACAAAAAAAACTACTCCATAATAAAATACATCGATCTACAAATAAAGATTGCATAATTGAATAGTCATACCCTCGAAGACGAGAGTGACTCCCACTCTTTAATGCGCTCCCTAATCGGAGAATCCGACGAATCCACAATGTACGAACATAAAGAAATTAAACTAAAGCTTAAGATCTAAAATTATATGAATTGTTTTGTGTTGTAGTGGTGTGTGTTCTCAATTTCGTAGCTGCTGCTTATATAGAGGATTTTGCCGACATAGGATGGATCCCGAAGATATGCACGCGTTTTCGGTTTGGATAGCCTCGGTTGACCGAACCTCCTGCCTCGGTCGACCGAATGAAGTGGCTCGGTCGACCGAGCCTCCTTTTCGCACATGTTAAACGCGTTTCTCGTCTAACTTGTTCCCCACTGCATGCTTTCGTGCTGATCTGATTTATCTCTTGATTAACGCTCCGATTTTCTTCCTTATTATCTTGAGATTTTGAATTGAATGATATTTATCCTCCCGATTTATCATGATCTGCAAAATCAGCATTTATCGCACAAATAAATTGCTCTTTTATAATAAAAATAGCTAAATACCAATTATCATATTAATAATCACTTATCATTAAATAATAAATATAAACACGTGATTAAACATGAAATATATACAATTAACTCCGATTTAAGGTTAGAATTGATGACATAAACAGGTATATTTTAACTGTCATCACTTTGCCATCCTTTACATCACGAAGATATTCTGGACAATGGCGTTTCCAATGTCCTACCTCCTTACAGTAAAAGCATTTGCCCTTGGGCTTGGCCTCGTCAACTTTCTTGGCTTTCTTTTTCTTCATTTTCTTGGGCACAGGTGCAACACTACCCTTCTTCTTTGGTTTGGCCTTAGGCTTGTTTGATGGCTTAGCTTCAGCCATATTGGCTTCAGCTTTCTTATCCCCTACTGGGACCTTATCTTTCGATAGGAGGCCCTCATAGATAGTCAGTTCATTAAGCATATGTGTCATGGTAAACTCATGTTTGCCCATCAGATACTGAGTTTTGAACGGGATAAACTCAGGAGTCAACGATTCAAAAATCATCGACACTTGAGTTGCTTCATCGAACATCGATCCATGAATACCGGCGTCATTGAAGTAACTGATCATATTTAGAACATGACCATTCACTGCTTGACCTTTCTTCAATTTCGTGTTAACAGCCATTCTGATGGCATCGTGTCTTGCTTGGTTGCTAGGTGATCCAAACATCGAAGTAAGTTTGTGCATGATATCTCGTGCAGTCTCAAACTCTTCAATCTGGGTCCTAATAACCTCTGACACTGCCCCCAGGATGATTCCACGAGCCCGGTTATCTGACTCGATCCAGCGATTATGCTGCTCGATCTCAGATTTTCCGGGTTTTTGGATCGCCACCGTAGGGCATTCAGAAGTGAGTACATGTTGCACATTCTCGTATGTGAGTACCACGTTTAGACTACTCTTCCATTTCTTAAAGTTGTTTCCCAATAATTTTTCAGACAGTAAAGCAGAAATTTGAGCAGACATTTTTGCTGAAAATAAAATGACATATATTAATTCAAGTTTAACACTACTATATTAGTTTATTTTAGTAATTGTAAACTAAAATTAAGTCTACTAGGGTAGGTCAAAGAGATGATGGTTAAATCGAGACAATCTCATCAATGAATAACTTGTGAGAATCGAACATCCCACGAGAATCGAACATCCCTTTATTCATTGACTACCTTCCTTTTTTAGCCTAGATATTATCAAGAATACCCTTGATGAGTGTGACCTACTATATCGGATCTCTTAGGTACGCCCCGAGTGTGCCGTCGTAGGATAGGTCAGTGACCCGACGAGTACCCGGAAATCCTATCCTTTCGGAGACCAAGCCATGAATGTTGATAGGGGTGAACACCATCCGTAGGGGGACGAAATCAAAGCGCCGCGAGGCGTCACCCTTCTCTCACTTGTATCTATAGTAGAGGCCGTGGGGTTGGTTATCGCCTCCCCCGATCCCACTCAATATTTTGAAAGTGGTGGTAGGTTAACTAACCACGTCTTTTTGATGTTAACAAAAAGCACATCAAATCAAGGATTCCGAATGGTGTCGGTAACGTAGGCAAGCCTACCCGTCCTATCCGTTGGAACATGTGTGACAGTCGGACGATATCGGGTCAAGAGAGCCCCATTGAGATAAGAAGGAATCACCCCTCCACTCGCCGGTGGAGCTTAGTCTTGCCGGACCCCCGTGCATACATCACACTAGGAGGGTTAAGTCGGTCGAGCGAAGCTCAGTTGACCACCCAACCTATAGGCGAACCGTTTTTATCCAAGATTTATTGTTCATTTACCATCATTCAATCTCGTAGACACTACGAATCGAAAACGTGATCTCGTTTGGTCATTGAAGGCGGTTCACCGAGAACACACACCGAAAAGGCTTAACGATTTCATAACCCGTCCTCATATCTTTAATTAGTTACTAAATTAATTAATTACCACGTATTAATTAAATTTCAAATAATTACGCGAGTTTGTATACATGCCTATTTTAATTACCAAAATTAAAATTCTACATGTATGCAAGGAGTGGATTTATGATATGATGTATGTCATGGTAATTCCGGTTTTATATCTATTTTATGATCAAACACATAAAAAATAAATTGCGGAAAATTTAAACACCGAGATGGATCGTTGGTACCCCCGTATCTAATCTATCCTAGAAAAAAAATAAATTACAATCTTGTTGTCTTCATGTCTTCGATCTTCGAACCTTGAACCACGAACCGCGAACCCGAAAGGAGAAGGGGCCTTTATTTTATAAATAAATAAAAAATTCGTAATTTTTTTTAAAATTAAAATCCTGCTGCATTTTTTATTCCAGAAAAGTAATTTTTTTTTAATTTTAAAAATGCCGATTTTATAAAAAAAAATTAGGGTTTGATAAAAAAAAATCAAACCCTAGCCGTGTGGTACAAAAAAAAAATTAACAAAAAAATTTCCGCCCCGACTCCTATTCATACCTCGAGTTCCGTCTTCATCTCGTGTTCTTCATCGTTCTTCGTCGTTTTTCCGGAATTACAAAAAAAAATAAAAATAGCCGAAAAATAAAGAAAACCCTAAAGAGTTATTACTGAGCATAAGGCTGCTGATCTAGTACAATTCTTCAAGTGTAATCTGTATTCAAGCTACATCAAGTTTACACACTTGAAGACCTCAAGCTGCTGATCATATCATCCTGATCAAGCTGCTGAAAGTTGAATCACTTACTTGATTCAATCTTTTCTTTTACAAGAAATCTACTGAAGGCAGTGAAGCATCCTTTGGGTGTCAAGGACTGTTGTTTGTGGTGGATCTGGTGAAGAGGCAATCCAACCCTTCAAGGACCAGTGGAAGACTTTGGAGCAGCAATCCTACCTGTTCCAAGTGTTCAGTTTGTGAAGCCATAGTTATTGGTGAAGGACAAGCAACTTAGGGATTTTTGTAACAGCTACCTCAAGAATCTCTAGTGAATTACCTCCAACATCACAGGAGAAGAGTGGACTGACAGGATTACACCACCTGGAACCACTATAAAATCAGCCTACTTACTTTCTGCATTTATATTCTGCACTTAGGATATTTAGCACATCAATCTACTGAATCTAGCAACTGAATCAGACATATACACTACTAAGTATCTAATACTTGGTATCATATTTATCAACAAGTAATAAGGCTTAATTTTTTATATATTCCACTGCACAAATTCAGTAAACTCATCAGTCAGCAGACTACTGAGTATCAGCAGACTCCTGACCAGTCAGCAGACTGCTGAAGTTGCTGAGTTTGTTAACTCCAAAAGTTTTAAGTGTTAAGTTTATTCACCCCCCTCTAAACTTAACCAAAGCCTTTTCAAGGGACCAACACTATGAAGAAACCGTGTGGAGTGGTGGAGGATGTACTGGTGAAAGTTGATAAGTTCTTATTCCCCATAGACTTTGTAGTGCTAGACATGGAAGCTAATCACGATGTTCTGCTGATCTTAGGAAGACCTTTCCTAGCAACGAGTAAAACCTTGATAGATGTTTATAAGGATGAGCTGATTCTAAGAGTAAATGAGGATATAGTAGTATTCAATATGATGAAGACAATGAGATATGCTCAAGATGAAGGATAATCATGTCACATGCTAGATGCCATAGACGAGCTTGTTTTGAAGCTGCATCAGTAAGTGGCACTAGACCTTGAAGTAGCAGTGACTTTACTTGTAAAAGAAGATGAAGGAAGTGATGAGGAAACTTGGCCTAGGTGTAGCGTAGGTCAAGTATGAGAAGTAGAGCCTATATCTTTTGTGGATTTAGGAGGAACAATCCATAGACCTTCGTGGCATAAGTTCTTTGACCTACAATTGACTGGTAAACTGTTAAGATCATCATTGGAAGAGCCACCAAGGAATCTAACGTTGAAACCTTTGCCATCTCACCTGAAATACGTATACTTCCAAGATGATACTCTCCCCCTCATAAATTCATTCTTACTATCACCTTTAGAGGAGGAGAAACTTTTAAGAGTATTGAGAGAGCATAAGAGAGCATTTGGGTGATCATTGCAGATATTCGAGGAATAAGCCCATCGGTGTGCATGCATAAAACCTCTGTAGATCCAGAGAAGAAAGTCATGGCACAACCTCAAAGAAGGCTGACACCGCAGATAAAAGATGTTATTAAGGAAGAGATTATAAAGATGTTGGAAAGGAGAATCATTTTCCCAATTGCAGACAGTGAATGGGTGAGCCCGATTCATGTGGTGCCGAAGAAAGGAGGATTCACTATTCAACCTAATGAATTCGATGAGTTAATCCCTGTAAGGCTAATTACTGGACATCGAGTTTGCATCGATTTCAGGAAACTGAATGACGTAACTAGTAAAGATCATTTTCTCCACTATTCATTGACCAGATGTTAGAAAGGTTAAGCGGCCAAGCTTTTTATTGTTTTTTAGATGGATATTCTGGTTACTACCAGATCCATATTGCCCCTGAGGAGCAAGAGAAAACAACTTTCACATGTCCCTACGGAACTTTTGCGTACAATCGCATGCCTTTTGTACTTTGTAATGCACCAGCAATATTCCAAAGATGCATGATGTCATTGTTTGCGGACATGGTGGAGGACTTTCTGGAGATTTTCATGGATGATTTTTCTGTATTTGGAGATAGCTTTGATAAATGCCCGGACAAATTGAGTAGAGTGCTAAAGAGATGTGAAGAGACCAACCTTGTACATAACTGAGAGAAATGCCATTTCATGGTAACTAAAGGAATAGTGTTCAGACATAAGATTTCAAAGAAAGGAATGGAGGTTGATAAGGCAAAGATAGAGGTAATAGAGAAGTTACCCCCTCCAACAAACTTAAAGACGTTGCGAGCCTTTCTTGGTCACATAGGATTCTATCAGAGGTTTATTAAGCATTTCTCTAAAGTTTCTAACCTTCGACGGAATTACTTGCAAAAGATGTACCTTTTGTGTTTGGAGAGGAGTGCAAGCAAGCATTCAACACATTGAAGCAAATGCTTACAACCGCCCCAATTCTGGTAGCCCCAGATTGGAACAAACCCTTTGAGCTTATATGTGATGAAAGTGACACGGCAGCTGGAGTGGCCCTGGGACAAAGAGAGGATAAAATATTTAAGCCTATCTATTATGCCAATCGTACCCTCAACAGTGCCCAGGGGAATTATACGACTACAGAGAAGGAACTCTTAGCGGTTATCTTTGCATTTGACAAGTTTTAACCATATCTGATAGGATCGAAAGTCACTGTATTCACTGACCATGCAGCTTTGAAGTACCTTTTAACCAATCAAGACTCCAAGCCATGATTGTTGAGATGGATTCTACTCTTACAAGAGTTTGATGTCGAAATCAAGGATAAAACGGGATCTGAGAACCATGTGGCTAATCACCTGTCAAGATTAACTTTGCTAGAAGATGAGCAACCAACTGAGATCAGGAAGATCTTTCCTGATGAACAACTCTTTGATGTCTCGGTAGTGGCTCGAGTTGAATCTCAGGCCCAACGAAATACATCAAGAGTGGGCAAGGTATACCCTTGGTTTGCTAACATTGTCAATTATTTAGCAGGAAGGTATTTACCACCAGAATTCACAAGTGCTGATATGAAAAAGTTCTTTACGGATCTAAAACATTATTATGGGACGATCCCTAACTATACAAGATGTGCCCTGATACGATTCTTAGGAGATGCGTCCATGATGACGAGATTCCATGTATTTTGAGCCAATGTCATTCTAGAGAAGTTGAAGGTCATAATGGGCCGGAAAAGACAGCAGCAAAGATAATGCAGTGTGGATTCTATTGGCCAACAATTCATAAATCTGATTATGAGTTTACAAGAGCCGGTCATTCCTGTCAATTGACGGGTAACATTTCTAAGAGGAATGAGATGCCACTACAGAGTATCTTAGTAGTGGAGTTATTCGATGTGTGGGGAATTGATTTTGTTGGGCCTTTCACATCGTCAGAATCAAAACGTTACATCCTAGTAGCAGTCGATTATGTTTCCAGATGGGTGGAGGCGGTGGACTCACCTACTAATGATGCCAGGGTGGTCCTGAGATTTCTTAAGAAGAACATTTTGACGAGGTTTGGAGTGCCTAGAGCCATAATTAATGACGGATGGAGTCATTTCTGTAATAGGTTGATTGAAAAATTAATGTTGAGATATGGGGTTAGACATAAGATTGCAGCAACATATCACCCCTAGACGAGTAGACAAGTGGAGGTCACGAACAGAGAGATAAAAAAAATCCTTAGAGAAGACTGAATCCTACGAGGAAGGATTGGTCTTTGAAATTATATGACACTCTTTGGACGCACAGAACAACTGATAGGACCACAATTGGGATGTCACCATATATGAGAGTATTTGGAAAAGCGGTCATTTACCGGTAGAACTCAAACACCAAGCGCTGTGGGCTATGAGGTTTCTAAACATGGATGAAAGTTTAGCCGGTGAGAAGAGATTGCAGGAATTGAATAAATTGGAGAAGTTTAGACTTCAAGTGTATGAGAATGCAAAGATTTACAAGGAGAGAACGAAGCGTCTGCACAATAAAAGGATTCTCAACCGCACATTTCAAGTTGGAGATGAGGTGCTGGTATATAATTCACGTCTTCGTCTTTTTTTAGGGAAACTGAAGTCTAGATAGTATGGACCACAAGTAGTCACCAAAGTCTTCAATTCTGGTGAGTGTGAAGTTAAGAATGAATACTCTGGGAAGACTTTCATAGTAAACATCCACAGGCTGAAGCATTAGTTAGAGCGCAAGTATAACCCTGAATTGGATGTCTTTATGTTGGAGGATCCAAAGTACGAATAAAGGAACCTAATTAGTACAGTTGAGTTGGCGAACTATTTCTAGAAACCCTTATTTATTGCTTTTGTTTATTTTAAGTTATTTTGAGTCAATAAAGTAGCATGGAAATCGTAAGATTTTTTCATCACATATATCTTTGGTCGTCTAATTGGAGATATATGTGGTTTTTCCTTCACGACTCTCATGTGATACCCTCAGAAAATTTTTTGCGTCTTTCTTAGGCCAATATAGGATAAAGTGGCTTAAACTGTTTTTGCGCATTCCTGAGGTATGCACAATTACCACCACCTTATTTTGTTATTTCCCATCACATGTTACTCACAGTTTTTGGAAGTATTTTGAAATGCAGGTAAATACTTGGAAGATGGATGACCTAGGAGCCAATGATTATGCTCCAGGATTCACTTTGACGCCAAACTATTCTAGAGCTATGTACCTTTTCTTTCTTTTCTTATTAGTCATTGGGGATAATGTCTACTATAAGTAGGGGGTAAAAGGCGGTCTTATCATGTTAATCTATAAAAGGAATAATTTTGAAATTTTAACACTATTTTTAGCTTGCCTACTGCACGTTCCGAGTAAGGAATCGGTAGAAAATGAGCCCAAGAGCAATTTGAATTTAGCTATAGCGTATTAAATTAAGTATGGAAGAATGATCATATATTATGTTGCATGAAGTAGTAACTTATTAATTGTTATTCTATCATTGCAATTAATTATTTGAGCACATAATCTGAGTGAGAAGTGTTTGAGCTGAGATGACAAGTTGTTTTAACCGGGAATCATTTTTTGTCTATCTATACTTTAACAAATTGTTGTAGGACAATGGAAGCAACTTGAATGCCACCAAAGGTAACCGGGACAAAAAAGGCTTGTGAGAGAAAGAGAGGTAAAAGGGTAGGAGCCGATGGAGCATAAAATGCATGGCTATTGTATTTATTTTATAGGAAAAAAATGAAGGAAAAAAAAGCAAATTAAAGAAAATAATAGAAACAAACGAGGACCTAAGAGTAATACTCGGTCCAGAAGTCTTCCCGGCCCGATTAAGGTACCATGTTGTGTAACAAAGTCTGAAGGCAAGGTGAGCGAGTGTATGCGCATGTAAGTTATGATTGTGGGGTTAATACAACTTGATTCTCTTCATGAACACACTATCACGAAAGATTTATCACACTATACATTAATGTGTGGTAGGCAGTGATTAATGAGGAGCTTTTGGATTGTGGCTTGATGTGCGTTCTGCCGGAAATCTTTATTGAATATGTGGTAGTTGATGGGGATTGCTCTTGGAGGTACATTCCGCCTTGATACTCTTCTCGATGACGAGCAAAGGGCTAGTAGGGGGTAGTTGATGACGCTTAAAATAGTTTATCTTATGGCATCAACATCCTGTCTATTATGAGCTAAAAATAGTTGTTTCGACCTATAATTATGAACCATTTGAGTTGAATATCATGGGTCGGGTTCGTGAGTCGATTATTCTGCACTTAACGTTTATTTTCCCTATTTCGATATTATTTCGTGCGTTATTTGATTATTTTCAGGATATGAAATATTGGGCTGAGCATTATGGACAATTCTGGAGTGAACTGAACGAGAGGATTAGGCCTAGGGTATTCCAGAACCTTCCAAGCTAAGTCCGCAGCAAGAAAAAGCCAAAAATAACCCCGATTAATTGGGGTATGCCGCCGATTTACCGAGGCTCCAGAATCTTCCGAAACGCTTTTTCTTGGATGGGGGGTAGATCTAGGTGTTTCTAAGTCGGTTTATGTAGCTATAAATAAGAGGCTTCGCCTCAGAATTCAATGTAACCTACAAACTACATGTATTATGCAATAAAAGTTCTTTGTTCTTTATTTGTTCTGGTCGAAGAGACGATGGAGTCACCGCATTGGAAGAGATCCAAGGGAGATCTACACTCGTCTACAATGGTATGATTTTCTGTCTTTTCCAAGATGTAGATCTGTCGTTGTGCTATTTGACTATTATGTGCTAATTTTTTATTTAGTTTAATTATGTAATAGTTAGTTTATTTTACCCTATGTGTGTGTAGATCTGATTCGTTGGTGAAGAAATCATGAAATAGTGGTTGCGTTCTTCATATCTGCGACGGTCTATATCGCTAGATCTGAATACCAGTAAATTACAAGTTCTTGATAATCGGCGCCAGCTATGTTGATCTACATATTTAATTTACATGTTAGTAGCTTGATCAATTATTTGTATGTCATCATAAATTAGCATTAAGGACTGTTAGTGAAGTGTTAATTTGGATTTTTCTTGATGGATCCCTAGGAACGTTCTAGTCATAGTCGATAGCTGCTTAGGGAGGTTTTCGGTCTTGAGCCGGCAACTCTAGAACTTATTGTGTATGAACTAATACAACCAATGAAGGAGGTTAGTTGTGTATAGATTGTCTATTGTCCTTACAGTGGAAGTAGATAGGGTTAGGTGTTGCACCCGTACCTAACAATGAATTAAAATTTACTAACGGGGAGGACTATTGCATATGTGGGGGGAATAACTAATCACTCATAATTAGACTAATACATTAGAAACTCTTGTTTACTCCGTGTGAACTAGAATAGTATTGTTAGATTGTGGCACCAATATTACTTCTGCCTATATTATAGTTGGTCGTAGACCGTATTTGTGACAAGCTCAATCTCAAGAATTTGGGTTCTTACGAGTCTATGTGGGATCGACCTTGACCTGCCAGTACTCTACTATGATAGACCAAGTCCTATTGCTAGTAAGTGCTTTGCACGCGATCAGTTGCTTCGGTTCCATAAGTGATATGACGTTTGATGTGAAGCGTCCTATGCTCTGATTGGCTGAGGGATTTCGGGAACGGTGCCTTGCAATTATTATGTTAAAATTTCAAAATTTGAATCGACGCCTCACCTCTCGTCCCTGTCTATATAAAGAGGTTCTTACCCTCATTTATACACTTTCTCCATTTCTAAAATTTTTTCTAGTGAGAAATCTGGTGGGTGCAAGCAATTTCCAGCGAACCATTACTATTTCTGGCCGTCATTCAAGTTTCAACCTGGATTCTTCCAATTTTGTCAGGTATGGCTCTGTTCATTCCCTTAATTTCAAGAGATTTTATGTCCCGGATTTGATAGGATATAAGTATGTGATTGATTTACCATATTTAGTTAGGCCTCAAAATGTACTTGAGTCTCCTTGTTTTGCCCAAATCTTCATCCTTTCCCAGAGATAGGTCCCCAGACGATTTAAGGGTTTTTTAGGGTCTATCTGTTGTTCGTCGAACGGAGGGGCTAGGTGTTGGGGTGTGATTATGCTCACCTTGATTCGACTTCCATGTCTAGGCGACTAACTGCTACACCTCGCCCTATGTTTTTCCAGGATGTCTTCAGAGTCACATTCCCAATCGGATGAAAAAGATCGAGCGGTTGCAGGCTATGTTTCGGAGGAGGAGGTCGACATGAGCGAGCAAGATATAGTCGATGTAGGTAAGAGCTGATGAGGGTAGCGGTGAAGATGGCATTGAGATTATCGGTGAGGCTAGCGGCGAGCCTAGCAATCGGGATGACGCTACATTGAGATGTCTTATCAACAAATCTCACAAGGTGAAAACCCAAGGTGTGGCAATCTATGAAGCGGTGATTAAGGGTTTGGGCTCGAAGAAGACCGGGGGGGAGCTGAACCGAAGAAAAGTGCTCCTAAAAAGCGGTCCCTTGCGGCTACCCATGAATTGGCCGAGCAAACGAGTTTTTATTGTGATGTAGGACTTCGATGGAGAGAATTATGAGGCCGGACCGATTATACCACATCGTTGATGGCTTACGATATTCTGCGGGACTATCGGTTCGCCGGCTTTGGTGTCATGAACGTTGCCCGCATCTATGGCAGAGATGTGGAAGACTTCTTATGGCTGCACTATGATCACCTCGTTGCCGGACTTTGCCCGTCTTTGGACCCCTTTTTATTAGGTTTATGGATGCAATCCAGGTCATGTCGTGTGATCTTACGCTTGGGACTGTCAGAGTAGTGATGGCCTTTATCGTGATAAGTCGACTGTGAGGGTGGGAGCCATCACTGCCGGTTTTGTATTATTTATATTGTTTTAACAAGAAGGCTGGAGATGGTCAAATCCTACCTCACTGTCGAATGAGCAGCAACAGACCCCAGCTTCTATTCCACCTTTCTGACAAGATATTGGCCAGGAATGAGAGATGTATGAAGGTGGAATCACAAATAGGTTGGCCTTTCCCAAAAATCCCTGCAAACTCTGGCAAAACTGACAATCTGACGAAAGTGAAGACCTAAGATGAATTCATAGCCGATCTTAAGGAGTTGCTAGGGTATGTTCATAAACCGTAGAAACATGAGCAGGTCTTTAATTGGAAGCTTCTTTTAGATGTTGGTCAACCCTATGCCAGGATGGCCGGACTCCCTGGGGTGGAGGCAGGTGATCCCTTGGTCCTGGTCAAACCTTTGCCTTAAGATCCCGATTGGAATGGGGAGTGTCATTTTGGCAAATGTATTCCCTTTTTGTGCAGAGTATGCCTAGGCGATCCTTCAAAACAGGCTCCGAGTAAATCTTTACTTGTTTTGATATGCTTGTTTTCACTTTTGTTTCTTTATATTTCCTTGAATGCATATTAATGAATTTTGTCCTTCTACAGGCACTATGAATGCATTAAAACAGCGCAATCTGATCGCCGCCCGGAAGACCTCAGGCGAGGTGAAGAGGGGTGAAGGGCTCAAAAGGATTAACAAGGTAGATCTTCTCATGATCGACGTCCGTACTGACTTAGCAGGCACATCTTCTGGGTCTAAAGCCGTGAAAGCAACCTCGTCATCAGTTAAACAAGCTACGGGGAAAACTGCTATAAGCATGCCTCTCAAGAAAGTCGTCTTGACAAAAACTCCAGCTCCTGAGAAGAGACCTAGGGTTTCTGAGGTAGATGGCTCGGGTGAGTTTGACCCTGTCGAAGGTGGGAATGTGAGAAGGAGGCTCGCATTTCCAAAAATTCAAAAGCGATCGATACTCAACTAAGGCCCGATGCCTCTCTTAAAGAGAAATCTCAGTCTAAGGATGCCGGTCTTCGTAAGGAGTCCGTTGTTCCTGTTTTTGATAAAGGCAAAAATCAAGCCAGCAAATCAAGTTCGGAAGACACGACCGCAATGCTGCCTTTCTTTAGTCTGCCAGTAGGGCCTTGGGGTACCCCAGCTATCGGGCTGGACAAGAACTTTATACGCCAACAGCCAATTGACTTGTCCAGGGCGACTTTGATTTCTACGGCGATAGCCGACGTTGCCCCATTGAGGCATATGAAGTGAAGCCTTCCCAATCCCATTCAGTTCGATATTGGTCGTGGAATTATGGACTGGATCACGTTGTCGGATCAAGTCGACCCCCGTCATGCCTTTTTGCAGAATATTGAGGATTTTTTGGGTTTGTTTAGGGCCACGGTGAGTATGGTAAATCTCTACTCGTCTCACTATTATTTCCTTTGTATCTTGATCATTTGTCCTCTTTTATTATTCAACTAACTTGTTCGATTTGCTTCCTTTTTTCATGTCGGCACCGGCATGAAGCAATTCGTGGAGGAGTATAAAGAGGCCACGTGGGTCAAGGTCGGCTATTGATAAGGAGCTAAAGGCCGTTAAAGTTGTTGCAGCTGACCTGCGTGTGTGTCTTAGTGCTTCTAAGGAGGAAAACTTCAAGTTGAAGAAGCAGCTTGCTGAGGCAAGGAAGATGCAGCTCGAGGCTCAGGCGACCTTTGAGCATCTTGAGGCCCTTATTCATGAGCTGGTGAAGAGGGATAAAGAGACTGTCCGATCTATGAAAGAGATGCAGAAGCGAGCTGATCAAGCCGAAATCCTCTGGAAAGCAGAACAGGAGTTAACTGCTGATTAGAAGCAGAAGCTGGCCGACTTGGGTGCTGAGGTCTCTAGAGAGGAGGCCGTGGCAGCACACAAAGCCTCTGAGGCTGCTGAGGAGATAGCCGGCTAGAACTTTTTGATGGGATATTACCAAGGCATTTAACATCTCGCTAGGTGTTTGTGGGCTCAAGGCGGCGATGTTCCCAGTCTCGAGACCTTGCAGGATTGGATCGTTACCCTGCCTTTCTCTAACCATCTAAGAGTTTTCCATCCTTCCATTCTTTATACCGAGGTCGAGCTGAATGATTATGCTAAGGATCGGACCACTGAAGGGAAAGAGGTTTGGGATCCACCCAGATCGAAGTTGTCAACCTTCGGGAGCTAGTCAAACATGTTACACAGGCTGATGACCAATGAAGGGCTGAGGTCGCTGCTCAAGAGGTGGATCAAGAGGCGGATGAAGCTGATGCCAATGCTGAAAACCTATTGCATCCCTCTCTTAGTGGTTAAAATGTTAATAACGCCGAGATGCGGCCGGATGATGTTTAAAGTTTGTTGTAACTTTTTCTTCAGTATCGTAGATGTTTTAAAACATGAAGATAACTTTGTAATAACATTTCCTTTTTTCTTCTGAATATATTGATAATAACATTTCCTTTTTTCTTCCGAATATATTGACAAGTATTCACTGTTCATGAATGCGTTGATGTGTTTTGCTCGAAATTGTTGTATTTATCGAGTTCGGTTTAGTTTGAGTCCGGTGTAGTGGTATCTGGCCCCCTTGGTTTAGATAAGATTCAAAGTCATAAACTTGCGGGCTTTTCTAAAATAACTATCCGATTTTGAGTTTGAAATTTTTCCAAGGGATAGCCCCCATTTTCAATAAAGTTCGAGATTATTGATCCGAGACCATTGTTGGAAATCATATTTAACACCGATAGCAAGCATACTTCAATGATATGCATTAAAAGATAGAATGTAAAATCGGACTTTTATTAAGTTCACCTCACCGTGCTCGGTGAGTGAAAATTATAAGAAATCTTCATCACTCACGCGTAAACAAGAGGAAAGCCATAACCCTAGCCGATTATTACGTGTAATACCTTTTGAGGTTTGTGCATGACATGGTCTATTAAGCTCAGAGCCGTGTTGATCCTTGAGAACATAAGTCCATTTTTTATCTCTCTGGTGACCTAATATGGACCCTCCTACTTCGCCGTAATTTTGCCCTATCGGGCTGAAGACCGGCGGCCTACTTCTTTTGGAGAACGAAGTCACCGACCTTGAATGAGTGGTCGCAGATTCACTTGTCGTGATGTCGTTTAGTGATTTGCTTATAGTTCACAAGCCGATGGTATGTCGTTAATCTTTTTTCCTCCGCTAGGTCGAGGTCAATCTGCCTGTTGAGCAGGTTGTCCGTCGGATTATACTTAGCGACCCTGATACTTGGAAGTGCCATTTCGATGGGAGTCATGGCCTCCGATCCGTATGTTAGAGCAAATGGCGTTTCTCCAGTGGCTGTTTTGATCATGGTGCATAGATCCCATAATATGGCGGGTAGCTCATCGACCCATCTTCCTGCGGTTGCTTTCTCACTCACACTCTTTTTAAGCATTTTGGTTATTTGCTTATTGCCGGCCTTGGCTTGGCCATTACCCTGGGGATAAGCTACGGATGATTGCCAATGTTTGACGTTATACTCTCGACAAAAGTTTGAGAACTCATCTCTGAACTGTGCTCCGTGATCTGTCACCACTGCTCGCTGGATGCCGAACCGAGACCATATATGGTCATGTAAGAAATAAACCGCATCCTTTACTCCAATCTTGACAAAGGGTTTAGCCTCAATCCATTTTGGAAAATAGTCTACAGCCACTATGATAACCTTGTATCTGCCTGTTCCCATAGGGAAGGGTCCGATGAGATCGAGTCCCCACATGTCGAATGGCCAGGGTGAGACCACAATACTTTGTTCTACAGATGGTAGTCCCGGGATGCCCGCATGTTTCTGGCACTCCGGACACTCTCTAACCAATGTTTCCGAGTCCTTTATGATTGACGGCCAGTAGTACCCCGCTTTTATAACCTTTTGAGCTAAAGAGCGACTAGAGGGGTGGCCCCCACAAACTCCTTGGTGAAGCTCTGCGAGGATTTTCTCTCTTTCCTCTTTCGGACACATCTCAACAAAGGTTTAGAGACATATCTTCTGTAAAGTACTCCGTCGTCTATGATGTACCTGGATGCTCTCCTTTTGAGGACACGAGCTTTATTGTATTTTGTTTGGATTACTTTTGAATTAATTTTGGAATATGTCTGGATCAGTTTCACATTTTTATTGTATTACGTTTTATTTAAGTTTGGATTAATTGTTTGAATTAAGTTGTTTTTATGATTTTGATTGTATTACATTTTGATTGTATATTTGTGTTTGAGTGATTGTTTGTATCATGCTTGGATGATGCAAAAACACACAAATATTTTTAGTGTTGGGATATAAACGTCATTCAAGGTGACATTGGTATTACACAACTAACGTCAGTTACGCTGACGAAATACAACATTTTTGAACCAACGCTAACAAATCTGACATTGGTTTGCAAGACCAACATCCCAAAGGTTTCCGTTTAACAAACAAAAAATCATTAAGTTCTGGAGTCAGTAACATTGGGAGTAGTGACGTTTGGTTCCAACGTCATAGTTGGCGGTGTTATAGCAGCAAAAAAATATTCAGTTCTAGACTATAAAACGTCTCAAAGTCTGATGTTTATTATACACACGAACGTCAGCTGTACTGATGTTTGTTTGGATTCCGGCTGGAAAATCCAATGGCCGATTGGAAAACTCTAAAAACTTCAATTTTCTCCTAATTAATGGTGTTTCAAGACATGAAGTGTGAATTTTGATTCCATTTTTCTTCCACATTTTTTGAAAATGATATTTGGGTGAAAAAGGTTGGGGAATATGAATTGAATTTTGCTGATAAAGAAGGTTGAAGAAGATGAAGATGAATTTTGATGATGAATAAGGTTGAAGAAGATTAAGATGAATTTTGATGATGAAGAAAGTTGTAGAAGATTAAGATGAATGATGAAGATGAAGAAGAAGATGATGATGGAGATGGAGATGGAGATGGAGATGGAGATGAAGATGAAGATGAATGTTGATTATGGAGATGAAATGAAGATGAATTTTTTTTGGAATAAAGAAATAAATATAGATGATAATTTGGATGAAAATTAAGTTCGTGGTTTGTTATTGATATAAGTTATTAATTTTGGATTATAATATTAATTTAAATAATCAAAGGACTAAATTGTATTTTTTAACATTTCTGGTAAAAGGATTAATTTTTTTAATTTTTTTGGTGGTATTTGAAGTAAAAAAAGTAATAAAAATAATATGGTGGTGTCAAAAGCAATTTAATGAGTGTCGGAAGTAAACGTGGCGTCGATAGTAAAAGTGTGGTGCTAATACACCTATATATACTCTCTGCTCCAAAATATAAATCATTCTTGATTTTTTCACATAGATTAAGAATGCGCTTAAATATAATTAATGTATGACTAAATTCCTAATACATTCTTTTGACTAATCTAAGTGTAACTTCAGTATAGAATGTAAACATAGTTGGATAAATATAAATTAGTGGTAAGATGAGGAAAAATATTAATAAATGCTACCTTGTTATTGTAAATTACGTATATTATGAGACCAATATAAAAAAAAAACTGTAACGCCCCGCTCCCGGATACCGAGTCCTTATCCGGAAATGAAACGCTCGTCACGTATAATATTAAATAAATCTAATATTACATGTAAGCCTCTACGTCGTCGTATCAAATAAAAGAAAACGGAAGCTAAAAAGACTCGGCAAACACCATAAATGCTACTAAGAATAGGAATCAACATACTAAAGAAAGATAGAAATGTAACGTCTATTACATTGGAAAAGAAACCAACGAAATCGAAAACGTATGATAAACTCCAAAAGAGAAAACTAGAAAGTCATTACAAGTTCCCAAACGAAACTTCAAGTCTAATGTAATAATTAAAACAAAAATAAATAAACTCTTCAACTTCGGCGTCCTTAAACGTCGTCATCGAAGTCCTCCTCGAACTCTGAATGCACCTGTTCGTCTTCTCTCCCCAAACACATAGAAAAACAATGCATTTGAGGTAAGTACTAAGTACTCATGAAGAAGTAGAAGCTACAATTTAATTGGGCTCTTTAACAGCTTTTAGTTCAATAATTATCTTTATGAGACCGACTCGATCTATGGTTCATTCCATGCCCATCGACACTTAATGACTATACATTTCTAGCCTAGATTTTCTCTGTTACATCAGCATTCAAGGGAACTATGCATGGTGCTACTCACCATGAAGTAACTGGGTGCAACATATTGGTGGATCTCACCAATAACCACGGAAACCTCTTCTAGTAGACTCTGATAGTGCACACGTTCGGCAAAGTCCCTCCATACGTAGGGTCTCGGACTTACGGGATGGTGTTCCTCCATACGTAGGGTCCAAAGACTTACAGAGTTATTCACTTTTAGAACGCACACACACATTGCGATATAGACTTGTGCCTATCCAAGAATGGATTGATGTTTAATCTTTAAGCTACACAAGTATGTTTATTATTATGTTGTTAACTAGCCACTTAAGTATTTTCAAGTAAGCTCCCTCACAAACTCCACCCTCTTTCCTAGACCTCTATACACGGACAAAGCCTAGCAATTACACATACATTGATGAACTCTAGTTCAACAAAGCACAAGCCCTTTTATGCCCTTCCGACGGTCCCAAACTTCAACTCCCTTTAAGAGTACGTCCGGTGCCGGAACCAAACGCATCAGAAACTCAATTGGAGCTTGTTCATGTTTAATTAATGTTATTAGATAAAGACACGTTGTTTAGAACTCACCTTGTAGCTTAAAACATAAATAATCATATAAACAGTGTTGGGGGGCGCCAACACCTTTGGCGTGCGCCAAAAATGCTTCAGAGACTCTTCAAAACTTTCTTTTCAGGTTTGGGGGGCACCAAAAATGTTCCAGAAAGTCACTGAACTCTCTGGTTCAGGTTTGGATCGCGCCAAAGTGTTTGGTGGGCGCCAAAAAGGGCAAAAACTGCTACAATGTGATTTTCTGCGCACTCGATTTCTTCTCATACCCAAACATGTTCTAAACGATTTTCCTCATAAAAACACCAGAAAAACATACCCTTTATGATCCAAAACAACCCTTAATCCTAAACATCTTTTAGGCACAATCATTGATACAAAACGCATCAAAAACACAACCTAATCACTCTAAACCATAAACGAATTGTAGGAAGAGCTTCATACCTTTTTAGCAAGCTAAAAACCAGTCCCAAACTCAAAAAAACAGCAGCAAACGATTCCTCCTCTCCTAGAAAACCTATGTGATCAATCCCAAAACAATTTAGAATCGATCAACGGCTTCTAGAACGATCAAATTAAACTACGATTATTCGAACCAAAAGAGGATCATGACTGCTCAGGAACAGCCCTTAGGACGAAAATCATACCTTAGCCAAAGATTCAACTTTCTTGGGTTGAAACGATGCTCTCCTTACGACGATTCCGATGCTTCTCTCGAAACTGAAAACGATTGAGAAACGACTGAGTAATTGAAGAAAGTCACTAGCCTTTTTCTAATGCTTCAAATGTGTTCTTCTTACGTAAAAGCCAATTTTTCTGAATTTGTAATTAGGTAAAGGAACAACTCTGAATATATTTTTCCTTACATATATTTTCCAATTATCCATTTTTCCTTAATTACCCTTAATTACCAAAAATTCGAATTTCCTTAATATATATATATATATATATATATATATATATATATATATATATAAACTTAAACTCGAATAAAAGGAACCGAACCCAATATTTTGTTTTCGCAAAAATGACACGTCTGTCCTTTCCTGAAAATCGGAATATTACATTCCTTCCCCTTAGTAGGAGTTTCATCCTTGAAACTTGACCGTACTCAAACCCTTGACATTCCTTAGCATCTCCTTCTTCAACACAAACCAACTCAAGCTTCACTTGTTCCCCATGCTAACAAAACTGCCCTTGTCAACCTCACTGACAAACACTACTGATTCCCGGATTGTCCCAAATCCTTGCTCACTAAACCGACTGATCAAACACTCCTAAACCATTGGACCGCACTTAACTAATCTTCTACCAAGCGCTTCAGCTGTATCTAATTCACTGTACCCAGATGATCCATAAAGGTTTCTTAAAGGTTGAGGGTAGGCTTAACTTGCTAGCTATCTTACTTAACACAAAAGTTTTGACACTCTCGTATTAATTAATGTTGTCATAGCTATGTTATCCATTAACAATGTGCCTAAGAGTTAGTTCATCTACCTAACTATAATTACAACGTGAATTTAATTCGTGTCGTAAGAATATTTTAAGAACACAAACGAACTAAAAGGTACCTGGTATGGCTGCATCCATAGCAAACACCCTTGTTGGTCAACTTGCCTTTTCTTGGTTGATCCCCTGATTTCTCCTAGCACTCCTTACAGGGCAAGCTTTTGAGTAGTGTCCCGTATCTCCACAAAGGTAACATCCATTCGAACCTGCTCGACATTCCCCGGAGTGGTTCTTATTGCACTTCGGACAAACTAAGGCACTGCCAGATGCCTTTACCGTTAGCGGTACCGTAATCCTTTTCTCATCTTGCTGTTGAGGTGCTTCTTGATCTTCTATTTGGATACTCTCCAACGGTCTTTTTACTCCAATGACGACGGTGGCCTTCTTCCTGAAGGTCTCAACTTCCAAGGCCTTATTCAGTAGTTCAGCCAAGGTTCTTGCCGTGAAACCCAACATACCAGATTGTATCTCATAGGCCATCCCTTCTTTGTAGAGTGCCATCTTCCTTTCTTCAACCTTCTTCAGCTAGGGGTAAAACCATCCCAACTCATTGAACTTGTTGGTGTACTGAGATACCGTCATATAAACACCCTGCTTCAGCTTTAAGAACAGACTTGCCTTGTCTGCCTGCACTGTCGCCGGGAAATACTCATTATAAAACATAGCCTTAAAGCCTTCCCAGTCTATCACTTTCCCATTGCTGCTCTGTATAGAATCGATCCAAGCTTCAGCTGCACCCAAAAGAAATCCAACTGCTAACTGGGCCATCTCAGATTTAGGGGCATTTATGTTCCTGCAAGCCTTTTCAAAACTTCTTATCCACTCTTCAGCCTTTGAGTGTTCCACATTCTCAAGGAAGTCTTGAACTCTGTTCTTTCTTAGCCTTGTATACCCATCAATTGGTGGTTCTTGCTCAAAAGCCGGTCAAAATGGAGGGTAAACATGTGGGTAAACCGGTGGATAAGCTGGAGAGTAAACGGTTTGATAACCATAGGGTACATGTGGTGCTTGAGGTGGATAAGGTGGTGGATATGGCTGTTTAGGAGGGATCACTTGAGGTTCAGTCTGATGAGAGTGATAACTCGATGAAGTTGCTGGGGGTGATAAGGTTGGTAGAAACCGTAAGGGGGGTAACCAAAGCCTTGTTGCTGATCAAAACGTGGTGAAGGAGGTATAGTAGGTCGAGGAGTGTGACCTACTGGAGGTGGATAGAAGGTCTGCTGCTGATGGAAAACTGGTGGAGAAGGATGACTCACCGGTGGCGGGTAGACACTGATCGGTGGAGGGTAGAAGGTTTGTTGGTGTGGAGGGTAACTTGCTGGTGGCGGGTAAACTTCTGTCATGGGTGGTGGTACAAAACCTGCTGGAACATCACTTACCATCGAAAACTGAACCGAACTTCCAACATGCCATTATGGAGGTTGCTCCTGATGAGGTCACGGTGACAGGCCCCGCTGAGATAGTGGTGTGAGGATCACAGTATGAGGGGGTGGAGAAAAGCTCGGGTAAGGTGAGGGATTTTGCCTCACAAATCCGCCTCCTACAACCGGCGTCGGACTCTCGTGCAGCACTCTTGAAGTCTCTGCACCAGCTGCAGTTCTAGTGAACACCATCCTGATGATCAAAGAAAGCCAGAAGGTTACTAAAAGGTCTAGAGAAACTTATCTTAAAAGAAGGAAGCCAAAAGGACGCTTCGCTCTGATACCAAATGTAACGCCCCGCTCCCGGATACCGAGTCCTTATCCGGAAACAAAATGCTCGGCACGTATAATATTAAATAAATCAAATATTACACGTAAGCCTCCATCATCGTATCAAATAAAAGCAAACAGAAGCTAAAAAGACTCGGCGAACACCACAAATGCTACTAAGAATACGAATCAACATACTAAAGATAGAAATGTAACGTCTATTACATTGGAAAAGAAACCAACGAAATCCAAAACGTACAATAAACCCCAAAAGAGAAAACTAGAAAGTCATTACAAGTTCCCAAACGAAACCTCAAGTCTAATGTAATAATTAAAATATAAATAAATAAACTCTTCAACTTCGGCGTCCATAAACGTCATCATCGAAGTCCTCCTCGAACTCTGAATTCACCTGTTCGTCTTCTCTCCCCCAAACACATAGAAAAACAATGCATTTGAGGTAAGTACTAAGTACTCAGTAAGAAGTAGAAGCTACAATTTAATTAGGCTCTTTAACAACTTTTAGTTTAATAATTATCTTTATGAGACCGACTCGATCTATGGTTCATTCCATGCCCATCGACACTTCATGACTATATGTTTCTAGCCTAGCTTATCTCTATTACATCAGCATTAAAGGGCACTATGCATGGTGCTACTCACCACGAAGTAACTGGGTGCAACATATTGGTGGATCTCACCAATAACCACGGAAGCCTCTTCTAGTAGACTCCGATTGTGCACACGTTTCCTCCGCACGTAGAGTCCAAAGACTTACAGAGTTATTCACTTTCAGAACGCACACACATTGCGATATAGGCTTGTGCCTATCCAAGAATGGATTGATGTTTAATCTTTTAGCTACACAAGTATGTTTATTATTATGTTGTTAACTAGCCACCTAAGTATTTTCAAGTAAGCCCCCTCACAAACTCTACCCTCTTTCTGAGACCTCTAGACACGGACAAGGCCTAGCAATTACACAGACATTGATGAACTCTAGCTAGTTCATCAAAGCACAAGCTCTTTTATGCCCTTCTGACGGTCCCGAACTTCAACTCCCTTTAAGAGTACGTCCGGTGCCGGAACCAAATACATCAGAAACTCAATCGGGGCTTGTTCATGTTTAATTAATGTTATTAGATCAAGACACGTCGTTTAGAACTCACCTTGTAGCTTAAAACATAAGAAATAATCATATAAACAGTGTTGGGGGGCGCCAACACATTTGGCGTGCGCGAAAAATGTTCCAGAAAGTCACTGAACTCTCTGGTTCAGGTTTGGGGCGCGCCAAAGTGTTTGGTGGGCGCCAAAAAGGGCAAAAACTGCTACAATGTGATTTCCTGCGCTCTATCGATTTCTTCTTAAACCCAAACATGTTCTAAACGATTTTCCTCATAAAACCACAAGAAAAACATACCCTTTATGATCCAAAACAACCCTTAATCCTAAACGTCTTTTAGGCACAATCATTGATACAAAACACATAAAAAACACAACCTAATCACTCTAAACCATAATCGAATTGTAGGAAGAGCTTCGTACCTTTATAGCAAGCTAAAAACCAGTCCCAAACTAAAAAAAAAACCGCAGCAAACGATTCCTCCTCTCCCAGAAAACCTATGTGATCAATCCCAAAACAATTTAGAATCGATCAACGGCTTCTAGAACGATCAAACTACGATTATTCGAACCAAAAGAGGATCATGACTGCTCAAGAACAGCCCTTAGGGAGAAAAATCTTACCTTAGCCAAAGCTTAAACTTTCTTGTGTTGAAACAATGCTCTCCTTACGACGAATCCGATGCTTTTCTCGAAACTGAAAACGATTGAAAAACGACTGAGTAATTGAAGAAAGTCTCTAGCCTTTTTCTAATGCTTCAAAGGTGTTCTTCTTACGTAAAAGCCAATTTTTCTGAATTTGTAATTAGGTTAAGGAACAACTCTAAATATATTTTCCAATTATCCTTTTTCTTAATTACCCTTAATTAAAAAAATTCAAAATTTCCTTAATATATATATATATATAAACTTAAACTCCGAATAAATGGAACCGAACCCAATATTTCGTTTTCGCAAAATGACACGTCTGCTCTTTCCCAAAAATCGGAATATTACAAAAACTATGATGACTTATGCATGTATATATTTCTCTCTCTCTCTCTCTCTCTCTCTCTCTCTATATATATATATATATATATATATATATATATATATATATATATATATATATAAGAGTTAGTATCGGAGAACTTAGCGTTTTAGCTCAAAATTGAGCTTGTGTTCAAGTGGAAAACAGTCCTTCCAAAAAACAAAATACTGCAGAAAACACTCAGCTTTAAACTCAATTTAGAATAAGTTATAGTATGAATTAACGGGAGATAATAACAGTTTTGTAAACTGTTACAGTATATGGAAAAATCAATGTTGGGTGCAAAATTAGCAGCTCAGCATGGACAAATAGCTGAGTACATTCAGTTGACCAACACAGACTCAACAGAGTGTTGATGGCTCAACCGGACGCAACATAATGTGTTTATACAATTTGTAGTTATAAACGTTATTCTGTTATAACTACCATGTAACCTCGCTTAACTGATTCATGTGGTGTGTGATACTATAAATACCTCATGTTCAGCATCATCGTAACTTAGCTCGGTTATTATTTTGAGTAATATGAATTCCACATTCTTTTAGTTGGGTTTTCTTAGTTTCACAAATTCAACATGGTATCGGAGACGGAAGCTTGAGAGATTCAGTTGCTTTTTATATGTTTTACTCTAATACTGGAGCAACTTTTGAAAGTTTTCTTAATCTTTCTTGTGTTTTACACAGTTTCTTGTGAGAAATCCGTGTTTATTTTGAGTTCTTGATCGTTTTCTGGTCATTTTTGGTATAAACTGGTTTGAATTTCATGCTTGACAGACATGGTAGCAAAGAAGCAAGAGTTGAGCCCTTCCAGTTCTTTCTATGTTCATCCAAATAAGAATCCATCCAGGGTGTTGGTGCAGCCATTGACGAATGACAATAATTATAATCCTCGGAAGATGTCCATGAAGATGGTGTTGATGACCAAGAACTGTTGGAGAAATTTTAATTAAATATTAATTCGCATGTTGCATTAAAACTCATACAAATAATTTGCATAAATTCGAGTCAAGAAGAGATTTACAAAACAAGATCGGTTCTTTGCTGCTTCTCATTGAAGTGCAACAATCTGAAGAAGTTATGACTGTTGTATCTTATGAGACGATTGTCATTACCATGATCACATAATCGGGGCAAAACGTCTTACGGACAGAGTGATGCACTCGCTTCAGACAATAAGTTTTTTGTCCTAATTTCTATTTTCGTTTTTACATGATGAACATAATGCTAGATTGATATTTTCCCCAACATTCTTAAGTTATTTTTGAGATTAGGTTTGTTTGCATGTTGTCTGTTATTTGTTTTTGTAATATTGAACTCGAAAATTGCATATGGAAATCTTATAATATGCTCTGTTAATTTCGGTGCGCATTAAACTGAAAATCCCATCCGAAAATTGTTGATCACTATTATCCATATTTAAATGGCAACTTTATGTCCCCCTTGTATTTTTGAATCAAACCTCTGTTTAATAAATTGGATTGATTATGCAAGAGAACACAATACAGATATGAGTAATGATACGAACACAACGGTTGTACCTCAACGAGTAACACGACGGGAATCTGCTCGAAAGAACAATATTTCACGTACTTTACATGTCACCACGACTTCCAAAATTATCTTAATCATCTAGTGCACAAAACTAAAGGGATGGGAAAGGCTAGATTTGAGTGGGAAACAACTAGTGATTACATGACTTGGTATCGATCAGTTGTCATGTGTCGATTGTCAGGTGTGAGCAAACAGAAGCGACGACATTCGAGAGAGGTATGAAGTGTTTAACAATTTGTTGTGGTGCAAAATCATTAAGTAAATACATAGTTTAATTTTTTTTGTGTTTCCATATAGGATGAGGAAAGAAAGATCAGTTTATAAGCGCCTTAGATGATGTCATGAAAAATCATTCGAAGATGAATAAGAAAGATATGTTGAAGGTAGCTGGTATGGTAAAACAATTTCTTGGTAACCGGAGTATATAGCTCGGATGTTCCGGTGGACGTACAGACAGAAGAACAAGGGCCGGAAGAGCAATGCTCGGAAAGAAGACCAGCTAAACGTTCAAGGGCATAAAAGAAAAAAAGTGATTGTTGCATGTTTTCATTAATTCTAGTCCGTTAACATTAAAACTCGTTACTTTTCATTGTTGCACATGTTTGGATTTCTTTATCGTTGTTTGCTTCATCTTTGGATCTTGTTTGGATCAGTGTTTTTATCATTTTTTGTGTAATGTTTGGATAATGTTTTGGTTTGATTTGGTTTTTATGGATCATGTTTGGATTTGTATGGTTTTTTGTGTTTGGAATGTATCATTCTACAGGTCATTGTGTTTGGAATGTGCTTGGAATGTATCATTGGATTGACATGCATATGTTTGGAAAATGATTGACCAAACGTTGGTGAATCTGATGTTGGTTTGTAAAAAAGACATTGGATGTGTTGACGTTATGGGTTCCAGAAGGTTATAGGCCTCTGTTCCCTACAACGTAAACTAAGTGGACGTTAATAAAGATAGAAAACGTCAGGCATGATGACATTTTCAGTTCTAGAGTGTTATAGGCCTTTGTTCCTCACAACGTCAACTTGTTTGACGTTAATAAATACATAACACGTCAGGCACGATGAAGTTTTGAGTTCCAGAAGGTTATAGGCCTCTGTTCCTCACAACGTCAACGTAATTGACATTAAGAAAGACAGAAAACGTCATGAGTGATGGCGTTTTGATTTCCAGAAGGTTAAATCCCTCTTTTCCTTAAAATGTCAACTACTCTGGTGTTAACAAATTTATATAAAACGTCAGGCACATTGACGTTTGGAGTTCCAAAAGGTTATAGGCCAATGTTCCTCACAACTTCAACTTACTTGACGTTAATAAAGACAAAAAAAAGTCAGGAGTGATGGCGTTTTGAGTTCTAGAAGGTTATAGCCATCTGTTCCTCAAAACGTCATTCAGTGTGACGTTATAAAAAAACCCTAATGTCATAACTGGTGACATTTTGATTTCCAGAGGGTGTTAACTCACTGTTTCCCAAATCGTCTTCTACCTTGATGTAAATAATGGCACCAAACGTCAGACCTGTTTCCAATTGTTATAACGTCAACAACCTTGATGTTAATACCATCACCTAACGTTAAATTTGCTGACTTTCTAAGCTCCATAAAGGCAATAACTAGTGTTTGGATTGTCATGATCAAGCTATGAACAAAAACAATGGGTACACCAAAAAAAGCAGAACTTTACTAGTCCAAAGCATTTTTTTATCTGTTGACAATGAAAGAGAACTTTACAAAACAATCGAAAGGTAATCTAAAGCATTTAGCTTTCCGATTTATAAAACTAACCCAATCTAAACCATACAAAACATTTGGAACGTAATCTAAACCATTTTGTTTTCCGATTTACAAAATGAACCAAATCTAATCCATATTAAAAAAATCAGAAGTTAATCTAAACTATTTGTATTCCGATTTACAAAACTAACCAAATCTAAACCATTTAATCGAATAGAGGTAAATTTACCCGATTTACAAAAATAGGCAAATCTTAGAGTTTTAGTCTAAAATTATGGGATGGTCAATCTTTGTCTCCTCTGGCTCCACATCCACCCATAGATCAATTCTATGTAGCAATTTGCCGTGCCATTGACTTGCGTCCGATGAACAAACTTCACGCCAAACCTTTGGGACATTTGGATCAAGACAATTGTCTTTCATTTCCACTAGAATAAAATGGATACCGTCGCAGAAAATAGACCATATATGCATAAGGGGAAAACTGAAGGTTTTTTGAATAATAGAAGGAACGTCTGCTTCCCATACGTTTTAGACAAAATAGAAAATACACAACCATACACATTGCAAACAACCCAACCTAAAAAGCTTTAAAAGAATTTGTCTCCTTCACACGGCCCAGCTTCATGATCCAGAGCTGACAAACATTTGTCATACACATATGCATGTTACGCAAACAAACACGTGTAGAACGCCTTGTTCACCACCATTTTTTGTTTCAGCTCGTTTCTCACCCGTTTCCAACCAAGACTATAGAAACCCAATGCTTCAGCTATGAATCTAAAACCACAATTACCACTTGCACTAACATTAATAAGCGCAGAAACACGGCTATGAACCAAGTCGGGCATGTGTCTATGATACCGCCTGATGTATCCAATACTTTCAAGCCTAGGCATTAATGCATCAGGGATCTTAACACTTCTACTTGTCCTTTTCTTTCTTCCTTGGGAAACCAAATCTGGAACTTCCATACTTGTACTAGTCTTTTTCCTTTTTCCAAAACCTGTCAAGTCATCATCATTGGCTAACTCTTGTTCAACACGCTCATGCATGCTCAAATCCCTCTTAGTGGATGCATCTTCCACTGTCTTTCTCTTGTTGCCAGATCCATTAGGCCAGCCCCATCCAGTCAATTTGGTTTTCGGCTCTTCCATCAAGGTTATCACAGGTTCACAAATTTTTCGTATCTTCACTAGAATCCTACGCTTCTCCCACACGTTAGCCATTTTCATTTCTCTTCCAAAGCATGTAACACCAGCATGTGGTCTAAATCTGACTTATTTGGAGGTAGGCCTTTGATATAAAGAGTCTATCAATGAATATCAATCGATGAAAACGGAATGAACTTGGCTTTTTATTAAACCGTGCCATCTCGTGTGTAGACGGAAACCTGTGTGTCTTTTGAATAGAGCATCCACATTCCTTCTTTGAAGCACCATCATCTACTTTTTTCTTCTAAATTCATCAAGTAACAACTCCATTGCATGTATGGATACATGATGCCTGAGCTCTTTGAACATCGGCTCGTTCTTGAACTTTTGGGATCCATGAATATAGAAGTGTCAAATGATATCTTTATGTTCCGTATCTCTTGTTCTACCATGAAAACGCCAGCTTCCCAAGACGACACCAAGTCACCAAGGCTGGTTTATAGCCAATTTTTAAAAACAAAATACATTCCCTACACCCTCGAGGTTGATGTGTTTTCTAGGTGAAACACAGAGTCGGTCCATACAAAAACAAAAATCTCATTGTGTGCCTCTAACCATGTACCTGAAATGTAATTCATTGCTTCTTTGCTAAATGTCTTCTTACATTCCTCCAATCGGTCATTGAGCTCTTCTACCGAACAGGAGTTAACAACTTCATTCCACGTTGTCATTAAATTCTTCCAAACCGTGCTCGTCCTCTTTGTCTTCAAGTTTGCAACAAGACCCTTTTTGATGTGCCACCGGCATAAGAGAATCTTTGCTTTAGGGAATAGAACACGTACCGCATTCATTAATTCCTCTTCTCTATCTGTCCCAGTACAAGATATATTCTCACTTTTGTTGCCTATTGCTTGTCGAAAAATATTTAGAGCTCATGTGTAGTTCTCTTCTTTTTCCAAACATAACAGTGCAAACCCCACTGAGAAAGACAAGACCGTACGTAGAAGTAACACCAACAATCTGTAAAAGCAGGATCTTGTACTTGTTCGCCTTGTACGTACAATCCATAAGCATCACGGAAGGGAAGCATCTAGCAAGAGACAAACTTTCGGTATGTGCCTAAAAAACATCTTTTACTACATTATTGTCTTGTCTGCAGTGAACAAAAGATTATCCGCAAGAATGAATACTTGTTGCATCACAGAACAACCATCTCGTATTTTCTTTTTGAACTTCGAACGTATGTTGTATATCATCTTCGAAGATATGCAATTCTTATCATCTTTCGTTCTCAACTCCTTTAGTATATGTTTGGGCAAAGTACCGTTCTGGGTCATTCAAGCAACCTCTCACATTGTCCTTTATCAATATGTCCAAGATATACTTGACAGTGTTATGATTATGAGTCCCATGCAAGACTTCTACCGTCCAAAACCCTTTCAGTATATCCTACATGGTTTTTAATACTAACGGACATCCACATTTCCTTGTCGATGATTCCCTTGGTGCGTTCTTTCTGGTACCCCCCACTTTTTTCTCATATTTACCTCCTTTGCAATGGTCCTTTTGTACTCCGCCCCTCTCACATTGGAATTTTATGTACAACGTCCGCTTTCCGGTCAAATTTGATCTCAACTTACTAATGACAACCCCATTTGATCTTGCCAATTCCTTTAGATATTTGGTTACCTCTTCGTGCGTAAAAAATACATGTTAGAAAAATAAAATGTAATCAATATAAATCAAATTTACATTGTACAAATAATACAAAAATATGTTTATGGTACATACACGGTCGGTTGTAAAAAGTGAAGTCATGTCGGTTGATAGCTCTTCATGCACAACATCTCTCAATACAATTTTGTAGTAATCAGGATTGTTAAGAGACTCTTGATTCTCATGAATCATAACATCAACCAAATGCTGAAAAAATGCGCGCCAATTTGTATTAGCTACATTCTAGTTAAATTACGAAAACCGAAACACATGTTCACTTAAATGTTGCTTACCTCTAAAAACTGTGCATCGTCTGTACTTATCTCCGGATCATCCATTGGTCTCTTACCCTTGTCATTACTTGCTCTATTACATGGTTTCTATGAATAGAATATGAAAACAAACAAGTGAATGATACAGAAATACAAGGACACGGTCAAATGTGAATAAAAGACTGTAACGTTTGTGACCATCACGTTGCTGTACAGAAAAAACATCAGTGTTACTGACATCTTCGTAACATCAACAAAAACGACGTTTAAGTAAAGGAAACACGTCAGAGTATTCGACGTTCGCACATTGTAAAACCCTTTTTTACACAGCTCAAATTAATGTCAGCAACATTGACGTGTTGTGGCTAACACAAGATCAGTCCTACCGATGTTACGGGAACAGAATGATCGGGGATGTTGCAAAACGTAATGTAACGCCGGATAAACCATATAATCGATCGGAAAGCGCCAAAAACATGTTTTCTATCACCAAAAACATGTTATTGTGTGCTTAATATAGGCATAATAAGGTATTCCATTCACAAAATTCAAGTATTAATTGAAAACTAGTGTTTAAAACATAAAAAAAATACCAATTTTGATTGTATTTATGCTTCCATTTGGCTTAAAAATGGTATGCCTTCAAGTGAGATTCCATCAACTTCTTCATTAGAATGCATTTTGGGAGGAATGGAATGAGTAGATTGAACTTGGTTTTCTTGAAGGCTTGTATGAGAAGATGAAAAAGAATTCATCTTGTTTGTGTTAATGTAATTGTTAAGGTGATGAAGGTGATGAAGAAGAATGTTGTGATGAAGAAGAAGATGGTGTGTAGTGTTTCTTAATGGAATTTTCGATAAAGATGAAGAAGGATTATGAAAATGAAAGAGCTTTAGATTTTTTATATGAAATTAATGATAAGAAGATTAAAGTGTGTTTTGGATTAAGATAAGATTTTGGAAGATATGGATTATCGGTTAATGTTAATATTATATTATTAACGTTGCAAAAAAAATTATATTATTAATGTAGGACTAAAATGTTCTATTAATTTATTAAATGACTCGATTGTATTTTTATAAAATTGTGGTATACGAAATAATTTGTGACTATTTTTGGTGGTGCCTGAAGTAAAAAAAAAATTTATTATGACGGTGACAAAAATAATTTAAAGAGTGCCGGAAGTAAACGTGGTGCTAATAGAAAATATGTGGTGCTGATAAAAGCCGTATCTCTTAAACCAATGGAGATCTCGGAATTGGCTTCTAAACTTTTCAAAATAGCTGACGTGTATAACAACAATATACCTTCACACATTTAATTAGCCTTTTTTTTTATATTATTTTTTTAATACCAGAAACGAAAGGATTTTATTAATAAAACAACAAACATATTTCACCGGACCAACACCGGACGATAGCCAGATAAATTCCGGATTACCACCGGCCTAAAGCCGGACACCACCACCTGAGAAACGAAAGGAAGACAGAGATGGGGATAGCCCATCTCGACCAAATTCTGCCTCACAGTAGAGGTCTTGATTTGGTAAGATAATACAATAGTTATATTCATTCGTAGATAGACATAGCAAAATTAAAAACCTAAGACACAATCCGGAAAAGCCGACAATCACCGACCTGATCCAAAACACACAAACAAACAAACATAATAAACCACAGACACAAAATAACAACACTCGCCTCAAATCCCCATCCATAATCACGAACGGCCACAGATCATCCACAAACCACAATCCATCGCCTGAAGAATGAGGTGAGTAATGGACAGATTTGAACATGCAAAGGGGTATAAAGGTTATACTCCCATCGACATGTAGATCCGGCCACCGCCTAAAGCCGAACACGGAAATCGCCACCGCCAAGTCTTCATAAAAGCGCCAACTCCGGCCAGTACTCGACTATTAGACATGGATTCATCGCCGGAAGAATCTTCCCTTAAAAGACATCGTCGATCTACATCAAAAAAGAGGGAAAAACCATTTTCCGGCGAGAAGCACCGACCAACAGGTACAGTCTGAAGAGACTTCCGATCTTTGAAAATGAGGAGAAAAAGGGACGAAAAACAAAGAACGAGCAACATAAATAAAAAGAGGAGAAGAGAAACGAAAAAAGGGACCGGCACCGGCGCCTTTCGGCGGCCGGCGCCGGAAAAGCTGCGCACAAAATAGGGACGGCTAGGGATTTTCGTAGAGAGAGGTCAGAGCCTTGGTTGTAGTGATGTTTTAACTTACGGGTTTTAGCTTGTTTTTTACTATTTTATAATATAACCATTGTATTCATAGCCGCATAAAAGGTATGAATATGCTTTCCCTCAAAAAAAAGGAATGAATGCAACCAACTTATTCGTAGACCCTGCTACATGTGAAAGAGCATACAAATAGCTATATCATGTACATTTACTTAATAAAACTAGCTCTTGTGCCTTAAAAGTATTCCAATAGAAGAACTCCTTTTTATGCTTATTACAATAGAAGATCATCTAGCAAAGGGCCATGAAATGGTAGCTTTATGATCCCGGAGAAAATGAATAATGCAATAATCCAAATTGGTAGCATCCACTGCACTAAGAAGAGAAGAATTGGTTTTGCTGCAAGGCAAAAAAGAGAAAGTTAACTCACCATGAAAAAAACATTGACCAAAAGGTAGGGAAAATACTCTTAATAAACAAAAAAACAAGATAAATCAAGGAGAGGAAATTAAAAGGGTGCGTGAAAGATTGTTAGAGAAAACATAGTTAAGTTAAATGGAGAAACAAAACATAAATTTAATGTGTAAAAGACATTGTCATACATCAATATATTTGAATTTGTGAGAAGAAGCCGATATTACTTCTGCATCATTATAAAATATAATGAATAATCCATCTTAGGCTATTTTGAACACGAGAGACTGCGTTTGTCATGTAATCTGGATTAAACATAAAGTGAGGGCTAGAGCAATGAATTAGTATTGTTGGCAAATATTGGAGCATCTAATCACTAGAAGATAAATTGGTTTTCCAAATATTGGAGCATCTGATCACTTAATGGCAAAGATTGTGTTTTATTACCATAATTAACATATTCTTGCATAAAGGGGAGTAAAATTACATTGAATTGTTTTTAAAACATAGATCAAATGAAGCTTGATCCAGGACGATGAGGCCTAACTCAAATGTCTAGAGATGAGGTCCCGAGAAGTGAAAGTCTCAGGTTCGAATCTCTGGAGGCAAATTAGTCCTCCAACGCACTTTTCCTCTTTAAGAAAATTATACCCACATTATGTGGGTGTTAGTCCACTTTGTGTGGTTGTAAATAGTTGTATTGTTCTATCTTTTAATTGTAATAAAAAAAAATGAAGATTGGTCCAATGAATGTAAGCAACTCCAATGACACCCAAATCACCTAAAAAAAAAAAAAATAATAATAATAATAATAATAAATGAAAAATTGGCATGCCTAAGCAAACATTGACATGTTTGTTACATAGGAATGGAATGATTTTTCATCACACTCCAATTTTTGTGTATGATTATAAGGTAATAGAATTAAATGAAATTTTATACCTATGGAACGATATGACAATTTCATTACCTTTAAAATGGATAGAATGAGATTAAAATCGACAAAACACGTAGGTGGTGGGTAAGAGTAAGGTGAAGGTGGGTGGTGAGGTGGGGTGGATTGAAGTTAGGTAGATGGTGGGGTAGGATAGGGTGGGTAAGTTAGGGAAGGGTAAGGTAGGGTGTTGTAAGGTTAGATAGAAGAGTCAAGAGGTAAATGGAGGTGGTAGGGTAAGGTAGGGTAGGGTGGGTAGAGAGGTAGCATGCGTCGGGGTGGGGAATGGTAGGGACGTAGGGTATGGTAGGTATGGTGGGAAGGTGAATGGGTGAGGTGAAGTGGTGTGGGTTAGGTAAATCTTGGTTCGTAGAGTAAGGTATGTAAGGTACGGTAGGGAAGTAAGGTAAGGCGAGGTAGGGTAAGATAGTGTAAGGAAGGGAGATGTAGGGTTGGGTGGGTGAGGTAGGGTTGGGTAGGTGAGTGGTAGAGTAAGTTGGGGTAGTGAGGTAGTGTAGGATGGGTAACGAGGTAAGGTGAGTAGTAGAGAATGAAAGGTGGGTAGAGTAGGGTAGAGTAGGGTAGAGTGGTGGGGTCCCCACCTATCCCTACCCTTTCCACGATATCCTACCTTATACACCATATCTAACTCTACCCACCCCACCCAACCTTAATTCACTACCTTGCATTACTCATATCTCAATGTGTCCCATTTTGTATAATTTGTTTCATTCCATTCTTTTACATTCCAAACAGAGTAATGGAATGAGTTTATTCCATTTCATTTCATTCCACTCTTATGATTTTATTTCATAATGATTCAATCACAATCCTGCGTAACAAACATGCCAAAAATGCTTTCAGAGAGCGTTTCACAAATTTAATTAAGCCTACAATGAACACTTCTATTATTCTAAACAATCTAGAGGATATGCACACACCAATAACACTCTACATCCCCCTCCAAACAAGGTTATTTTTGTTTCCGTTATACTTTTCAAATACTTTAAAAAATAATTCAGTACAATGAACACCTCAATACAACACTATAATTGTAATGGGAAGCAATACATCATCTCAAAGGTTGTAGTGATATCCCACATTGGTTGTGGTGGAAGCACATAACACCTTATAAGTGTGAGACATAAATATCTTGTCAATTAGGGTTTAGCCCTTTTAGATCAAACGAGGACGACGGTCTAAGCAATTGACAAGATCATTTATGACTCATTTAGCGCTACAAGACCCAAGGGTCTGAGGGCGTTACAGAATGGTATTCAAAGACGACTATCAGACGGATCTAACTGCCACACCGTGAGGGTGGGGGCCACCTCTAGATCCTCTGGTACGGACGAAACTAGGACAAGTCCACTGAGAAAATTTTTGGCCGTCCTGGCGAGGACGTCAGTCCTTTCTAAGGGGATGAGAATTTGATATTCCACGTTGGTTGTTGGGGAAGCACATTACCACCTTATAAGTGTGAGACATGCATATGTCTTGTTAACTCGGGTTAGCATTTTTAGACAAAACGAAGACGACGATCTAAGCAACTGACCGGACTATTTATGACTCATTTAACACCAGCAGACGCAGGGGTCTGGGGTGTTACAGTTGCAAAGCACGACAAGAATTGAGAGAAGAAAGAGGTAAATTGTAGGTAATTTTATTGTTGTGGTAGGATCAATAGTTTTACATTGATGATTTATTGATTATGGACTTATCGTCAATATTATAAATAAGAGTGAGATGTATCACTTAAGATAAACTCTATTGCGTATAAACTATTTTTTAGGCTATTGCGTATTCGGCATTAGAAGTTTGGGAGCCATCTTGACTAATTTTAAGAGATTTTGACCGAAGTGTTAGTTTTGGGATTTGACAGCTTAGGATGGAGGCTCCGATGCAGCCTTGTTTTGGTGGAAAAGAATTAAACGGACGATAGTCAAGAGACAGACTTTTATTTGGATGATCAACTTTAGAAACAATTCTTTTAGTTGTTTTAGCAGTGGTTGGACTTCATTTAGTTGTTTAGCATTGGTTGAACTTCTTTTAGTTGTTCTATTAATTTACTATTTTAATATTTTTTTAAGCGGGTCAGTTGACCCAAACCTTTTAAGGTATAGTCGCCCCTGGCCGGAAGTATATAAAGAACAGAGATGTTTCAGTAAGATTAGGCTGCACCTAAACATTTTTTGTTGCAAAGAGTCGCTCTACATGTACAGGATTCGAAACTTTTTGACTAGGCTAAACTTTTCTACAATACCGAAATTTTTTAAACACCGAGCAATCTGCCTGCGCCATTAACTCAAACAACCAGGTTTTTACGATTAGAAAGGAAATGGAAATATTAATAGAAAAGATAAAGGAAAAGCAAATTACAAGCAGAGCGAATTCGCCTCTCAGCTTTCTGGTTTATCCACTCCCCAGTTTCACGCAGCTGCTTTTCTGCAAAACTTTCATTTTTCCCAAAAGAATTCAACATGCTTCTAAATGAATCCATGTTCTCTTCTGATTCCCTAACCACTCAAAATAACAACAAATACCCATCAAAACAATATTCAAGAATTATACGTTCAACACAAAATTAAAAGGAAACATAAAACCAATTAATGAATGGGTGCTTGCCTGTTAGGATCGCTGTCTGTAAAATTTCCTGCATCGATTGCTTTTTCCACCTCAATAATCGTGGGTTGCCTCTTGCTTGATTTCGACTTTTCCTTTGCTTTTTGATATTCTTGTGTCGCAAATTCATCGTTGCTTTTGATTGTAGAACGTGGTGGATTTATGCTCGCAGAAAAAGATGAAGTGTTGATGGGAAATACATAAGGATGAATGTATGGAGCTTTGTTGATGGAGAAGCAATTTAAGGAAGTATTCATTTTTCACCTAAAATAATAAAGAGAGTAGGGATGAACTATCTTCTTATCCTATTACGTGCTTCGCTTAATCGGTTGTGGGCCGTGGCAGCATGTTTGGAAGGAAAAATATTCCCTATTGACTTCATTTATTAAATAAAAACATGTGGATAATTATGAACTATTTTAACTTGAATTCAGACTATGTAGTCCATAATCATCTATACGGTACAACTTTTAAAATAGAGTAACCATATAAAAATCACTCGAATAATACTCCCTCGTCTTATATTACAATACATTTTGGTTTTTTCAAATATTTTAAGAAGACTCATAAATAAGTTAATTTTTAATGAGAAAATTTTGTGGCATAATAAAATTTGAACAACTGATGACGCTCAACTTTAAACCCTTATTTCACTATTAATTACCTCCAATTCCAGTTTAAAAGGGTTATAAACGGATACAAATTGTGTGGCTTGTGCATAATTTGTACCTTAACCGAGTCACGATTCGTTATTCTGCATTTAATCAATTTATGGTATTATTTGGTATTACAAGCCTTGTTTTATTGGTTTTATTAGATTAGGCTTTGTAACGCAAGCTAGATGGCTGGCCTTCGGGAAGACAATTGCACAGAAATGGACCTGGACTGAAGAAGAAACTGTGAAGCGAAGCCCGGGCTGAGAACACATTTGCCCCAACGAAATGGTGCCCTAGCTCCAGCGAAATCTGCAAAACAAAGGACTCTCAGCAGACGCGTTTACTACTCTATCCTAAATTAAGAGATATACTTAATACGACTAGGGCTTATCCCTAGGTCGGCGAGATAGTCTATATATAGTTTTCATTCATCACAAATAAAAGGAAGAAAGAGATATATTGAAGACGAGCATTATTATAACTTAGATCTAGCATTGTTGAGAGGATTTCTAGCAACAATGTAAGTTTTTATATTATTATTTTGAGTTCTCTTTTGTGTGATTAATTCCTCTCTAATCTTTATTTATCTTTTGAGTTCATTCGTTTATAACGAGCGATTTGGATCTAAGAATACGGTTCGAGGGAGTATTCATCTTTGTCTATAAGGATGAATATTCCACGAATCCGTCTATTCGGTGAGCCATAGATGACTTTGTTTATAACCGACGAACGTGTATTTAGCGGATCTATGTAATTTCGTCATAAAACATCTATTTAGCCTTCACGTATTTAAATACGCTGAGATTTAGAATTTTGTCGAGTTAGCCCCAGCCGCGGTCTTTACGGCTGGAGCCAACCACCCAGAATTTCCAGTTTCAGTGGTACGACTACGGCTACGTTGGTTTATCTGTTTTAACCTATGTATACCTAGAAAAGCGCGCGTCTATTTATACATTTTTGTAGATTAGCATGATACCTAAAAGTGGATTGTTAATTTGGACATAGTTAAATCGATCGTTTAGGAGGTGTTCCACCTTACCCGGGATGGTTGCCTAGATGAGGAATACGGTTTAAACCGGCATCCCTAGCTTTGTAAACATGTCTGTTATATGAGATGGAGGCCTACCCGGTGAAGTCATGTAATTAGGCATAGGGGTCTAATGTCCTACCCGGAATTAGAACCATATTACGGGATGACTCCCGTAGCCATGATAAATAAGAAATACGTATTGGGTTGATAGTTGTCTAGTTTCGTTAGTTATATAGGTTAGTTGAGTCCAACGATAATATAATTATTCGGGGAGGTTAATTACTATTTTGTGTCTTTTTACCTTTATGTCTTTGGTTGGTCGTAGACCGCCTTTATGTATTTAATATGAATAGTTAGTTATCGAATGATTAATTGAGCAATGGTTCTCTGTGGGATCGACCTTGATTCACTTATGCTATACTACGATGGACCTAGTCCTCTTGCTAGTATTTAGTATTAAGCTGATCAAGTATTTTAATTTATTACTTGACCGACCGTTCATCAAATTTTTGGCGCCGTTGCCGGGGAACCAACGGTCAATTTTATAGAAGATAACTTTCCATTCGTGTTAAGTTTTTGTTTTAGAGTAATTTTTTTTTTACGTTTTTGAGTCCCTCCGGTTGTCTGCGTTGTACAAAAATTCCAGATTCTGGAGAGCTGAGTTCGCCCTAGCAAAGTAGGTATCTCGCCCCAGCGAGCCTAGCTCCAGACCAGGAATTTGGTCGGGTTTACTCCGTTTGTATAGTCTGTAGGTCTAACGGCAGTAGGGGCAACCCTACTGACTGTTAGTTTACTGACATTTTGTGTGTTGTTTTCCAATGTTGCAGATTTCTGGAGGAAATAAATCATTCAATTTAATTCTTATTCGAGCCGAGCCTGAAAAATGTCAACAACTCAGTCAATCATGGAAAAAGAAAGCGAGGTGAAGGTCTTACGCACTAAAATCACTCCAAGAAGGCCAAGTAGGAAAGCCTTGATTAAGGCGAGAAAGAGAAAATAAACGGGCTTGAACGGAAGAACGACTCCAAATTTCTTTAATCCGGAGCCAGTACAAGGTGAGTGTATGTATAATCCTTATGTTATTTCTGATTCTGAATCAGAATCTGAGTATCTACCTTTTCTTCCACCCAAGTCCGAATCGTCGTCCGACTCGGAGTTTGACACGATACCCTGAGTCCCTTACGAGTATTCGGCAGCTGAGCTACAAGCGAAAGCTAGGCTCTTACCGAAGCTAGGTGACCCGGGAGCATTCATTGTGGGCGTCATTCTCGAGAAGGAATATTCGGGGCTAGCACTGATAGATAGTGGGTCGAGCAAGACGATCTTTCCTCGTTCTCTCTTTGACAAGATTTGGGCTTTTACTCCTATGGATACGTTGATGACTATTCGCTTTGTGGATTCATCACGTCCGATACTGACAAGCAGGCTAAACAACATGACTATCACGATCAGAAAGTTATCCTTTCTGGTCGATATAGTCGTGATGGATACAGAGGAGGATGTCCCCTGCCTGATTATATTGGGTAGAGGGTTCCTCGCTACTAGCCAGGCTCAGATGTGTATGAAAAAGCTGGAATTAACGTTGTTTGATGCCACGAGCTTCGAGATCCATAGGATTAGACACCCAAAGTTCCAACTACCGGCCAGTATTAATATTATCAAAGTTTTTAGTGCTAAGGAATCCGCCTCAATTTTGGCTCATAGAGAGACTGGTGTTGATGTTGTTGAGAATGGAAGTAGTGAGCGAGAGTTTCTCACTATTCTGCAAAGAGAGAGAGACGCTCAGTCTCAATATCCAGTACATGAGCGTGTCTCGAGGCTTCTGGCCAACGAGGTAGATGCTCTGTATGGTGAAGGGTCTAACCCTTCCGGAGGAGATATTGAGATTAGAGAGGATGTAGTGGCGCAGAATAGGTGAGGAAGTGCGAAACAGAGGGTCCGAAGGTCCCGATCTGCTAACCGTCCACCACTTCCAGAGGGCACTGAGGTAGGCGCTTGTTTAGACGGTATGAATGACTGCTTTTTCTTAGGTCTCACGACCAAAGGAAATGCACTTATTGAAAAGGATGGAGAGCACGTCTCAGTAAAGGCTAAAAGGGTGAAAATCTGGAGAGCCAAGAATGAGGATTGTGTTTAATGAAGTTTTAGGAAAGTCGAGCTGAGGACTTAAAGCTCAGAACTATTTCTAACCCTTAGGATAATATGTTATTTTTATTTTTATTTTATATTTTATATTTATTTTTTTCATTTTCTTTTTATGTTTGATTGTTTTTTCTTTCTTTGAGTCAAATAAGAGTAACGTGGAATGGTTTGAGTTTTTTTTATTTTGCCATGTTCTGATGGCCATTAGGTTAAGGATGTGCTAAGATTTTTTTACTCGATACATGACACCTGAAGTAGAGTTTTTAGGAGAGTCTAGGATTAGATACTTTTTAAAGGAAAAATTGTGCTATCAATAGAGAACGGAAGCGCGCAAAGCCTGATTTGTAAAAGATAACATGCAGGAAGTAAGATGGTGGAAAGTCAGAGCAGTTTGGCTAGCTGGCTCCAGCGAAACAGCTTCCTCGAGATGCACTATTTTCTGGACCAATGCCCAGAACGTTTCAGAAACAGAACCCCAATGAAAATTTGAAATGTGAAAATTTTCGGTTCTCCCGCTCCAGCCAAGCACGTACTTCGCTGGAGCTAGGTGACAAAATGGGTTGAATTTAATTCTGCACAATCCCCGGAATCACACATTTCACTTTATCACCATTACACCTCATCAATCCTCACACCATCCAACACTAAAACTTCAAAATTCAAAATTTGGAATTTCAAATTTCAAACCTTCCCTCTCTTTCTTTTCAATTTCCACTCCTAAATAAACCCACTTCGCTCCACTCATTTTACCACACCAAAATCATCAATTCTTACTATCTACCATTTCTCTTCTAATCATTCTTTCTATATCTCATTTTTCTAAACCCGTCAAAAGTCTAAACCTCCAATTTTTCTTCTACACCACCCAAAAAATTGTGCTATAATAGAATGATGTAAATTGCTTATCATTCTTCCATTTTCATTCCGATTTTTTGTCAATTTATGATTTTCCGGAAAGCTATTTCGCAATGAGTTCACTACTCATTCCAGTTTGTTTCTGAAATTTCTGTGTTTCGTCAAATTTGGACTTGTCTCAGTCCCGGAAGCAAAACAGGTAGAAAATTTCCAGATTTTGATACCAGGCTCCAGCGAGACCTGGGTTTCGCCCCAGCGAACTGTCAAAAAATTCTGGGCTTTCCGGCAGCATCTTGTGTCACAGCAGCATGGTTGGAAATCGTCGTGGCCAACCACGAATTCGATTGAGAGGAGCACAGTATGTCGTAGATGGGGATGAAATTCCGTTACTCAATGGGTGCGACAATTTGTTAGCCCCGAAGTGCACGAACGATTTCGGACTCATTGGAATGACCGGACGGTGGGACAACTGAGGGGCATAGATGAAAGGCATTGTGGTGAGCTAATGCCCACCTTTATCGAAGCTTACAAGTGGGATTATTTGGCGGCTCCACCACAGGTATTCAACTCTACAATCTTAAAGAATTTTATGCTTACTTGGGAGCCCACCCCTTCTCTCATGTCGCCACTGTGTGCGGATGCACGTTTAGCATTTCACCGATGGCTATCAATACTTTCTATAATTTGGATAGCCAAGCCGGTGACGTTGATTCGTTCGCGGCTACTTATGCCACCATTCCGACCTTGAATGATGACATCACGGAGTATTTCGGAATCCAATGGGAAGTTGGCCCTCAATCATTGACATTCCAAGAAAAGGACTTTCCGAATTGGTCGGACAGAATTCTACATCGCTTCATATGCTCCGATTTGTTACCTTCAGGTCACACTTCTACTGTATACCCCTATCAGGCTGCGCTTTTATATTGGTTATGGCAATGGCAGCCTAGTGATATTGGGATGATTTTTTATACTCAGATGAACTTAGTGGCCCGGTCACCAAGGACTCTTATGGCTTACGGGCCAATGATTTCTTTGCTTGCCACTGGTACGGGTTGTCAGACCATAGTGGGAGACGTACATCTTTCCGGCGCATCTGCTTTATCTCTGAGTACTATTCAAGCTGCAAACGTGCCAAATCCAAGGCCTCGCCCCCTGCCACGACCAAGACATGCGCCTAGGAGTAGAAGTTCAGGCATCTTTGAGGAACAACAAGAAGTGAACGAGCGACTTGTTGCTCGTAAAGATTTAATAGACCGCAACGTTGCCTTAAATCATCATATGCTTGAAAGGATCATCGATCAATTTCATATTGACAGGCCTTCTACTTCAAGGACTCGACACCGCCGTACACCTCCGCCTGGTTTCGAGGGTGAATCTGCTGGTGCTCCTGATTCTCCTCCCAGTTTCGGACGTTATTATTAGGAGAGGTTGATGATTGAGTAGATTGTATTTTTATTCTTTTAATAAGTATGTTTACCTTAATCGAGTCAGTCTTGTATCTCTTTATTTTCAATATGTTTAGAATTCGAGTTTGTTTGCTTAGTCATTTATATAAATTCTTTAATTTTATAATCTAACAATTTTAAGGGCTTAAATTGTGTTTGAGGATTATTTTATTCCTTTTACTGCCCCATTTTTGGGTACTATCTTTTATTGACTAATGCTATGACGAGTTTCGAGTTTTTGTTTCACAGCGTTACATCTTTCGGATCCATGGTCTATCTATGTCCCCCGAGGTCCTACGACTTGTTCCACCACCACGCTTGACCGAAGCTAAGTTCCTATGCTTTACTTTGTTTTTATACAATAAGGACAATGCATCGTTTAAGTGTGGGGTACACGAGTCACTTAGCTTGCTCTTCACCATATAGACGCAAAAAAATTGATTAAAAGTGAAAAATAATAAGCTTGAATCGCATTTTACTTTTGTGAAACATGAGCATATAAAGATAATTAATGAAGCTCTTAAGCACGATTGTAACTCACTGTTAACATGATAATTTTCAAAATTGTTTAGTAAATGTATATCATGCTATGTGAGTATTTTCATATTAAGCATATATTTTGTCTCTGAATCAATCTTTTTAAGCATGTATAACTTGAATGCTAAGTCTGAATAAGTTAAGATGAAGAATTATATTTTCTGAAAGGTTGGAACTTGAACCACTTGATTTTGTGTACTTCTTGTCATATTTTCGATAAGGGTAATATTTGAGGCCACTGAGGAAAAAATGGGCACTTATGGATTTGCGAGTGAGTGAGAATCTATTCTACGGAATAGGACAAAAAAAAAACAAGAGTAGACTGCCAGAAAGAGAAAGTGAAAAGGCAATTGGCAGTAAGGGTAGCAAGTTCGTTAGGTTTAAAGATAGTTGCATGCTAGGCACCCACCATTGCATGCCTTCTACTCGGAGAATCAAAGCGACCCTGGCACATTGTCTAGTCAATAGAGCGTAAGACGCACGGCTATTAAAAATAAACGTGAATCGAGGAATGCTCCTTCGTTTCCAAATCTGCCCCGTCTCTTTGGAGTCTCGAATTACACCTCTATTATTGGTCAATGATAAGGAGGTTTCGCAAAATCATTGTAGTAAGAGTTAAAACTTGAGGGTAGTATAATTTCAATCTTTCTTTTTTAGTACTCTGTATGATGGTTATTCACACACACACGTTGATTCAAGGATGAAATAGTGATTAATGCGTAACTTATGAACGATGTATGCTAATTCATTTACTTTGGAATTTTAAATGAGCCATTCATCAATTAGTAATTTGTGTTTCGGTGGTTCATTTACCTTCTGTGTTTGCTGGGGACGATCAGAGGCTAAGTGGGGGGTAGTTGATGACGCTCAACTTTATACCCTTATTTCACTATTAATTACCCTAGATTCCAGTTTAAAAGAGTTATAAACGGATACGAATTGTGTGGCTCGTGTATAATTTGTACCTTAACCGGTCACAATTCGTTATTCTGCATTTAATCAATTTATGGTATTATTTGGTATTACAAGCCTTGTTTTATTGGTTTTATTAGATTGGGCTTTGTAACGCAAGCTAGATGGCTGGGCTTCGGGAAGACAATTGCACAGAAATGGACCTGGACTGAAGAAGAAACTGTGAAGTGAAGTCCGGGCTGATAACACATTTCGCCCAAGCGAAATGGTGCCCTAGCTCCGAAATCTGCAAAACAAAGGACTCTCAACGACGCGTTTACTACTCTATCCTAAATTAAGAGATAAACTTAATACGACTAGGGCTTATCTCTAGGTCGGCGAGAATAGTCTATATATAGTTTTCATTCTTCACAAATAAAAGGAAGGAAGACATATATTGAAGACGAGCATTATTATAACTTAGATCTAGCATTGTTGAGAGGATTTCTAGCAACAATGTAAGTTCTATATTATTATTTTGAGTTCTTTTGTGTGATTAATTCCCTCCAATCTTTATTTATAGTTTGACTTCGTTCGTTTATAACGAGCGATGTGGATCTAAGAATACGATTCGAGGAGTATTCATCTTTATCTATAAGGATGAAAATTCCATGAATCTGTCTATTCGGCGAGCCATAGATGACTTTGTTTATAACCGACGAGCGTGTATTTAGAGGATCAATGTAATTTCGTCATAAAACATCTATTTAGTCCTTCACGTATTTAAATACGCTGAGATTTAGAATTTCGTCGAGTTGCCCCAGCCGCGGTCTTTACGGCTGGATCCAACCACCAAATTTCCAGTTTCAGTGGTACGGCCACGGCTACGTTGGTTTATCTGTTTTAACCTATTTATACCAAGAAAAGCACGCGTCTATTTATACATTTTCGTAGATTAGCATGAAACCTAAAAGTGGATTGTTAATTTGGACATAGTTAAATCGATCGTTTAGGAGGTGTTCCACCCTACCGGGATGGTTGCCTAGATGGGGAATACGGTCTATACCGGCATCCCTAGCTTTGTATACATGTCACGTAATTAGGCATATGGGTCTATTGTCCTACCCGGAATTAGAACCATATTAGGGGATGACTCCGTAGACATGATAAATAAGAAATACGTATTGGGTTGATAGTTGTCTAGTGTCGTTAGTTATATAGGTTAGTTGAGTCCAAACGATAATATAATTATTGTGGGAGGTTAATTTCTATTTTGTGTCTTTTTACCTTTATGTCTTTCGTTGGTCGTAGACCGCCTTTATGTTCTTAATTTGAATAGTTAGTTATTGAATGTTTAATTGAGCAATGGTTCTCTGTGGGATCGACCTTGATTCACTTATGCAATACTACAATGGACCTAATCATCTTGCTAGTATTGAGTCTTATTTGGTCAAGTATTTTAATTTATTACTTGACCGACCGTTCATCAACAACAAATACAATAACAAACTTTTAAGTCATTGATTTTTATGGGGCCCATATAATTCAATATGTCTTACATTATAATCAATGTTCCCAAAGTGTGTAAATGTGTTGTGGACTTTGTTGTGACCATTTTGTTGTGGTATTATCACTATTCATTTTTAATATTTCAAGACACAATATTATATTGTTTTTTATGGTTTATAATATTGTATTGTTTAATGTGAAAATAAATATAATAAATTTAATATATAAAATTAGGGATAATGACACAATTTTGAATATTTGTAAGTAATAGGACAGCCACATGTTCTTTTATTGAGAAAATGACAATTTCTATATTTTTTTTATAGCTTAAAGGATTAAGAAAAAAAATTAAAAAATTCACGGTGGACTTTTTTTTTATCTCTTTCCTCCCCCATTTTCAAACAATCATATCTTTTGATCTAGATATCCAAACACGATAAAAATTTCATTGAATTTTTTAGTTCTTGATGCTCTTTGTTTTGGGACTTAGTTCGATATAATTATATCGTTTTTTGTGAGATTCACTGTCGAAATTCACTCAGTGAATCCTGAAAATCGGTGAATTTCGACAGTGAATTTCGAATAATAGTGAATTTCGACAGTGGATTTCAGAAATAATGTCGGAATATGATGAATGTGCTCTCAAAATAAAGAACATGAATAAATAAAAAATTTGGTGAAAGAATTTTCAAGTTTGGAGTTCTACATTGAGAGATATGAGTGTTTAAAAAAGATGGATGAGAGATAAGGTGATTTGGTGTTTTTTTAAAGCCGCCAGAATTAATATTTTTTTTTGTCATTTATGCAAAAATTTAAAAAAACTGTCATTCTGCTTAATTGATGAAATATCATTGTTCTTCTCCCCAAATCCCCTCATTTAAAAGCACTCGTAATCTCTTAACAAATTCTTTACTTTACACACTACAAAATTATTTTTATTTGCTTTACAGAATCTCTACACATGGTCAACTATATTAAAATCTCTCTTGTACAACATGAAAATAACTACATACTACCTCCGTCCCAAAATGTAAGTCCTTTTACCTTTTTAGTTTTGTCCCAAAATGTAAGTCCATTTATAAAACCAATAAAGCATTTATTACATCTTTCTTCTTATACCCTTCATTTATTATATACTCAACCGCTTTTTACTACTTTGCATTAATACCAATGAAAGGTCATTTTAGTCTTTTTAATCAAAATTAATGTCAAATAACAAATTTAACTAACTTTTCTTAATATGTGTGAAAAAACTTAAAAGGACTTACATTTTGGAGACTAGTACCATAAAAATAAGACATATTTTGAAGGAAAAACACACACACACACACACACACACACACACATATATATATATATATATATATATATATATATATATATATATATATATATATTTCAAAAATGTTTGAAAATAGTAAAATTTGAATCAGTAGTTCTTTCGGATTGCGGTAGATATAGAGTACGGTGTCGAATCTGTTGAAAACAGATCATGTTAACATATTTTGATGCAGTTGTATTTTAGATGGATCTGGAGAGTTAGAATCTGTAAAATACAGATTTACCATCTCCTACAAATTCTACTGCAAGTGTTCTAATAATGATTTGTGATGTGAGAAGGTCTTATACTATGAAACAAAACCGAAAAGGTAAAAGGACTTATATTACGAGACGGAAGGAATAATAATAATAACAGGCGGGTTTTCCATTCACCCCTACAGACTCCTACCATGTGAGAGAGAGTGTATATAAACACATCTCATCCATCCACTTGGTATCTCCCGTAAAATCACCGTTGTACGTATAATAATTTTTTTCTTCAACACTATTGTCTCTTTCCAAACTTTTAAATTACTTTCGGTTTGTTCTTTTTTAAACTACTCCACCTTTTTTTTGTTCTGGAAAGGAATTTGGGCTTTTCAACTATATTTTTAGGGGTATTCTAAAAGCATCACTGTTCTTACTTCCGGCACCACGACTAATATATTTATTATTTTCTTCACACACAACAAAAATTTTAAAAAACTATTAGTTTCACCACAACTTTTCGAATGCAAACTAGTACTCTAAGAAATTAATCAAACATTATTATCCTTCAATTAATCCAATCCAGTAATCTAATCTAAACTAAAAAAACATTAAACCATTTCATCTGCAAACTTAAACACCAAACTAAACCCATCTACTTCCACCACCACCTCATCTTCTTACACCACCACTTCATCTTCTTCCTCACTTCACCCCCTATCTCAAAAAAATAAACCATGGAACATTCATCTTCATCAAATACAACTTAAAAAGATCATCATCTTGAATCAACTCCAATGAATCTACACACACATTGCAATGACGAAGATGTAGAAATCTCCCTTGAAGACATCCCATTTTCTAGACAAGTGGAGAAGAAGATGAAATCATCAAACTTGGTAATTTCTTAGTCTAAAAATCTCCTGCATGCATATTACCATGGTAGACATTGATTGATGGAGGAAACTATGGTCTTTGAGTTTTCCGATCATCATAGGGTTCTTGCCGGCATTTTTTTTACGTTCTCGAGCATCCATGGCAGACGCAGGGAACGCCAGCCACATGGACGCCCGTATGGCCACAGAAACGTCAGCCACACTGACGTCTGTTTCCAAAAACTATACATATATTTAGTGTAAGGACGTCGGTTACACTAGCTTTTATACCATATAGCAATGTCGGTAGTGTTGACGTTCAGGGAACGCTTGCAACACTGACATTGGTAAGGATGAACCAACGCATGTATGGCCAATGTTCTAAAAATCGCCCTGGGCGGCCGCCTAGGCGCTCGCCTAGGCCCTAGGCGCACCCAGGGCGTCTCGCCTTGGCTCTGGGCGACTTCTGCTGGGCGACAGGGGTGCTGGGCGATTTTCTGGGCGCTTCTGGGCCCCTCTAGGCGCTCCTAGGCCCTTCTGGGCGCTCCTAGGCCCTTCTAGGCCCTCTTAGGTTCTTCTAGGCAATTAGGGTTTCATGACTTTCATCTGGGCGAACATCTAAGTTTTTCCAAGTGTTAGACAAGAAAGAGGCATAAAACCCTAAAACCCCCCTTAAAACCCTAAAAACCCCCCGTAAAACCCTAAAACCTCCCGTAAAAACCCTAAAACCCCCTTAAAACCCTAAAAACCCCTAAAAACCCTAAAAGCGCCTGGGCGCCGCCTAGGCGCCCTGGGCCCTAGGCGCCCCTGTAGCGCGTCGTCTTCGCCTAGCGATTTTTAGAACATTGTGTATGGCTGATGTTTTCATAGGTAAGAACTACTGCCTAGTCACATTGTAACGTCAGTGATTCCGGCATTCATAGAGCCATACCAACGACAGTAGTGGCGACGTTATGTATCAGTTTTCACATTTTTCCATTCAAGTGTATTGAACTACCATTTACTTGTTGTTGTTTATTTTTAATCCATAGAAACGATGTGATGAAACAAATAATGACAAGAGCAATGATGCGGTGGTAGTAGAAGACGACGACGAGGAGTATTTGAAGCTAAGCTATGTTTAAGTGAACATGTTATTCTTTTATGTTCATCCCGATTGACTATGACTTTATCGAATACAAATGTACGTTTTTTTGTAGCATTTGGCTGAGGAAATGATTGATGAAGATCAAGAAAATCTTAAGAATCTTCGAGATACCACGCTTTCCTTGAGGGATGAGACACCTGAAAAGTTATCAATCGATATGACTTCAGTTTTTACAGCTGATGAAGTATGTCTTTAAAACTTATACTATGTCAATGTTTGTACATTTTAAACTTTTATTCATTACATTTTTATATTGCTCACACGTATTTAATTCGCATGAAGCCATCACCAAAGACCTCAAGGAATTGGCAAGAGCGAATGGTGTTGTCATTGTGATAATGAGATCTGAAATGAATGGAAAGCGGAGACCGTTCATTAAATTCCAATGTGAGAAGGGTGTATTCCCAAGGTATCATTGCAAAGGAGGAAAGTATGAGAAAAAAGTTGGCACTACCAGAAATAATAAGCCAATAGAATCGTCCACAAGGAAATGCGGGTGTCTGTTTGTATTGAAAACCATGAAGGATATATTTAGGGAGGTTTGGACCGTAAAAGTCTTAAATGGTGTGCATAATCACAAAAAAGTCAAGTATGATGAGGGCCATGCATACCTCGGTCGGATTGAGAAAAACAAGAAGATGCTGTTGCAACAATGACTCGAAATGGGTTTTTGCATCGAATATACTACGGATGTTGAGAGATAAAGATGGGAAAAACTCTACGTCACAAAAGGTGATCTATAACATTTGTGATAAGATAAAGAATAAAGCAGGAGAGGGTCGGACAGTGATGCAAGAGGTTTACAATTTGGCGGATAAGACCACATCTTTCGTTCATTGTAGGCATGATGAACGAAACGTAGTGCATGATGCATTTTAGGCCTTTAATGAAAGCTTGTCCCTTGCAAGATGCTTTCCTTCTGTCTTGCTTATGGATTGTACCTACAAGACAAACAAGTATAAGATGCACCTTTTGCAGATTGTTGGCGTTACTTCTACGGACATGTCATTTTCGGTTGGATTTGCATTACTATGTTTGGAGAGGGAAGACAACTACACATGGGCTTGGTATATGCTTCATCAAGCAATTGGTGACCAAAGCGAATGAATATGTTGTATCGTGACAGATAGGGAAGAAGCTTGAATGAACGCAGTACGAGTGGTATTTCCAAAAGCAAAGAACTTGTTATACCGGTGGGACATTGAGAAAGGTCTTATGTCGAATTTGAAGACGAAGACTACGAGCGAAGGTTGGTAGGATTTAATGACAGCATGGACAGAGGTTGTTAAAGAAAACTCAGAAGAAGAGTTGAATGACGATTAAAAGAGCGTAAAAATACTTTTAGTGAAGAGGCCATGAGTTATGTTTCATCTCCATGGTTGAACGCAAGGAGGCATTCGTCTCGGCATGGATGAACTCTGTGTTTCATCTAAGAAACACATCAACATCGGGAGTCGAGGGAATGCATTCAGTGTTTATTAATTGGCTAAAAACCGACCTTGGGGACTTGGTTGCGGAGTGGGAAGCCGGCCTTTGCTTAATTGATCAAAAGATAAAAAACATCAAAAGGTCCTTTGAGATATCTCTTTTCATGGAGCTTAAAAATTTCAAAGATAATCCGTTGTTTAAAATGCTTAAACATCATGTATCTATATACGCATTGGACTTGTTGTATGAAGAGTTGAAAAAACCCGATGATAGCAATGTGTTGGATAATGAGTGTGGATGTACTATTCGAAAGACACGTGGATTGCCTTTGGACATGAGATGGCAAGAATCAAGAAGAAGCTCGGATGCATCCCTCTATCATCGATCGATATTCATTAGAAGACCCTATATATCAAAGGGCCACTTCCAAAAGAATCGGATTTACACTACGTGCCAGTTTTGCATGCTTTAGAAGAAAAACTGAAGATGGCAGACGTGTGGGAGAGACAGAGGTTGATAATGAAGATACATGACATTTGTCAACTGATTAATACGGTGTTTCAAGAACCAAAAATGAAAACGACGGGTCGTGCCGGCCTAAGGAATCCGGAAACAATAGGACGTTAGTGAAAGACGACTCAACTAAAAGGGAGATGAGCATGTTTGAACGAGTTGAGGAAGAATTATCGAGTGTGAATGACATTATAGCTTCCAAAGAAAATAAAAAGCAATCTCAAGGTACTCGAGCCCCAACTCCACGTTCATCTCAAGGTGTTTCTTCTGCTAAATAAAAAAATCTTTAAGTACTCGGGTGCCATCCAAACGTGCATGTTTCGGTACAATGCCAAAGGTTCCAAAGTATGAGTCATCTATCATAGGATACATACAGAGATACCATAAACATTTTTCACCGAATGTTCATGAGCACATATCCTCAATTGTTAATGTAGCTCTAGGTGGAAACTGCGGCTTTAGAGTAATAGCACACGGAATAGAGCTTGAAGAGAGTAGGTGGGAAGATGTGAGAAAAGTGGTGCAACATGAAATGAAGTCAGACAAAGACCATTATATGGCCTTATTTGGTGGACAAGAACCGGTGTACAACAAATACACGTCCGCGGTTGATCATGAAGAATGATCGTGCGGATTGGACAAGTATTATGACAGTTTCCTTGGTTGGGCTGCGTGCAATGTATATGAAGCGGTCCTACCATTTTGTCTAAAACGCATGGAAATCAAACCATGCTTCCGAGTAAGAAAAAACTTTGGTTTGGCCACCTAACCACATATGGATGGGTTTTGCAATGGTAACCATTTTGTTCGTTAGTTGTTTGAACAACAAGTTACATTTACGTACTATTAAATAGTAACATGTTGTTTATGAAAGATACATGTCCAATCCCTAGGATGAACGCAGTTTGGAATAACGTTCGGACGTTGGAAGAAAATGAATGGTATGAGAATTTACGGCATATGATCGGTTTATGGTATGATGTGGTCAATGTGTTAGGTGTAGTGCCCGAAAGACAATTTCTGTAATTATTGTTGACAGGATTTATAATTCATCTTAATATTTGCATTTATGCTTATATTAATACACTACTGAAAACCCTAAGTATATCGGTATGTAATCACATAACTCAGTGTATGGCATACACACGAGGATTGAGTTAGTGATGATATGCTTAAAACTATTTAGTCCGTGGTGAATTTAATCAGAGTATGGGTCTCATGATTAATATACCAATAATGCGCCCAGAACACTTAACGGAGTATCTTTAAATAATTAAATACATGGAAAAGACATTTTTCATGGACTCGACCCTTTTGTGTATCATACGTGTGCTAACCTAATTTAATTAGGGGAGGCGCATTTTGTAAGTATATATTTATCAAGAAATTAGTTTTCTTGGATAATTATATGACATGTGATTAATTGTTTATTTGTTAAATAATTAACTGGAAAAATATTAGATAGATCCTTAAATATTCTAGATTTGTTCTAGATTATTCTAGGAGTATCTTTTATTTAATAAGGATTATTATAATTGATTTTGTATTAATTTTTAAATCCTTGGAGGACAATGATTTCTCTCCTATATAAAGAGAGCTTTCCTAAATCCTACACAACATGAAAAACATGCCATATACATAATTATAATGGGGAGATGTCGAATTTCTATTAGAGTTTAGAGTTGGGAAAATCTTCGGGATTTTCCGGGTAGCATATCAAGGAGGTCAAGCATCAAGGATCAACATCCACCGGTTGTTGCTTGGAGATACACATCGGAAGACTATGGCTTCTCGATTCTCGGATCTCGGCTTATTCTTTGGATCTCGGCTTATCTTGTAGGTAGATCTTAAATTATGTGCTTTAATGTTATATTGATCGTGATTCTTGTTATTCCGCTGCGTAATCGGGCGGATCTAGATCCGTCCGGCGATATTACATCCAACAAGTTGTAAGAGCCTCCGATCTATAAATTAAAGTATATAATTGATAGATCTAGGAGTGGATTTGCATGTTTAGATTGCATTGTTTTTCAATTTTTTTTTTAAAAATTCGAAAATTTTCATGATGATGAATGCTTTGATATGTTGTGGTTGAAGAGATGGATTGGGGTTGGAACTGTTTACCCGTTAGATCTATTGTAAACTCATATAAATTCGTTATATGAGTGTAGGAAATTTTGTAATTAGTTTGGTGATGTAATTTTAAATTTCCTAGAAATAGATATGTTTTGTTGATGTTCGTCTTTTCTGTTTTTCCCGTTGATTGAGCCTTTGAAACGACAATCCCTACGGTCAGAATAAAGATAAAAAGTTTAAGAACAAGTCCTCAAAATTTGGTGTCGATCGGAGTCCATCTCGATATTAGATATTGATCATGATCCTTGTTATTCCGCTGCGTAATCGGGCGGATCTAGATCTGTCCGGCGATATTACATCCAACACAATGATCCATGGATGGGGGATCATATTGATTTGTCCAATGACTAGGGTGAATGCGGTTTTGTAATTTCCAGTGTTGTATTTATACTCATTATGTGGATGCACAATGATCTACTTTGTAATACTTTTAGATCATACATTTGAGCTACTTTGATGTATTTTGAGCTACGTTGATGAATTATGTCTATTTTGCTGTGAAGTATGCTAGTAATATCGATGTTTTGTTGTTCACATGTGTGATATTTGGTGTAATTTTGTGGTTTTATTGTGTGTTAAACACCAATGGAAAAATGTTGGTTATGTGACTCAAAACACCACCATAGTAGGCGTTCCTAGTGAAGAAGAAATGTCACTACGGTTGACGATAGAAGCATCAGAGGAATGTGACTCTCTGTACCATTAAATATACCACCAGTGATGACGCTCTTACTCATCACAAAACGCCACTATGACTGAGGTGTTATATAACGCCTGTCTAGGTGACGTGGCTAGTGCAAGATAAACACAAGTTCGGGTGGCGTTTTGAAAAACAGAAGCTACACCATATTGTAAGTCTCTGTTTCTTAAAACACCACTGGTTGTGAAGTTTATATAGGATGAGGAACACCAGTACGGGTGGAGTTTTGAAAAACATAAGCTACACCATATTGTAAGTCTCTGTTTCTTAAAACACCACTGGTTGGGACGTTTATAGTTGATGAGCAACGCTATTACAGGGGCGTTTTGAAAACTAGAAGCTACACAATATTGTAAGTTTCAGTTTCTTAAAATGCCATTGGCTGTGTCGTTGATATTGGATGAGCAATGCCAGTGAGGCCGGAGTTTTGAATTATAGAAGCCACATCAATATGTTAGGCTCTGTTTCTCAAAACACCAATACCACGGACGTTCTTAATGGAACATCAACGCCAGTATGGATGGCATTTTGAAGGACATAAGAAACATAGTACCAACATAGAATCAAATACCAATTCAAAAACAAAAGCCAACAATACCAACTCACAAATACAATGGGAATGAAATACCAATTCAAAAGCAATACCAACCCACAAATCCAATTCAGATCCCGATCGAACTTTCCTAGGTGTCCAATCTTACCGGTAGTGTACTGGGTCAATTGTAGACTAGTCTAGTGGTCAAGGTCGTATCCACGAGGATTGTGAGGTTGAACACCGAAAAGATATGATTATCTTGATCTAACTTGCAACAATACAAGAAAGTAAATGATTGTATGATTTTACTCTTAAAAATGGTGATAAAATGATAAAAAGCCTAACCAAGACAATGCAATGATCAAGTATATCTCTACTAGTATCATATGAGTGAACCACCTACCAACCATCCATTAGTGTTCAAGTGTTTTTATCGGTGCACTCCTAAGCTAGCAATTCCGCCTCATACGAGTGTATGAAACTACTTTATACCTCCTCATTGGTCTAAGAAACCTAGACCTAATGATTCAACATGATTAAGTTCTTGAGTGCAATGAATGAAAAATAACCCCCAGATAAGAAATCGAGTTCCACTTAAGGTCAATTTTACTTTCCGGTTCTCCTATCCCTTCTCCCACACCAAGCATCTCATTTTGGTCTCAACTAAGTGTGTGTGTGCAAGTGCTAAGTGATCAATCCAACACCAACAAGCAATACAATGCAAATCGGAAAAGATATACTACACACATGAAGCTATAAAATGCAAGCTAACATTCCCAACCAACTAATAGAGATTAATAACCATCACAAATACATCATATAGGCTAGTATAAAACTAGCCTCCTATGGCTATGAAACCACAAATGTCACTTAAGGGTTTCATAACTACGAAATTAGCACTAAAATTAAATAAAGAAAGTACCCAACAAGATAGCAAACACCTCAAGGAAGAATAATTGCATTAACTTCAAAAGCTTCTTCAATGGAGAAAACAACACCAAGGAGATGAAATTCTTCCACAAAATTCACTCTAAAAGATCTAGATTGGAAGTTTCAATGTTTACAAGTAGATTAATTGACTAAACTAATGCTAATATTGGGCAAGAAGAGCCCTTGAATAAGTGGCTTCATGTTTCTAAGAGGTGGAGGAATAAGATGGAATGGGTGGATTTCATAAAATGACCAAATAATGGAGTTTTTATGTTGAAAACTTCTTTCTGCGACGCCCAGCATGCGCCACTAAAGGTCCAGCGTCCGCAACTATAGGTCTGGCTTGTGCCAATTGTGAAGAGAAAATTCTCTGTATGGCTACAGTGACATTCGGCGTACACCACTATAAATCGGCGTCCGCCAATTCTTCACAGTAGCTCCATAAAATGCATTGGAAAAAACGTTTTTTGATCTACAACTCTTATGAAGGAGTCGTATCAAGAAAATTCCTATAAGTGGGATCAAATTTCCGTTGAAGATGTGTTATGGTAGAAATGCAAAAGACAAATGGTCCGTTTGAATCTGATAGCTTCCAGCATACTCTTCTAGCCCTCAAAAGACGTGTCTATGCTCAACACGTGTCGTCACTCGGGGTCTTGGTTAACCTATAATCTTGCAATGAATCACCAAAATTCCAAGCATAAATCCAACACGACGCTCTGGTTACTAAAACCGGTACAAAACCAATCAAAATATGATATTTTATATAATAATTACCATCTACGCATTTGGATGAAACTAAGTAAAAAATGACTCGAATTGATACGAAAACATCAATAAACGCATGAGAAATGGGGATAAAACATCATGAAATGTTTCATCTAGTTGACTCATATCACAACTCCCCATTTAGCTTTTGCTCGTCCTCAAACAAATAAAGTGATAAAACAACTCAAGTCAAGAGATAGGTTCATACAACATAAAGATGTAAGAGCTCAACTTGATGATGCAACCAATCGGAATTATAATCACATGTTAACCGCATTCTAAAAGAGTAGTGAAGTGTGTGTGTGAATACCCCTCAAACTCGTTACCAAGCAACCAATTATGAAAACCATGCATGAAAGACTCAAGAGATGCAACCATAAGCTTAAGAACAATACCAATCTCCACTAATCTAGGCAATCGGAATCAAGGAGTTAGGTCTGGTAGTTGACAAAGCGGCTTGTAACGTTTAGACCCGAGTGGTTGGCTAAGCGAAGGGTAAAAATGATATATAAAAAAGAACAAGCAAGATAGCAAGCCTCTACACCTTCACTTCCAAAAATGTCAAATTGGTATATCTTCTTCTTCTTTAGGAAAAATCGTCGGGGTGGCCACTTCAACAATTAACAAAAGAGATAAGAACACCGCTTCAAAACAATGCAATTTCCCAAAGCTTGAGTTACTTGAATTTGATAAACTTGTCTTCGAAATGCGCTTTTCTTGACTCACCATTTATTAAATATTTATTTACAACTTCACTTGAACTTTATTTGATTCTTTGGAAACTTTTTTTTTTGATTTTAGATTATTTTTCATCTTTAATTTTTTTGAAAAGATAAAGATGAATGGACTTTGAACTTCATTACATGCCATCTCAACTTGTGCCAAAACAATGTCATCCAACTCTTGCCCAACTTCAAATGTCGCCACAACACAACACATAAAAACTTGCTAAACATGCGGGATATCAAGGGAATGTAGACCAAAGTAGGATAAGGGTCGGATTATAATGAGGCTAATTATGAATGGCTAGTTTCGAGTGGGATCTCACCACTCTATCAAGGCTGAGATGGGGACAGAAGGGTATTTATGTTCGAGAAGTCCATTTGGCTATGGTCGTGTCAAAGTTAAGCAAAAAATTGTCATCCCTACTCCGATTCCAAACACCTATTTATTTTGCCTTGAAAGAATACAAAGCTTAAGTTCTAGTTGCAAAAAAGACTAAGCTTGCACAATTGCATGAAAAGTTGCATGTTAACAAAAGATATGAATATACGTACTCAAAGATTCACACTAAAATCAAGGATGCGTGGTTAAAATGCACTTACACTTCACCAAGGTTACCCACTTTGTTGAGGTACTCACTCTATCAATCATAAAACCATATATCATGACAAAAGATAGTTTGTTCAACTTTAAATTGCTCGAAGATTCACAAAACTAAGTGTTTCTCAAACATTTAATGGCATTACCCTTTGTTGGACTAACTACGTCTCCACTCCCCACTTATGAACTTGCATTGTCCCTAATGTAAAAAAATGAGTGGTAAGAAAGTAATTAGGGAAACAAAAGGGAATAAAAAACTAGTCAAAACAAGTACCGGGATGCTATAAAAGAGAGGGTGGGTGGGCATGAACATGGATGACAATCACTGAAATGACAAGCAATCCCAAGTACAAGCTAAGTATCAACCAAAATGTAGACACAAAAGGATCATTGGGCACACCTGGCCTGTCAAAAGAGCAAAAACTATTATACACACTTTTACGGGCTGCCTCCCGGTAGAGCTTTTGTTTAACGTCGTTTGCTCGATGGGATTATACGGTAGAGGTGATAGAAATTATACAGATCACCGTGCATGGATTTATACGGTAGAAACATGGATTATACAGATTATCATGCATGGATACTACTAACAATTACTCACATAAGCATGCATTTCAAGCACAAAAGCCGATCGGAAGATAATGCTTAAGGAATAATAAGAAAGATAGTTCCTGTGGTTTGCTAAATTTATAGTCTATAGTTAGAATTTCCTTGCTTAGGTCTCTAATGCACCGGTGGTGGGTCATTCTTATGCACCGCATCTGTCTTTTTCATCAAAACCGGTCTCCAACATAATGTAGACGAATGCCAAATCCCAACGATTTTTGACATTTTCCTTTGATTATCGAGCTTTTGGTTTGTGAGCTTTAACATTATTGTTAGAGTCATCTTCTTCAACTACATGCATGTTAGTACGACCCACAACAAGGGGACACAAATTGTCCACAAAAGAACAAGATTCTAGTGTAGTGCGTGGATATTTCAATGAAGTGTAGATGTTGAAGACAACGTGCTCATCATTCACTCTCAAACTAAGATCTCCCTTACGAACATCGATCACGGCTTCTCGTATTGCTAAAAATGGTCTACCGAGGATAAGGGGTGTAGTGTACCCTTCCTTCATATCCATAACAACAAAATCGATAGGGAAGTAAAACTTATCGACCTTCACTAGTACTTCCTTGATGACTCCCTTTGGATGTTTTAGGGATCTATCTGCTAGTAGGAGAGTCATCTCCGTACGCTTGAGCTTGCCTATGCCAAGTTTCATGAAATTATTGTAGGACATAAGGTTATACTCGCACCGAGATCACATAGCACCGTCTTAAACAAAAAAACCCCCAATATCACATGGGATCGTAAAACTCCCGGGGTCTTTAAGCCTAGGAGGGAGCTTATGTTGAAGCACGGTGGAACACTACTCACTTTGTGTAATATTCCGATTTTCGGGATGGGGCAGACGTGTCATTTTGCGAAAACGAAATATTATTATTTCTTTTTTATGGGAGTTAAGTATTTAATTGATTATATATATATATTTTTGAAATATGTATATGATTTAAAGGAAATTTCTGATTTTTGGTAATTAGGGATAAATAAGGAAAAAGAGATTTATGGGAAATTGGTATTTAAGAAAATTGACACAGATTAATCCCATAACCTAAACATTAAATCAGAAAATTTAGTTTACACGCTCTTCTTGTCTGCGGTTTTGAGAAAAGAAAGAGGCCAAGAGAGTTTTCACGATTTCTAAGGCAAAGCTTAAACGTTTTCAGATCGGACGAGAGATTTGGAACAGTCGTGAGAAGAGCACCGTTTGGATATCAGTTCATGGGAAGTGCAGCAGACTTTTCAAGGCTGTTTGGATCAGTTTTTGGCTACAAATAGGTAAGAGGTTCTTCCTATGATCTCAATTATCGTTTGTAGGGTTTAGATCATGATTTTAAGACGTTTCAATGTTAGAAGGATGCGTTTTTCGTTGATCAAAGGATCATAGATGCTATGGTATGGTTTGATATGTTTATCTACGTTTTTCTGTGTTGAAATCGATGTGGTTTGGGTTAGAAACTGATTAGAAATCATTTAAGATCGAAATCAGAATTTAGGGCAGCAGGCAGAATGCGTACGCATTGTAGGCAATGCGCACGCATTCCTGTATCAGGTTTGCAGGTTTTGGCTTCTGGACGCTGAATGCGTACGCATTCCTTGAACAGAGAGTTAAGGTTGGTTTCTGGTTGCTGAATGCGTACGCATTCATTGGAATGCGCACGCATTGATCAAACAGAGAGTTTTAGAAGGAGTTCTGGTCAGGTAATGCGTACGCATTGTAGGCAATGCGCACGCATTGTTTGGACAGACAGTTTTAGCAGGGTTCAGCAGCAGGGAATCCGTACGCATTCCAGCTAATGCGCACGCATTGCCCCATGTTTTTACATAAGTGATGTTTAAGCTATGTCTTTCAGTTTTAAACCTTTAATTATGATATGTTAACATTGTGTAAACCTAATCAAGCTTGAATTGAGCTTTTGATTCATTCAGTTAAAACACCGAATGTACTCTTAAAGGGAGTTGAAGTTCGGATCCGTCGGAAGAGCATGAAAGGCTTGTGCTTTGATGAATTAGCATTCATCAATGTCTGTGTAATTGCTAGGCCTTGTCTATGTCTAGTGGTCTAGGAAGAGAGTAGTATTTGTGAGGGAGATTAATTGAAAACACTTAGGTGGTTAGTTAATCATTCTAATAAAACACGTACTTGACTAGTAAAAGATTAAACAACATGTCTCTCTTGGATAGGCACCAGTCTATATCGTGTTGTATGTGCTACCTCTGAAGGTGGAAGAATCCGTAGGTCAAAAAAACCACAAGTTCGGGTGACTCCACTGAGATGTGCGTACTATCGGAGTCTATCTATTCTAGACTTCATGGATATTGGTGTGATCCAATAATATGTTGCCAAGAATATCCCAAAAGTGGATATGCGTAGTGCCCTTGAGTGCGGTTGTAACATAGATAGGCTAAGTAGAAACGTTTAGTCAATTCATGTTGATGGACATGAAATGAACCCCAAATTGAGCCGGTCATACATAAACAACTAAACTTTTAAATATCTTTTCTTTATAAATTGTAATTGTTGTCATAGCTTCTCTTTCTTATTAAGTACGTTGTACTTACCTCAAATGCATGTTTTCTATGTGTTTGTGGGTGAGAAGACGAACAGGTTGATAATGTTTACGAGGAGGAGTTCATTGATGACGTTTGAAGACGCCTCGTTGAATACTTTACATTATTCTTTTATCATTCTTTATTAGACTGTTGGTTTAGACTTTGGTCTTCCGAGACTTGTAGTACTTTTACGTTTCTTTTGAGAATATCGTACGTTTCTTTTGGATTTCGTAATTTCCTTGAATGTAATAAGTTACATTTCTATCTTTAGATTTCATGTTTCTATTCTTGGATGTTTGGAATTTTCATACCTGAGTCTTTTGCTTCCGTTTGCTTATTTTTTATACGACGTAGTAGAGGCTTACGTATAAAGTGAATTTATTTTTATTTTATACGTGCCGAACGTTCCTTTTCCGGATAAGGACTCGGTGTCCGGGAACGGGGTGTTACAGTTGGTATCAGAGTGAAGAGTCTTTTAGGCTTCCTTTCTTTTAAGATAAGTTTTCTCTAGATCTTTTAGTAACGTTCTGGTTTTCTTTGATCATCAGGATGGTGTTCACGAGAACTGGAGTAGGTGCAGAGACTTCCAGAGTTCGACGGGAAAGTTCAACACCGGTCATAGGAGGCGGCGTTGTGAGGCAGATTCCTCCACCTCTGTGGAGTTTATCACCACCACCTCATACTGCGACACCCACAACAAGGTCTTAGTAGGGTTTGTCACCACGACCTCATCAGGAGCAACCTCCATGATGGCACGTGGGGAGTTTGGTTCAGTTTTCTTTGGTGAGCGATGTTCCAGCAGGATTTGTACCGCCACCAATAAGCTACCCTCAACACCAACAAACCTTTTACCCTCCACCGGTCACTGTTTACCCTCCACCAATGAGCCATCCCTCACCACTAGTGTTGCACCAACAACAGCAGACCTTCTACTCGTGTAGGTCATACCCCTCGACCTACCATACCACTTTCACCGCGTTTCGACCATCAGCAAGGTTTTGGTTACCCACCCTTTGGTTTCCAACAACCTCAGCCAACCCCATAGCCCCACCAGATTTACCATCAGGGATACTACCCTTTTCAGCCTGAACCTCAAGTGAATCCAACTTACCCTCAGCAGCAGCAAGTACCTTTTGGTTACGCTCCGGTTTACCCACCAGGTCCACTGGTTGGACCGGCATTTGAGCAAACACCGCATGTGGATTGGTATACAAGATTGAGAAGGAATCGGGTTCAAAACTTCTATGGGAATGTAGAATAATCAAAGGCTGAGGAATGGATAAGAAGCTTCGAAAAGGCATGCAGGAATATACATGTGCCTGAGACTGAGATGGCACAACTGGCAGTTAGTTTTCTTTTGGGTGCAGCCGAAGCATGGATAGATGCCATACAGAGTTGCAATGGCAAAGTAACAAACTGGGAATCTTTCAAAGCTATGTTTTAAAACGAGTACTTCCCGGCAACAGTACAAGCAGACAAGGCAAGTCAGTTCCTGAAACTTAAGCAAGGTATTCATCTGACAGTATCTCAGTATACTAATAAGTTTAATGAGTTGGGACGGTTCTATCCCGAGCTTATGAAAGTGGAAGAGAGAAAGATGGCTCTCTATAAGGAAGGGTTAGCTCATGAGATACAGTCTGGCATGTTAGGATTTACAGCGAGGACTATGGCAGAACTATTGAATAAAGCCTTGGAGGTTGAGACCTTCAGGAAGAAGGCTACAGTGGTTATTGGTAACAAGAGGAACTTTGAGACGAGTCAAGGCAATTATCGAGGAGCACCACAACAGAACGTCAAGAAGACAACAGCTCCTACGGCAACAAAGTCCCCAAATAGTGCACCTCTGTGTCCCAAGTGCAGCAAGAATCATTCAGGTGAGTGCCGACAGAACACAAATAGTTGCTACGTTTGCGGAGAACCAGGGCACTTTTCTAAGGAATGTCCCAATAAGGGAAATAAAGGGAGTACGAGCCGAGGAAGCGGGAGAAGCGGCCCGAGCCGACTTGTTCGAGTTTTTGCAGCTGATGCTAGAGATGCAGAACCAGAGGATGATGTTATTTCAGGTACCTTGTTGTTATTTTATTTTATTAATATATTTTTTATGACGTGTTTATTCATGCTGCAATTTTATTTAAATGAATGAATATGCATCTTAGGTACGATAATGTTAGATAATCTAGTGGTTAGAGCCTTGTTTGATACGGGAGCGTCTAACACTTTTGTGTCGACCAAGGAAGCTAAGAAGTTGAGTTTACCTTCGGAACCTTTAAGAAACACCCTGGAGATAACTACACCGTTAGGGAAGGTAACTAAGGTAACTAGGATGATACCTCAAGTGGAAGTTCGAGTTGGATCTTATCGATGCAAGAGCGACTTCACAGTTTTAGACTTTTCAGACTTCGATGTGCTTCTTGGTATAGATTGGCTATCCGAGAATTTTGTTCACTTAGATTGCCGAGAGAAGAAAGTGACTTTTAAGATACCCAGGAAATCAGATAAGACGTATCATGGCAATGTGTACAAGCCGAGTAAGAAGCGACATCCGATAATTTCAGCGGTTAAGGCAATTAGAGCTTGTCAGAAGGGTTGCGAAGGCTACTTGTTGTACGCCGTGGATGTGGAACAAGATAAGCCTAGGATAGAAGAAACTCCTGTAGTGAGAGAGTACCCTGAGGTATTTCCGGAAGAGTTACCGGGAAACATGCAGATAGGGAAATCGATTTTGAGATCAAATTGATACCGGGAGCGGCACCAGTTGCTAAGGCACCCTATAGGATGGCACCGGCTGAATTAAAAGAGTTGAAAGCTCAACTTAAGGATATCATTGAGAGTAACATAATTCAGCCAGTACTTCACCTTGGGGAGCCCCTGTTTTGTTCGTGAAGAAGAAAGATGGTAGCATGAGAATGTGTATCGACTACAGAGCGTTGAATAACCTTACCATCAAGAATAAGTACCCTTTGCCAAGGATAGATGATCTATTTAATCAGTTGCAAGGAAAAAAAGTGTTCTCTAAGATTGATCTTAGGTCTGGTTATCATCAGTTGAAGATCAAGGTGGCAGATATATCGAAGACGGCTGTTAGTACGAGGTACGGACATTATGAGTTCTTGGTTATGCCTTTCGGACTCACTAATGCTCCATCTGAATTTATGGATTTGATGCAGCGAGTTTTCATGCCATACTTGGTTAAGTTTGTGATAGTGTTCATAGATGACATCCTAGTATATTCTAAGGATGAGAAAGAACATGAGCAACACTTAAGGATAGTGTTAGATACCTTGAAGAAGAACCAGTTGTTTGCTAAATTTTTGAAGTGTGACTTTTTGTTGAAGCAAGTTAGTTTCTTGGGTCATGTCGTTTCTGGGGATGGTATTCAAGTTGATCCCGCAAAGATTGAGGCAGTTGAGAATTGGCCTAGACCTACCATAGTTTCAGAAGTAAGGAGCTTTCTTGGTTTGGCTGGCTACTATAGGAAGTTCATACAAGACTTTTCGAAGATAGCCACTCCACTCACTAAGCTTACACAGAAGAATGTGAAGTTCGAATGGACTAGCGAGTGTGATGCAGCTTTTCATACGTTGAAGGAGAAGTTGACTACGGCCCCAGTGTTGGCAGTTTCGGAGATTTTTGATAACTACGATGTCTACACGGATGCTTCGGGACAGGGTTTAGGTTGTGTTTTGATGCAAGGAGGGAAAGTGATTGCTTATGCATCTAGGCAATTGAAGGTGCATGAGAAGAATTACCCAACACATGACTTAGAGTTGGCAGTAGTAGTGTTTGCCATAAAGACTTGGAGGCACTACTTATACGGAGTTAAGGCAAGGATCTTCACCGACCACAAAAGTTTAAAGTATTTCTTTACCCAAGAGAATCTGAACATGAGGCCAAGAAGATGGCTGGAGTTCGTAAAGGACTACGACTTGGATATTCAGTACCATCCAGGCAAAGCCAATGTAGTGGCAGATGCTTTGAGCAGGAAACCAGTGTTTGTGGCTTCAAGCGTCGAAGATGTGGCAGAAAGGTTAGATGGGCTGGAAATCAGCAGATTTGATTAGATTGAGGATCGACAGTTTGTGGCGCCATTGTTAGCAAGATCTGAGTTGATGGATGATATTCGGGAGAAGCAAGATGAAGACCTAGCTTTGGTTGATTTGAAGCGAGTTGCAAGAGAGAAGCCTACAGTGGGTTATGTCTTGGACAAGAATGAAAACCTTTGGTACCAGGATCGTTTGTGTGTGCCTAATGTTGGCGACACAAGACAGAGAGTTATGGAAGAGGCACATAGGATTGCTTTTACAGTTCATCCAGGTGCAACCAAGATGTATCGGGACTTGAAAGAAAGGTTTTGGTGGCCCTCGATGAAGTTGGAAATAGCTAAGTTCGTAGCAGAGTGTGACATTTGTCAGAAAGTAAAGGCAGAGCATAGAAGACCAGGAGGAATGCTTAAGCCTTTGGATATCCCCGAATGGAAATGGGATAGATCACGATGGACTTCATCACCGGTTTACCAAGGACAAGAGGTTGACCAGATGCAATTTGGGTAATTTTGGATAGATTGACCAAATCTGCCCATTTCTTACCGTATAAGGTTAATATGTCTTTGAAGAAGATGACAACACTATATCTGGATAATATAGTGAAGCTACATGGAGTTCCTATCTCGATAGTTTCGGATCGTGATTCGAGGTTCATCAGTCGGTTTTGGAAGAGTTTACAGGAAGCTTTTGGAACCAAGTTGGATTTGAGTACGGCCTTTCATCCTCAGACAGATGGACAATCTGAGAGGACCATCCAAACACTCGAGGACATGCTAAGAGCTTGTGTTTTGGAAGTAGGTGGATCATGGGATGATTACCTACCGGTAGCAGAGTTTTCCTACAACAACAGTTATCACGCAAGCATAGGCATTCCGCCGTTTGAAGCTTTGTATGGAAGAAGATGTCGAACGCCGCTGTTTTGGGATGAAGTCGGGGAAAGACATATCACTGGGCCGGAAATGGTTGAACAAGCTAAGGAAAGGGTTCAGTTGGTTAAGAAGAATCTGAAGGCATCTCAAGACAGGCAGAAAAGTGTTAGGAAATCTACGCGGGAACGCAGCGGAATTCAAAAATTTATTTCCTATCGACCCAAGATCGACTTCGTTTAAGCAATAAACAAACAAGTAGTAGACGGTGGTTACCTTGGTTGATCTAAAAGATCGACGCTTTGACCGTCTAAGGAGAGTAGTTCTGCATAGAGCCGCCCAAGTGTTCGGCCTCTACCGCTAGTCCACATGAACAGCCCGCCGGAATCCCATCATGGATTGCTATTGGAAAACTCCGGTTGCTAGACCGGCCCTTTTCCCCTCTCTCCAACTCTCTATAGGATGCTCTCTATTTTACACAAGAACTATTAGCTCTTGGAATTATGATGTACTAAAGAGCTTGGCAAGCCCTCTTATTTATACTAGAGAGGGGCGCCCAAGAGGCTTGTAGGAGGGGAAAACCTTTTTCCAATAAAAATAAGGAAAATATAATTGATTGATTTATCTCATTTATTATAATATCTCATATTAAATAAATCTAGGATATTGTCAATATCTCATATTGAATATTTCAAGATATTGTCAATATCTTATATTGACAATATTTATCTTTTATTATATTACCATAAATCAATTTACACATGTGTATATATCACATATATATATTTTACACATATAAATCTATACAAATATATTCAACTAATATTATGCACATATACAATCGATGCACAGCACACAAGCAAATTCATTAATATATATATATATATATATATTTATATATATATATATATATATATATATATATATATATATATATTTTATTAATATCTAATATTAATAATAGGTAATATCCTTAATTAAATTGCACAATCCAAGTGTATCTTATACACAAATAAGTTGCACCACCTTTGACCAACAAATTGGCTTCCGGAATATTCTTTAATTAATATAATATTATTAATATCTTGTATTTAATTTATTCATAATAAATAAATACCACCATATTAATTTACCACTATAACCTTTATAGTTCGAGATAAACTTTCCTTATTTGGTTATCATCTATAACCACATTTTAATCCGGCTAGATGTTCTTATGTGTGTGACCCGATAGGCTTCCGAATATGTTGGCCGTAGACACAAAGTGCAAATTACGAAAATGCCCTTCATGCCTAACGATCACGGGATAGCGTCTAGCAACACACCGTGACCCCCAATCATCGGAAGAGTCAAATGCAATGACTACTACCTTTCATGTGAAACAGTTACCGTGTAACTTACAATCCAATCGCTATAATAATATCCATACGGTCGTTAGTCGAGTGTCAAAACATCAACGACCGTATCTTATAATCTGGATATCATGCTCTCTCGAAGTAACACATTTACTCCCACTTTGCAAAGATTCACGAGAGTAAGACATTCCTTATAAGAAGGCCATTTCGGATATTCGATCCCAATCATAGGATACGCGATTCCCGGACGACCAATCATGTATACTCCGCATGCTTCAATATCATACCCAATCACTACCGCATGATCGCCCGTGGCTAGGGGAAACCTCAATAGTGTCAAAGCATGACAATCCACACCGTGATGCCATGAAGACTCCGGTCTTAAGGATAATTACACAACCGCCACATAGTGTGACACTTATCTGTGTAAGTGGGTCCGTCTAACGTACGCATTCTCTAATACACGTCCACGTACAGTCCAAGTGTCTCTACACTTCGATAGACGAGATCTATCCCCGCCCTAAAGACAGAAGACATCTAATACGTGCTAGCCTGTTTATACTATCAATGCCCTGTTTAATAGTACATCAGCCTAGAGACATTTAAGTATCAAACTTATTAAAGTGATTAGAGATCTCATCAACCATAATCGCCTATCATGGTTTCTCTATCACAGTTTAATACTAAGGACGTTATCATATAACAATTCATAATTGGTTCTTTAAAAGAACATATATATGACAACATAAAAGCCATTTAATATATGTATAAACATAAAGAAATAGTAGAAATGATCCGACCCGGTCGGATCCGGTCCAACCCGATTGGGTTTAGGACACTATTTCAACAATCTCCCACTTGGCCTAAAACCAATCACTCGCACACACAAGACCAAGTTGAAACACAAGAATCTCATGCAATACTCGCAACCAGCCCTAGCCATAAACGGATCGCTATCCGTGGGGACTCGGAATATCTTCATATCATGTTCCAAATGACCAAGTCAAAGGAACCGCCTCAACACACACATGAATCTCTGACGAGACCCTGGTCCTTGCTTCAAGCAATGAATCCACTTACTATATCAGCTATATAGAAAAGGTGGAAGAACCGTACAAGGTTCATGAATGAACCTTCTAGATCCATGTACTGCTCCCGCTGCGCCTCTAAGGCACTACTGTGTTTTGGCTAAGTTGTAGAGTTTACAGTGACCCATAGGCTAGAACATTTCCAGCTCACTGTATCACTTAATCAAAGTGATTGCAAACCCAGACTGTAGCTCCCACTCGCCTTCATAAGACTCAGGATATACGTCTGTATATCTACGTTTATTTAATTCCAAGTTTCAATAAACTAGGAAACTTTCCTTAACTTGTTTAAGGATATTCTCGACATTTACCAGATTTACTTTCATACTTGCTCATGACTATTCATGGACTATGAACATCCGGCATGACCTATAAGATGGTTCCTATCGCAGTAGCGAAGGAAACCTTCCATAAGCATCATCTTTCACCTTATCTTTAGGACGAATGTCCTAACATAGATAGATCTCGCGATCTATGCTAAACTTCTTTTAGCATCACATCTATATAGGTAAACTATAATCTAACAGCAGCTAAATCTATCACTATAGATTCTCATTTCTAAAATAAGAACTGCTAATCCAAGTGCTTTCGTAAAGACCTTGAACTACCAAACATTAATTGACTGTGACATGGGGTGACAAATATCGAGAGAGATATCCAATACCTTACTCAAAAATCATAACACACTCCCACTATCCTTCTTGCACATTGGGCATATCCTTCTTTTGACTAAATCAAACGCCTTTGATTATCAAACAAAGAAATTGTCTAGAGAAACTTGTTTGAGTCCATAAATGGATCTCACGAGCTTACATATCATGTTTACGTCTATGAACATCGAGCTATATGCCCAACGGCTTCAACACTATCATATAGTCATGATACGAAGTTACAACAAGCATAGTCTGAATAGAACCGGGCACAGCCGCCAGCATAAAGACAATTACAAGGTTTACACCTCATACCCTTCAGCCGTCACTATAGCCTTATGGTAATCATATTACTATCCATGTCAGCCTTTCAGGGACACTCCCATTAGGTAAGACAGACTAGGTTCACAACCTGGTTGTCACTGATGGAATCTAATTCAGATATTATGGCTCCTAGCCATATCTCTCAATATTGCCTCTCAAACATTCTTTCATAAGTCGTGAGATATTCATTCTTCAAGATGAACATACCAGCAGCCTTTTCAGGCTTAAGGTCATCCACAGACTTACAGAACTTTTGTGTGCACTGAGCAGTGTTTTACACCTCATCGCTATGTGGCGTCCGCTCATGTTCCATTGGTTGAATGTATCTTTGTGGTTCTCAAACTCTTTTGAGATCTGATTCACTCCCACTGTTTCTTTTGGAAGAAACACTTCCTTTAGAAGACAGCATGTTTGGAGACAAACACCTTTTGCTCCGCGGACCAATAAATAATATCTAGCGTACTTGCTGAGATATTCCACAAAGTTGCATATGTCGTACTAGGCTCCAAGCCTTTCTGACTTTGCTTATGACAACTTAAAATCATCGGTTAAGACAGATTTGACATTATCCTCTTCCATATCTAATATGGAATTTATTCAACCTTTATTCTTTGGAACTCGGTTAAGTATAAGGGCACTATCCCGAAACGGGTAAGGGATACTTCGCATGGCCTGCGTCACACCTTTATCATATAAAGTGTTGTTTCCATTTTGGGAACACAATCCAATTGCGTATCCCAAATATGGTATCCTTGAAGGGAGAATCTTATTCCTTTTCAGACGACTTCTGAAACACCCTTCAGGTATTAATTAATTCAATCCAATTGAAGATTAATTCCCAAGTAGCTCATCAATCTCATATTCGTACTAGCTCGAACTTTTCGGGCTTTCCGAATTATGCACTTCACTGAGTACACTTGACTATTTCTAAAAATAGTCGTAGAGACTAAGAAACAATTATTTGTGGCATTAATTGTCATAAGCCAACAAACATCGGTATGTTTAGGCTTTAGACAAATTTTCTAGAATTTACAACCTTTTCATAAAAGGGTATTTTAGTCCTCTTTGGATAAGATGCGTTTAACCCACATGATTCATAATCATATGGTTCAACATCATCAGAATGACGTTTAATTACACGCTTCTCTTCCAGAGAGACTGTGTCTAGAACAACCACAAATATCAAGGATAACAGCCATACAAATATTTAGTTGAGATCTCATCACATATATCAACTATAAAGTGACTTCAATGTTAGATTCAGTGACCTTCCAACTTTATCGGAATAACATTTATTCTTTACAATTGAATATGTCTGCTAAATCCTAACAAATAACTAAACTTGTGTCCTTCATAAGAACCGGAACATAATAACATTTATTTAGTTCCCTTATCAGTTTACTAGATCCAGAATGTGGTAAGGGTTACAACGTTTGCTTCACCTTCCCATATCTGTATTTAATCTTTCTAATTTAATCACACTCGCAAGATATCATATATCTAAGAGTCGACCTGAACTTAGATAGATTTATCTCAACTCACTTGCCTATAATAGAAACTTCAATAAGTTCTCTATTTAAGCACATGCCTTAAATTTCCTTTTTAATCCTTCAAGCACTTGTAAATATTTCTTGGTGTAGTCTTCATAAGGCTTAAGAAAGATCACAAGAGCTATGTCTTTGATTTCCTTTCATAAAGAAAATTTAAAGTTAAATAGTTCATTTAATCTTTTAAATCGTATTTAAAACATTAACTATTTAATTAACCTTTAAGCAATGGTAGAATTAAGTCGATACTTAAATCTTACAATTTGAAAACATCATTTCCAAAATTCGGTCTAGTCATTCTTATCCAACGTTTGAATAACTCGTCATCGTATGACCGAATGATTATATTGGATCGTATCCACAATCACGAGCTTCCGTTTTTCTTTAATAATTAAAGTCTTGGATTACTGCATCAGATATGTAGTCTCCTTGTCTCTAACTACTATAACGGGATTGCTCATGTCATTGCTTATTTTTAAAGGATTAATATTACTTAACCATATTTGAGAATGTTTCTCAAAAGGTAACAGTCATAATTTGGTTTTACTAATCGAGAATAAAACATAAATATAAAGTTTGCTAAAACTACAACATAAAAATGAAAATGAAAGAGTGTTGTTGTTTATACACGCAAAATCAAAAATGGTCTTTTGGTTTATGATTTTGCTCCCACTAGTCAACTACTTCCAATTGACTTTCAAGAATTTTTCAAAATTCTTTAGTGGCTGAGATCCCATCTAGTTACCTCGATTCCCGGCGGTGGTCGATCAACCAAGATAATTTCGATAGGTAGGTAACCCTTTACCATTCACATCTCTATGTGATTCTCAGTGGTTGACTAGTCAACTCTTTGGCGATACACATCACTATGTGTTAGTCAACCCCTTGTCTCTAAAGTCAAACGGCCCTGACGGTGGCCAATCACCGAAAGACTCTAGTCAAGTCATAACCCAATATTCACGAGATCTCATACGATCATATCTCAATAACGACGATATACCCGAGGTAGGTCAACTCCCGGCGGTGGTCGATCAGTTGGATCCGAACACAGGCTCTTCACCGTCGTTATAATATTGGGAGACAATATTTCGACTTGATTTTTGTTGTGGAAGTATTTTTTTTTTGTAAATTAATTCACTTAATTAATTTTAATTTCGGTCTCATCATAAATATGTCTATCTCTATAAACATACATCCTACACATTTATCTAGATCGTGCCTAGTCATGCATCTATCGTATCATATAAAATAAATACAAGCACAAAATAAATAAATGCGTAAAATAACCGGTATGATCATGGACTTTTCCTAGGTGCGGTTTCGAATACAAACTGACGAAACCGCGGGTCACATTCTAAGGGTAGCTGCAACCGCCAATAGGATCTTTAATGCTCCATTCTCCAATGGGATCTTTATTTTCGTCTTTCTTTGGTCTCCATCTTTCGCTCCATTCTTGTTACATTTAATTCTATCGAATAAAATAAATACACCCGCCGCACACGGGGGGGAGCTAATGGGAATGGGATGAATGCAGAAAATAAACTAGGTCACGTTCTTCATAACGGCCTAGGACAATTTTTAAACCAACAGAAAAATTAAATCATTCACATCTATCCTATCGGTCGAGTCCATGATCAATCGGGGTCCATATAATCATATTATATCTACTATATCTAATCCATACAATAAAATCTTATGAAAAGATAAAATTAAAATTTAACTACTTGCGTCTTAATTAATCAATTAACATTTAATCTATTAAATAATTTTATCCAATCAATTAACTAATTAACATTTAATTAATTAAATGATTTTAATCAAAATAAAATTAACGATTAATTTTAAACCGATTTTAATTTTAATTTTAATTAATTAGAACTATTCCAAAATAAATCAAAATTAAAATTATTTCTCTTTTGTTTCTTTCCTTTTGATTCGTAATCAAAAGGGATGCCTTTGGTTTCTAAACCAAATTTGGCTTAGACCTGGCCACTTTCCAAAATCAAAATTTTGGAAGTGGCCTAGGCCTAGGCCTTTTACAAATCAAATATTTGAAAAGGGCCTAGCCTATTCCAAATCAAATATTTGGAAAGGCCAAATAATTTTGGTTTAGGCCTGGCCACTTTCCAAAATCAAAATTTTGGAAGTGGCCTAGGCCTAGGCCTTTTCCCAAATCAAATATTTGGAAAGGGCCTAGGCCTATTCCAAATAAAATTTGGAAAGGCCATTATTATTTCAATGCCATGTGGCATCCCAATGGCCAAACTATTTGAACCATTGGTTAGCCACATGACACAACTAAACAAATGAGATATTAATCACAACTATGAACCATATTGAATCACAAAATACACAAAACAAAAATTTGGAGATCCGCCAGCATTGACCGGCCGACTGCCGGCAGCAGGCTGCCCTGCCGCCGCCGCCGCCGCCGCTGGGGTGGTGCCGCCGCCAGTCGGCCGAGCACCACCAGATCTCGTTTTTTTTTCTTTTCGTGTATCAATTTTGCAAATCAAAAATCTTTCATCTTTTAATTACGTGATTTAAACGATAAAATTAACTACGCACAATTACATGCTTATTGCTTAAGCTCGAAGCTCTCTCTGATACCACTGTTAGGAAATCTACGCGGAAACGCAGCGGAATTCAAAAATTTATTTCCTATCGACCCAAGATCGACTTCGTTTAAGCAATAAACAAACAAGTAGTAGACGGTGGTTACCTTGGTTGATCTAAAAGATCGACGCTTTGACCGTCTAAGGAGAGTAGTTCTGCATAGAGCCGCCCAAGTGTTCGGCCTCTACCGCTAGTCCACACGAACAGCCCGCCGGAATCCCATCATGGATTGCTATTGGAAAACTCCGGTTGCTAGACCGGCCCTTTTCCCCTCTCTCCAACTCTCTATAGGATGCTTTCTATTTTACACAAGAACTATTAGGTCTTGGAATTATGATGTACTAAAGAGCTTGGCAAGCCCTCTTATTTATACTAGAGAGGGGCGCCCAAGAGGCTTGTAGGAGGGGAAAACCTTTTTCCAATAAAAATAAGGAAAATATAATTGATTGATTTATCTCATTTATTATAATATCTCATATTAAATAAATCTAGGATATTGTCAATATCTCATATTGAATATTTCCAAGATATTGTCAATATCTTATATTGACAATATTTATCTTTTATTATATTACCATAAATCAATTTACACATGTGTATATATCACATATATATATTTTACACATATAAATCTATACAAATATATTCAACTAATGAAATTATGCACATGTACAATCAATGCACAGCACACACACGCACATTCATTAAAATATATATATATATATATATTTTATTAATATCTAATATTAATAATAGGTAATATCATTAATTAAATTGCACAATCCAAGTGTATCTTATACACAAATGTGGCGCCCCTTTGACCAACAAATTGGCTTCCGGAATATTCTTTAATTAATATAATATTATTAATATCTTGTATTTAATTTATTCATAATAAATAAATACCACCATATTAATTTACCACTATAACCTTTATAGTCTCGAGATAAACTTTCCTTATTTGGTTATCATCTATAACCACATTTTAATCCGGCTAGATGTTCTTATGTGTGTGACCCGATAGGCTTCCGAATATGTTGGCCGTAGACACAAAGTGCAAATTACGAAAATGCCCTTCATGCCTAACGATCACGGGATAGCGTCTAGCAACACACCGTGACCCCCAATCATCGGAAGAGTCAAATTCAATGACTACTACCTTTCATGTGAAACAGTTACCGTGTAACTTACAATCCTATCGCTGTAATAATATCCATACGGTCGTTAGTCGAGTGTCAAAACATCAACGACCGTATCTTATAATCTGGATATCATGCTCTCTCAAGTAACACATTTACTCCCACTTTGCAAAGATTCACGAGAGTAAGACATTCCTTATAAGAAGGCCATTTCGGATATTCGATCCCAATCATAGGATACGCGATTCCCGGACGACCAATCATGTATACTCCGCATGCTTCAATATCATACCCAATCACTACCGCATGATCGCCCGTGGCTAGGGGAAACCTCAATAGTGTCAAAGCATGACAATCCACACCGTGATGCCATGAAGACTCGGTCTTAAGGATAATTACACAACCGCCACATAGTGTGACACTTATCCGTATAAGTGGGTCAGTCTAACGTACGCATTCTCTAATACACGTCCACGTACGGTCCAAGTGTCTCTACACTTCGATAGACGAGATCTATCCTCGCCCTTAAAGACAGAAGACATCTAATACGTGCTAGTCTGTTTATACTATCAATGCCCTGTTTAATAGTACATCAGCCTAGAGACATTTAAGTATCAAACTTATTAAAGTGATTAGAGATCTCATCAACCATAATCGCTTATCATGGTTTCTCTATCACAGTTTAATACTAAGGACGTTATCATATAACAATTCATAATTGGTTCTTTAAAAGAACATATATATGACAACAGAAAAGCCATTTAATATATGTATAAACATAAAGAAATAGTAGAAATGATCCGACCCGGTCGGATCCGGTCCAACCCGATTGGGTTTAGGACACTATTCCAACAAAAAGTTGGGCAGACGTTAGAAGAAGACCGCTTGAGTTTGAAGTCGGTGATAGAGTGTATCGGCGAGCTTCACCGATGAAGGGAGTGAAACGCTTTGGACAAAAGGGAAAGCTAAGTCCAAGGTATGTTGGACCGTTTGAAATTCTGGAAAGGATTGGACCGTTGGCTTACAAGCTTAAGTTACCGGAATCGATGTCAAGGGTCCATAGTGTGTTTCTCGTTTCAATGTTGAAGAAGTGTCTGACGAGGAATGATGTTGAAACTACGGTTGATCCAGAAATTCTACAAGACAATCTTGCTTATGATGACAGACCGATCAATATTTTGGACCGGAAGGAAAAAGAGACGAATGACGCCATTGGTTTTGGTTCAGTGGAGCAATCATTCACCCGAGGAGGCAACTTGGGATGTTGAAGATGATATGATCAGTGAATTCCAAGAGTTCGTGGATTTACCAGGTATGTTCTAGTTTCGAGGACAAAACTCCTTTTAAGGGGGGTGGAATGTAATATTCCGATTTTCGGGAATGGGCAGACGTGTTATTTTGTGAAAACGAAATATTATTATTTCTTTTCTTTTACGTGAGTTAAGTATTTAATTGATGATATATATATTTTTTCGAAATATGTATATGATTTAAAGGGAATTTCTTATTTTTGGTAATTGGGGATAAATAAGGAAAAAGAGATTTATGGGAAATTGGTATTTAAGAAAAATTGACACAGATTAATCCCATAACCTAAACATTAAGTCAGAAAATTTAGTTTTCACGCTCTTCTTCTCTGTGGTTTTGAGAAGAGAAAGAGGCCAAGAGAGTTTTCACGATTTCTGAGGCAAAGCTTAACCGTTTTCAGATCGGACGAGAGATTTGGAACAGTCGTGAGAAGAGCACCGTTTGGATATCAGTTCATGGGAAGTGCAGCAGACTTTTCAAGGCTGTTTGGATCATTTTTTGGCTACAAATAGGTAAGAGGCTCTTCCTATGATCTCAATTATCGTTTGTAGGGTTTAAATCATGATTTAAGACGTTTCAATGTTAGAAGGATGCGTTTTTCGTTGAGCAAAGGATCATAGATGCTATGGTATGGTTTGATATGTTTATCTACGTTTTTCTGTGTTGAAATCGATATGGTTTGGGTTAGAAACAGATTAGAAATCGTTTAAGATCGAAATCAGAATTTAGGGTAGCAGGCAGAATGCGTACGCATTGTAGGCAATGCACACGCATTCCTGTATCAGGTTTACAGGTTTTGTCTTCTGGACGCTGAATGCGTATGCATTCATAAGAATGCGCACGCATTCCTTGAACAGAGAGTTAAGGTTGGTTTGTGGTTGCTGAATGCGCACGCATTGATCAAACAGAGAGTTTTAGAAGGAGTTCTGGTCAGGTAATGCGTACGCATTGTAGGCAATCCGCACGCATTGTTTGGACAGACAGTTTCAGCAGGGTTCAGCAGCAGGGAATACGTACGCATTCCAGCTAATGCGCACGCATTGCCCCTGTTTTTAAATAAGTGATGTTTAAGCTATGTCTTTCAGTTTTAAACCTTTAATTATGATATGTTAACATTGTGTAAACCTAAACAAGCCTGAATTGAGCTTCTGATTCATTCAGTTAAAACACCGAATGTACTCTTAAAGGGAGTTGAAGTTCGGATCCGTCGGAAGAGCATGATAGGCTTGTGCTTTGATGAATTAGCATTCATCAATGTCTGTGTAATTGCTAGGCCTTGTCTATGTCTAGTGGTCTAGGAAGAGAGTAGTATTTGTGAGGGAGATTAATTGAAAACACATAGGTGGTTAGTTAATCATTCTAATAAAACACGTACTTGACTAGTAAAATATTAAACAACATGTCTCTCTTGGATAGGCACCAGTCTATATCGTGATGTATGTGCTACCTCTGAAGGTGGAAGAACCCGTAGGTCAAAAAAACCACAAGTTCGGGTGACTCCACTGAGATGTGCATACTATCGGAGTCTACCTATTCTAGACTTCGTGGATATTGGTGTGATCCACTAATATGTTGCCAAGAATATCCCAAAAGTGGATATGCATAGTGCCCTTGAGTGCGGTTGTAACATAGATAGGCTAAGTAGAAGCATATAGTCAATTCATGTTGATGGACATGAAATGAACCCCAGATTGAGTCGTCATACATAAACAACTAAACTTTTAAATATCTTTTCTTTATAAATTCTAATTGTTGTCGTAGCTTCTCTTTCTGATTAAGTACATTGTACTTACCTCAAATGCATGTTTTCTATGTGTTTGGGGGTGAGAAGACGAACAGGTTGATAATGTTTACGAGGAGGAGTTCATTGATGACGTTTGAAGACGCATCGTTGAAGACTTTACATTTATTCTTTTATCATTCTTTATTAGACTGTTGGTTTAGACTTTGGTCTTCCGAGACTTGTAGTACTTTTACGCTTCTTTTGAGAATATCATACGTTTCTTTTGGATTTCGTAATTTCCTTGAATGTAATAAGTTACATTTCTATCTTTAGATTTCATGTTTCTATTCTTGGATGTTTGGAATTTTCATACCCGAGTCTTTTGCTTCCGTTTGCTTATTTTTGATACAACGTAGTAGAGGCTTACGTATAAAGTGAATTTATTTTATTTTATACGTGCCGAACGTTCCTTTTTCGGATAAGAACTCGGTGTCTGGGAACAGGGCGTTACACTTTGACACACCATCTCATACTCTTCCAACCGTTTCTTATTGGATAGTATGTCCTTAAGAAACTTACCATACGCCGGCATATTAGTGAGTGCTTCGATGAAAGGGTATTAATATTCAATTGCCAAAAAGTGTCAAGAAAACATGCATACTTTTTATCAACCTTCATATTTTTAATTTCCTCTCGAGAGGGATAGGGAAGTGACACAAGATATAAAATTTTAGGATTAGAAGTTATACCTCCCTTACCCTTGTCGTTCGATGTAGTGGTTGATGCCCTCCTCAAGAATTGGGCTACTGGTGGGCGCCAATCATCATTGGTGTGCACCAATTTTGTCCTGTTCAGCTACCCCAACTTTTTTCTTACCATTGGCATGCGCCAGCTTACTCTTGGCATGTGCCAATTTCTTTGCTTCAGACTCTATTTGCTTCTGTGTAGCACTGGCGTGTGCCAATGTGTCACTGGAGTTCACCATTTTCTCTAAATTCAAACCTGAATCTCTTTGTTTCGCATTGGTCAGCGCCAACTCAGTATCGGTGGGTGCCATTTTCACATGATCATTAAACAAGGTTCACAAATCACTAGATCTTGGATTCTTCAAAATTCTTGGGACCTTTACCCAATCTTCTTCTTTCTCCACCTCAACATAGCCATCATTATTCAAGAAAAAATCAACAGTCTCTTCCTTTTCTTCACTCAACTCATCTTCTTCAACTTCCTGATCCAAATCATCTTCAACTTCATTGTTCCCATGAATTTACACTCTATTGTTTCCACAAACTCTCCCACTTCGAGTGATGATAGCATTGACTTCTCTCGGGTTTCTCTTGGTGTTTCTTGGTAATCCACCCGGGGGTCTACTACTATTTCGCTCACATTCCCTACTCAAATTGTCTTCGATACCCTGCATTGATGCTTCTATAGTTCTCATTCTTGTATTTTTACCCACCATGGATGATTTCAAATTGCCAACATCTTGGGACATCATGCTAATAAAAGTTATCATTTTTTGCATATTAGCGGCTTGAGTAGCAACTACACCCATCAAGTTTTCCATAAAAAATTTCCATTCAGAAACCTCTTCTGTTGATTGAGAACTTCAGTTGAAAGGGGCCATGTTGAGTAGGAACTTGTTGGTGAAAATGAGGTGGTGGTGATTGTTGGTGAGAGGGATTTTCTTGGTATTCACTTTGTTGTTGCACATTGGCGTTGATGTATGTCTTTTGTTGTTGTTCAAGCGATGGTCCGGGTTCATGATTCGTTGAACTATCAGACCAATGGAAAGTAGGATGATCTCTCATGATATTGTTGTATGTGTTGGTGTAAGCATTGTTGAGCATCCGGTGTTGTTGCATAAGCTCACTTCTTCCTTTGAATATTCACCGGGTTTCACTAATCCCAACGGTACCTTATCATTCATTATGCTTTCATAAGCCTCATCAATACTCTTTCCACTCTCCGGACTCCTGCTAACTTGAATTTCATCAACTTTCTTACTAAGGGATGCCAATTGTGCCAACACTTCCATTTGAATGGATGATTCTCCCACAAAAGCAACTTTCCGTGTACTTGAGCCGGTTTCCCACATCCGATTATTCTTCGAAATTTTCTCAATAGCATCATAAACATCTTGTGCCACACTCATCATCAAGAAACCATTACATGCTTGATCAACATCCGCACGTGAATCTTTCCTTAGCCTTCAACCAAAGAATTGGATTTGCATATCCAAGGAATATCCATGATCGGGACATGCTCTCAACAACCACTTAAATCTTTCCCAAGCAACCCCAAGTGATTCATTGTCTCATTGCCTAAAGTTAGCAATTTCAACCTTCAATTCAGAATTTCTCCCCGGAGTAAAATATTGCTTCAAGAACTCATTTTGGATCTCATCCCAACTTGTCAAAGAATGACAAGGTAGAGACACAAACCATTCTTTAGCTTTACCAACAAAGAGAATGGAAACAATGACATTCTTGTTAATTCTCTATGATTACCATGGGTCTTGGCGGTATTGCATAATTCCTCAAATTGATAAAGGTGGTGGCGCTGGTCTTCATTATCATCACCGTGAAATTGTGCTCTTGACTCCACTAACCCAAAAACATGAGATTGAACCTCAAAATTATTTGCACCAACACCAGGTAGGAGGATTGGGTTATTTGTTGCATTTCTTCTCATGGTTTGATCACAAATAGGTCTTGGATTTGGAGGGTTGTTCCGGTTGTTTTGGTATCCGTTGTGGTTGCGTCGGTTGTTGTTGGGATATTGGTTATTGTTGAGTGGTGAAAGAGGAGGATTTGGTGGTGGTGGATTGTTGTTGGGTGGATTAGGATTTGGATTTTGTGGGATTAGGTTTTTTTCAACTTGGGCATTTTCTTCTTGTTATTGCCCGCCTTGTTCATTCAATAAGTTCTCATCCATTTCTACTTCTTGACTAGACGATCCTTGGGAAGATTCTCCACAAAGTTCCAAACTACGACGAGCTTGACCAACCTTCTTTTCTGCAATTCGTTCCCTACTATATGTGTTAATACTCAGAACTTAAGGCGTAATTAGGGCCTTGCCACATCAATTAGGGGTCATTCACTACAAGATAGAAACAACGAGAACACAATCAAATAACACATGGTGACTTACCAAAGAGGTAAGCACCAAAGAAACAAAATAGAAAGATTTTTGAAAAAGATTGACATATTCTCAAGAATTTTTAAGCTAGTATAAGTATCAACCATTACACAATCCCCGGGAACGGCGCCAAAAAACCTGATCGAACTTTCCTAGGTGTCCAATCTTACCGGCAGTGTACCGTAAAAACGCCACCAGTGATGACGCTCTTACTGAACACAAAACGCCACTATGACTGACATGTTATATAACGCCAGTCTGGGTGACATGGCTGGTGCAAGATAAACGCCAGTACGAGTGGCGTTTTGAAAAATAGAAGCTACACCATATTGTAAGTCTATGTTTCTTAAAACGCCACTGGTTGTGGCGTTTATAGTGGATGAGAAATGCCAGTATAGGTGGAGTTTTGTAAAACATAAGCTACACCGTTTTGTAAGTCTCTGTTTCTTAAAACGCCACTGGTTGTGACATTTATAGTGGATGAGAAACGACATTATGGGTGGCATTTTGAAAAACAGAAGCTACACAATATTGTAAGTATCTGTTTCTTAAAACGCCAGTGAGGATGGAGTTTTGAATTACAGAAGCTACATCACTATGTTAGGCTCTGTTTCTCAGAACGCCAATACCACAGACGTTCTTTATGAAACATCAACGGCAGTATGGATGGCATTTTGAAGGTCATAAGAAACATAGTACCAACATAGAATCAAATACCGATTCAAAAACAAAAGCCAACAATACAAACTCATAATTACAATGGGAATCAAATACCAATTCAAAAACAATACCAACCCACAAATCCAATTCAGATCCTGATCGAACTTTCCTAGGTGTCCAATCATACTACCGGGTCAATTGTAGTCTAGTCTAATGGTCAAGATCGTATCCACGAGGATTGTGAGGTTGAACACTGGAAAGATATGATTATTTTGACCTAAGTCACTACAATAAAAGAAAGTAAATGATTCTATGACTCTACTCTTACAAAGGGTGATAAAATGATAAAAAGTCTAACCAAGACCATGAAATGATCAAGTATATCTCTACTAGTATCATGGGAATGAACTACCTACCAACCTTCCATTAGTGTTCATGTGTGTGTTGTCAGTGCACTCCTAAGGTAGTAATTCCCCTCATACGAGTGTATGAAACTACTCTATACCTCCTCCTTGGTCTAAGAACCTAGACCTAATGATTCAACATGATTAAGTTCTTGAGTGCAATGAATGAACAATAACCTCCAGATAAGAAATCGAGTTCTACTTAAGGTCGATTTTACCTTCCGGTTCTCCTATCCCTTCTCCCATACCAAGCATCTCCTTTTGGTCTCAACTAAGTGTGTGTGTGTGTGTGTGTGTGCAAGTTCTAGATCCAACACCAGCAAGCAATATAGTGCAAATAAGAAAAGATATACTACACACATGAAGCTATGGAATGCAAACTAACATTCCCAATCAACTAATAGAGATTTAATAACTATCACAAATACATCATCTTTGCTAGTATAGAACTCGCCTCCCATTTCTATGAAACAACAAATGTCACATAGGGGTTTCATAACTATGAAATTAGCACTAAAAGTAAATAAAGAAAGTACCCAACAAGATAGAAAACACCTTAGGGAAGAATAATTGCATTAACTTCAAATGCTTCTTGAATGGAGAAAACAACACCAATGAGATGAATTTCTTCCACAAAATTCACTCTAAAAGATCTAGATTGAATGTTTCAATGATTACAAGTAAATTAATTTACTAAATGCTAATATTGGGCTTGAAGAGCCCTTGAAGAATTGTCTTCAAGCTTGTAAGAGGTGGAGGAAGAAGATGGAATGGTGGATTTCATAAAATGACCAAAAAATAGAGTTTGTATGCTAAAATATGCTTTCGGCGATGCCCGGCGTGTGCCAATATAGGTCCGGCTTGCACCAATTGTGAAGAGAAACTCTCTGTAGCTACATTGATGTTCGGCGTACGCCACTATAAGTCGGCGTACGCTCAGTAAAATAGCATAACTTGAGTTGCAGAACTCTGATTGATGTGATTAAAGATGCGATGGAAAACCCGTTTCTTGATCTACAACTCTCATGAAGGAGTTGTCTCTAGAAAATTCCCCTAAGTAGGATCAAAAGTCTGTTGCAGATGTGCTACAGTAGAAATACAAAAGACAAATGATCTGTTTGAATCCGATAGGCATACTCTTATAGCCCTCAAAAGACGTGTCTATGCTCAACACGTGTCGTCACTTAGGGTCTTGGGTAACCTATAATCCTACGAATCACCAAAATACCAAGCGTAAACCCGACACGACGCTCCGGTTACTAAAACCGGTACAAAACCTATCAGAATATGATATTTTTTATAATAATTACCGTCTACACATTTGGATGAAACTAAGCAAATAATGACTCGAATTGATACGAAAACATCATTAAACGCATGAGAAATGGGGATAAAACATCGTGAAATGTATAATCTAGTTTACTCACATCAGATCCAAATGTGCAAACATACAATGAAAAAAGGGGATGAAAATACCAACAATACCAACACACAAATCAAAATAAAAGATACAATGAAAAGAGGGGATGAAAGTACAAACTACGTTCTACTTCCTTATACCAAACACCAAGGCCAATGAAAATAGGGCATGAAAGTTCAAGTATGGAAATGAAAACTCCAAATACTCATTCAATGTATCAAACACCTAATGCAACTATTTCTTTTTCGTGGTCTTTTCACGTTTCTTCGGTCGTTGAACTTCTACTTGACTAGATTCTTCGGCTTCGGCTTCCACACCAACATCTTAAAAAACATGACTACATACACATGTAGTCAGAAACTCTATTGCCATCTCAAGTGCTTTCACTAGATACTTTTTGCTCTTCTTTGAAGCATTCGCAACTGCATCTTGTACAACACCAACAACTTTAGCCTTGCTTGCCTCATCCTATATGTTAAACAGAAAAATGTTAATGACATTGAAAACACAAACAAACAAATGATTGTATATTCGTAAATAGATATGCACTACATGAAAAAAGGGTTTTAATGACGGGAATTCTCGTCATTATATCCCTTTTTCTCGTCATTAAAGACTTTTAATGACGGGAAATCCCCCTCATGCCCCCGTCATAGTCGCCCTTCTTGTTAAAGCATTCAATGACGAGAACCCGCCTCGTCATTAAAGATATCAAAGATTTAATGACGAGATTAGACTCTTATTAAAAATAGTTCTAGTGACGGGTAATTTCCACATTATTATACTATTTGCCTATCATTAGAACTAAATTTGAATATTAGTTTCTACCCGTTAATGACGAATATTCCCGTTATTATAAGGATAATTACCCGTCACTAAAACACAATTTATTGACAAAAAATTTCATCATTATAGGGTCATTTACCCCTCATTAAAGCACGAACTAATGACGACAAGTTTTCTCATTGTAGGGTCATTTGCCCTCAATAAATCACAAATTTATGACCAAAAATCCCCTCATTATAGGGTTATTAGCCCCACACCAAATCATGCTCATTGTAAATAACCCACCCTCATCAAACATACCATGAAAGTATCAACCATTTTGAAGAAATATTAGAATATCAAAACCATTAAATAAAACGCACTACAGTTTGTTGCATCAACAAGCATTAATATATCCAAAATATACACCAAGGTATCCCATATACACATTGAGGTATAGTTGTTTCAAAATATTCAAAAAGAAAAGCTACATGTAACGTATAATGGTAGGAATTTCTAATATCACATCCTCAATGACAAATATCTAACAACCATAAATGTTGATCACCAAAACACTAAGCACCTTCAATTATTGGCGGTTCATGGGAAGCAAACTACTTGACAGCAAAATTGAACCATCCTAGGATATGATCGATAGCAATCCTTTCACACATCTCCTCAGAATGCATCAAAACCTTTAAAAAACCTGGAAACATATACACAGGAGTAGAAAACACACATATTTAAAGTTTACTCATATTTAGTAAACAAGATATAAGATTCTTATTTCCAGAATTAAAGCACTTACAATCATAATAAACTAATCAGACTAGGATTAACAAGCTTGAGCTCTCAAATTGACTTGCTAAGCAAACGGTTAGAATAGATATTATCTTTAAATGAATCAATAGCTCCAGAACGAAATTTTGCAATACATATATCAGATATAACTCAGGAGATGTAATTAGTGTTAAACTGCTTGTTGGTAAGATGTTAATATCTCTTTTTAGATAACACCAAATAAGTCAACACAGCATAGTCCCACAACACAAAGACTTGCCCAGGAGATGTTATTTGTGTAAAACCGAACCGTCTCTCACCTACAAGCATTTTAACACAACCCAGACTTTTTTTATTCCAACCCCATAACTAGTGCCATCCACAGATATCGAAATCACAAGAATTGACACATTACAAACTGGAGATTATGAAAATCCAAACATCCATAAAATTACCTGGAATAAAGTTTCTCAGCACCAATTCACCTAAGATGATGAAACAAGAGCATGAACAAGTTAAACCAAAAACCTGACAATAACACGAAACATTGACTTAGACATATGGCATAAATGAAGAATAAACAGGAAAGTGAAGATGGATCAAATATCGTCTAACCAAAACAAAGGAATTTACGCCGCATCAAAAAGAGTTCGGATAAACCATAAAAATGTGTTTCTTTCTTTTCGGTATTGTGATGTCAACTACTGTTGGCTCTGAATCCGTTCTTCTACAGATATTTTGACCATCTACAAGAAGCCCCACACAAGTTAAGAACACATACAGGCAGATTAGTTCACAAGGCTGTTAATCTGAGCAGAGAATCTTCAAGCAAAAACAGCAGTGCAAAAACATCAATATAACAGGATCAAGATGGAGAGATTCAGCAATATTCAAAGTACAGAAAATTTGGAGCACAACACCAGATTGAAGGTACAACACTTAGGAAATACAGCCAGCAAGGTGAACCCCACAATAGCCAAGTTATGTGCACAGCAGTGCAACAGATTTAGCAAAAGATTAGCACAAGCAATATGGAATGTGCAGGCAGATTATATGCAGCACTAATAGATGCAGGTTTATGCAAAATACTGTGTCAAGGGATGACAAAAACACAAAAACTCAGATTTTACGGAAAAACTAAAGCACATAAGAATAACTGCTGGAACAGGAAAAATTAAAGAAAAGCAAACCTTTTCTTCTGATGACAAAGCAGAGCCACATAAGACCCATTCTTGCCGCCCATTAGGTGATGATTTAGCCACAGCTCAGTTGACGAATATCATGGAGCAACAACGGCAAACTTAAAATGATGACAAACATAGGAGGTTCCTGCCCTACATAAATCCTATATTAAGCTATTCTTGACCCTAATGCATTTTAATTTGTGATTAGATTGTATCATCTTCTACTTAAGCCACCAACATGCTTGATTCCTATATATATAACAGTGCAAATTCATCAGCAAACATTTCAAAATTAAGAACTTAAAAACGTCACAGGTTAACAGGGTATAAATGTGAAGAACTCGAGCTTTTTCCGTCACAATAGAAGAATCTTGAGTAAAGATACCATCTACTGACAACAAGTAAGCTGACTTCACTTCCACTTCGACCATGAAAATTATTAACATTAAACGGAACCCTGAAAATTCACGTGGCTACGATTACTGGTTTTCTTTTACAAACATAATTTGTTGCTAATCGTTTTAAAGAACTTCTGTAAACAACTGGGAACAAGGAGGAGGGAAAAACAAGGGGGGAGGGGGGAGGGAAATAGGAACTGTAGAATTTCATAAATTTCAAAATGAAAATTTTATCGTCAGTCCATGACATTCATTGATATTATCTTTTATAACCTCAGCCACTCTCAATAGATGCTAATTTGGTTTTGATATCCTAAAATGAAGCTCCTATTTATTATGTCACCTGAGTGAATACATCACAGCCAAGGCTTTAAGAAGAAAAAGAGTACCTCGGGACAAATAACATTGACACGGATTCCCTGTCTCTTTTACGGCGCCAGTGACCTGGTGAATAACACCACCCCACCTATACAACAATTCTCACTCAGACTAACAAAAAGGATCAGGAAAATCAGAATTTACTGTTGTGGCAGTGAGATGCAAAGCTGAGGCTGCTTTGGAATCCTCAAATTTTGAAGGAAAAAAAAGTGATATCATCAACTAGCTGAACCAACAAACCTTTTGATGCAGAGTAGATAGGGTCAGCATACATTGGATAAAGTCCTGATGTGGAGCCCATATTTATGATAACACCAGGCATTTGTGCGGCTTGCATTGTTTGAATCTAAGAATGATGTATAGATAACCAGACCAGCAAACACAAATCATATTCATTAGCAAAGTGAAAAAGTGCAGCTAATTCTCACGAACAAACCGAAGTTAATTTACGTAGACCCTGTAAAGCTGGTTGTCAAGGGAAACATTATCTGGTCTGATAATCCCAATGATCTCAGCATTCAAGTTATAAGCCCATCAAGCTTCAAGATTTGCACCCCGAAGAAAGTCATGACCTTTGAGGATGTAAAGCAAAGATCATTGCAGTGGAAGAAGGCTATCGAGTCCCTGCAAAACCGGTGAAATTCTTTGCTTTTTGAAGAAAAGCAATGAGCATTCATTGCAATGGAAGAAGAAGGCTACTATCAAGTCGATTCAAAACCCAGTGAATTCGTGCTTCCAGAACATTCTTTGTGTAACACAACATTGTAGAGAAAAAACATTGAAATTTCAAAAAGTGTAGGGTGCTCCTCCTTCTCCCCATGAATTTTTTGTCCTAGGAAAGTGATACCAGAGAATTTCAGCATATTTATATGTATTTTCATTTGGTCATACTCCTGAAAGTTATTTTCAAGAATTGCTTTATATTATGGTGACAATTTAGCTAATCTTTGTATACATTATTATGATTTGTTTTACTGACTAATTTATCAATTTCTGTGTATAGTAAATCAGTAATATACTAATTGCACTTGTATTAAAAATAAAAAATAAAATAATATATATATATATATATGCAAAGAGCTGAAAACAATCGTATATTTAATTACCGGCTTTTTGAGGAAGAGCAATCCAGTTTGAAACAAGGCCATGTATTTGAATGTAATCTTTTAGCAAAGCATCTTCTTCAGGAGACCAAGGTCCTCTCTTTACATTTGTTTTGTCACAACAAGGTGCTCTGCCCATGGATGCCTATCCTTCTCTCTCTCTCTTTTCTCTTAAGCCTTTTGATTGATTGGAAAAACACATTCGCAGATATTATAATCAAGACAAGAAACTGATACAAGATGATGCAGCAAAACACAAGTACAGCAGACTCAGATCCACAAACAGAAACTGATCAGCCTAGTGCTGAAACTCTCAATTGACTATCAGAAATGATAGCCAAATCCTAAGGATGAGTTTATCAAGGCTGATGATCAATCTTGAGAACAAAAAGTCTAGCAGATCAGCACACAAAAAAAAGAGCCTCGGGCAATTACAAACTCTATACAACAATGCACAACAACAGATAAAAAAATAGAAGGTTACACAGCAAGTTTGCAGCAACAACATGCTACCAAAATGACAGAAACTTCCAACCAAAACAGCAGTACAACAGATTGTGCAGCAGCAATTTATGAGTGCACAGAAAGATTCAGCAAGGGTTCTATAGCAGCTCTAATTCTCATCAAAGTTCAACAGATTCATCAAGTGTTTAGCACAGCACAACAGGGCCAGAAACTCAGTAGGTTACCACTAGGATGAACTGCTGAGTTTCCAAACAAAAGTATAAGGGGATGAACAACCAAGGTCTAGCCTTGAACCAAAAAACAAGTCCTTGCAGTGATTCAGAGACTCAGTTTGTCAAACCTTCTCAACAAGGCAGTGTGCAGGTGATCAAACCAACCACACTAGAGACAAATTCTGAATTCAAGAGCTTGTATCGGCATTAAAACAGAGGCAAGGTTACACCTTTTCACGGCCAATCCTTCACAACGGTATAAAGCACAAACTCAGGCAGATTTCTGAGTCAAAACAGAATACTAAAAGAATGATATTTACAGAATCAGAACGTTTTCTCCTTTAATGTGAGATTCTTCAAATCAGAACTTCAATGCTCGAATTCAACACTAAATCAAAGGCAAAATCGCACCTTTTCAAATTCGACCTTTAACAGAAACAGTAGACAAGAAATCAGGGCAGAGAATCCGTTCTAAATCAGAATAAAATTGATAAACACGATATCAACAAGAAAAGCATTCACCTTTATTGCGAACCAATTGAAATCAGAAGTTTAATGCCCGAAATCGCCCTTCATGAGTGAAAACACGTTGCCATAAGGAGTCAGCATCAAATTCGACTTAAAGGTGCTATCTTTAAACAACGAACTTTCCAAATGTGACTTTCGTCACATGGTGGCTCGTTAAAAGGCTCAATGCAGCCTCAGTTCTTACCATTTCAGAAATTTGGCACGAGGTAAACAAGATTGGAGAAGAGAACAGAATAGCAGATAATCGGGGATGATTTGCAGTAGTCGTCAGAGGAGGCGTTAACATTTTCTTGGTTTTTAGTTGGATCTGATAATCTTTTAGGTTTTTTTTGTATAATTAGGAATGTTAGAAAAAAAAATGAATTAGGAAAGATTTTGGTGGGAATGTTGCCCGCCTATGGTTTGAGTTTTTTTTTAAATAAAATTTTAAAGAAATACTTATAATGAAAAAAAAATTATAATATTTTTTTACATATCAATGACGAGATTATTTTGTGTATACAAACAATAAGGGGATGTGGAATCAATAATGACGAGAATTAGAACTTCCTCACCGTTTACACATTTTATAATTATATATATAAATTACCGTCATTAAAAGACGTTTATAGTGACGAAATTACTGCTCGTCATTAAATTACTGTCATTAATATCTGTTTTTCTAGTAGTGATGGTCAAACCTCTCGTGAATCTCGTTGCTTCCTTTTGTTCACACAAGTCAAACGACGTACGGCAACACCTCAATACCAGTTCATGTAATCAGCCGAGAATTCTCAGTCAAAACTCGCTTTCCCCATTCTTTGAACCTTACTCACTAGATGATTTATACAATGAATGAAGTCATCATCACATGAGTCGTGGGTGACGTTGTAGTTTTTCACCTTTCCACCTCTATTTGATGCTTTTGGAGGAATCGGTGACATGGGTATGGGTTGGACATGTCCGAACTGACGGAAGACACAGTTTGGGCGATACACCTCTATGATCTCCAGTGTCCTTATGCAACCATAAAACCAGCATACGTCGTCATCAAAGACCGTTCTCAGTTTCTTATAAGCATCCCAAACAACCTGCAAGCTGGAAAATGCTTTAAATATAACTGAATGAGCCATTATCTTAGTTAATGCAAATGTTCATACTGTTGGTCCCAGAGAAGGGTAAAACTATAGTCAGAGGGGGGGGGGGTGAATGACTATAGTGGAGTTTCAAAAACTTTTCTTATATTTAAAATTTTTTGGGTAGTGGATAAGTCCTTTCTTACTATGTTGTTTCAAAGTGGTTGAGGCAATCACAATATGGAATATAGTATAAGCAATTAAATGAATGCGGTAGAGTAAACTGCAGAAATTAAATTGACACAAGGCTTATAGTGGTTCAGGGTGGTGTAATCCATTAATCCACTCTTCTCCTGTGATGATTGGAGGAATTCACTATTGTTTTCACAGATACAATAGTACGATTGTCCTTGACTTCCTAAGCTTCACAATCTACAAGACTATCACTCCTTGACTGCAAAAGCTTCAGTGATTCAGTCTTTTTCACTGCTCCTTGGGATCAAATCCTTCAGCAGCTATCACACACAACTCCTTCTTAGATGGCTCGATTCAGTTGCTTGATTGATGTGAGTTGGATTCACAAACTTGTTGATCAATCTCGATGCTTGATGTTTGAATTGAACCTCCCATTTTTGAGTTAATCACTAGATATTTCATTTTAGCACAGATGGAAGGCTTTTTACTTTTACGGAGTTTTTGGACTGATTTTTCCTTATCTTTTTTCTTTCAATGCCTTATATTTATAGCCTTGATTATCCTTGATTTGAATTTCCGTCCTATATTATTGAGGGGAATAATATTACCCCTTAATTATATTCTCATTGATTTCAGTGATCGGATTTTTCTTCAAATGTTTATCGGAAAATCCGTCCTTGATTGATCCTCTATTGATTGTACATTTAATGCATGATCCTCTGAATCTTCATCATATTTCAAAATCTGATTTGGTAAGGTTTACTTAGCCATTCTCTGAACGGTCAAGTGATCCATCCGACTTTGCCGTTTAGATCTTCCTTCACTGTTTTGTCTTCAATCACCGAAAGTCGGTTTACTCTGCCGATTCACTGTTTCCTTCATTATTTCAGTTTAAGGAGAATCTTTGTACTTCACCGATCTTTGATTGAGGTGAGATCAGTGTACACCATATTTAAACATTAATTTTCATCACTTAAAGCATAACATAGACTTATCCAAGGTCATCACAGACTTCCTTGGTTATAAGTCGGACCATAATGTCTTCATTGCTTTTCTGCTAGTGCTTGGCTGGCTTCACTCTGCCGAATGTCTGTTTTACTTTGCCGTCCTACCAACTAGTACAGTACTTGTCCGACTCAACTTATACAACATGTCAGACTCTAAGAAAAGACTTATACAGAGAATTCTAACTTATTTCAGGCTTGCTATAACAGCTAGTATGGCCATCATCAAAACATAATAAAATGTTCCTAACAATTTCCCTTTTTTTGATGATGCCAAAACCCTCATAAGCCCGAACATAAGTAAGCCAAATTTTTCATAATAATTAATAGAATAAAACTCAACAATTTTATTCATCCATTAACGGCAATAAGATATTGCATCTTTTTTATTCAAAAACAAAGGCAAATAGAAATAATTCAATTTAAGCATAAGGTCTACTTCTTCATCTCTTCAAACCTGATGTCTTTGCCTTTGATGCCTTTGCCCTTATCTGTTGGGCTTGCCTTCTTTCAACTGGAGCTTTCAGGCTTTCAACTTCCTTCCCCCTATTTGGCAGACCAAAACGTGCTTCAAGATTTGTAGTTGCTCCTTCAGACTCGGGGAGAGGACCATACATTTTCTCTAGTATCTTGTTGGTTGCATCACCAATGTTGAGAAGGGTGTTAAGTTGTTGCCCAGAGTACTCCATGATCTCATCTAGATGTTGAATTTGATGAGTGTGAGTGTTTAGAGTGTCCACCAATGGTTTGAGGTTGTTATCAATCTTTTCAGCATTAAACTCAAGGTTGGATTGGACATGGTAGGGAATAAGATGCTGTAAGTTGCAAAGCAAGTTTCCTGTTTTTCCATCACCTCATCTTGTATCTTGATGTGACTGATGAGGGCTTCAATCTTATGGTTTAAGGAGGTTGCATCACTCCTTAAGGAAGCTTTCAGATTTTGCCTGCTGTGATATCGCTTCTCCATGTCTACAATCAGGGGTTGAATGTCCAGATTGAAGACTCTTTCTGGATCAACTTCCTCTAGTGCCACTTCAACATCCTCATCATTTTCATCTTTCTCCTCCTCTATTTTCACCTCATCTTCTTCCTCCTTCTCTTCTTCCTTTTCACTTTCTGCGTCTCTTTCTCTTTCTTCTTTTTCTTGTTTTTCTTCATCATTGGACTCAGGGTCAGTAAGAGGTTGCTGGGGGGTGTTGGCTTCTTCATCTGCTGGAGATAGGACTTTCTCTGCTGCTGTTCCCCCTTGGTCAATAATAGGGGAGTTGACAAGTTCAGCTGAGTGAGTTTTATCACCTGGCTAACTTGGCTGTTCGTCAACTTTGTTGATGCTCTTGAAAAGCACCTCTTGAAGTGTCACTCATCATCAGAAATCTCCATGTTTTCTAGATTAACTTCAAGATGGCCGCCTTCCGAGTGTTCATCCTCTGTCTCAACTTCTTCCTCATCCATCTCTTCTTCTTCGGATGAACTGAGAGCATATCCTTCCTCACCTTCTTCCATATAGGTGATGTCCTCTTGTTGTTTTTCTTCCTCCGTTGCTGTATCATCACCGATTGTCACAGGGTCGTTCAAGTTGCTGGTACCAGTCATAGAGGTGTTCTCTTGTGCCTTCTGGGATCCGGTTCTTCGTCCCACTCCTGATCTGCTGCTTTCAGGTTGTTTCATTTTTCTCCCGTCAGTTGGTTTGGGTTTCATAGATGCCTTGATGTAGGTAAACATTACCTTAGACCTATGTGGAGCCTGCAGATTTGTGGGTTTCACTTTCAATGCATCAAACAGGTGTTGAAGAGGGAACCCATATGATTTCCTCTCCCAGAAATCACCTTTCTTCTGCAAAACCTTGCTTGGTGCCGAAATTGACAGATCAATTTCCTTTTGAATCTGGTCTTTCAACATATTGAATACAAATTTTTCCCAGTCAAATTTAGTACCTTCGTAGATGATGACCATCAGCTTGACCCGTAACTCAGTTAAGTTTTCCATTGATCCTTTTCTACCTTCGATGTTCTTGGTGATGACCGGTGCAAATTCAGCAAACAGAAGTTTAGTGCTGATCTAGGGAGGTTGTATGTTTTGTTGTTTTTCTTGGGGTTCTTGGCTATCTCAGCCCAGAAGTTTTTGATGTCAATCTTCAAAAACTTTACATTAGCCGGACCTATCATGGGTAGGTGTAGGAATCTATTGAGAAGACCAGGCGTAATGACTACCTCTTTCCCAAAGATTGAACTTTTTATGCAGTCGATATCAGTTTTCTTTGTGATGGGCACAAACTTGGCATTTTTCCAGAATGCAATCAGATTTTCATAGCAAATTCCATTGATTGGGGGGTTTAGAAAGGTCATTAACCCCAGATTTGAACAACAATCAACCAAGCGTTGAGCTTGTGCATCATTGTCACAGAAAGAGAGGTAGGGTTCAAGTTTGAAAAACGATCCAGTGATGATTGATTTTTCATAGAATTTTTCAGTGGGAGAGATTGTAGCAGATGAAGCCATTTCTTTGAGATTTTGAGAAAAAGATTTGATTTGCAATAAGAAATAGGGTTTGTAACTTGCAATAGAGTGTAAAGATTTCTGAAAAATCTCTAAGTATGGTTTATATAGGATAATTTGGGTAGTGTGAACGTGGTTTGAATGTGGAAGGATTTTATGGCATAATGGCGTGATTTTGTGTATATAAATCACGATATTCGAGTGTAGTGGGGGAGTGGATTGAGGTAAGTAATGATAAATCCCGTGAATCGAGGCGTTTGTAATTCGAAAAATAATATGGTTACCTCCATGATTGTAAGTTGATCTCCTCGTGTGTAATCATCCACAGAATAATCCTCCATTACTTCCTTATTCTCCACGTGTATAAAAGTTGATTTTGTTCACATTATAATTTGACCATGACTTCAATCTTCATTTCGGTGGAGTGCCTTGGCTGGTCACTTAGCCGATGTAGTGAATTTTTTTACTGAGCTGCTTTATTCTACCGTTCCTAACAATCAGTGAAGTTAACTTCGCCGAGTACCAGTGCCTTACCTGCTACATCTTTTGTAATGGCAAAGGTTTAAACAGCTGATGAAGTCACTTGGCTGATTACTCCAGTTAGCCACTCTTTGGTACTTAGTCAATTTCAATCATTCCCAACTCAGTTCTTAACATGCTAAATCTTTCATGACTGAGTGGTTTAGTGAAAAAATCAGCCAATTGATCTTCAGTGGGTATGTATTTTATGATGACATCTCCTTTTTCAACATGATCTCTGATAAAATGATGTCTTACATCAATGTGCTTTGTTCTCGAATACAACACTGGATTTTCAGTGATAGATATGGCACTTGTGTTGTCACACATGATTGGGATAGTCTTTTCCTCCACTTCATAATCCCTTAGTTGTTGTCTAATCCAAAGTACTTGTGCACAACAACTGCCTGCTGCTATATATTATGCTTCAGCTGTTGATGTAGATATGGAGTTTTGCTTTTTACTGAACCAAGAGACTATCCTGGTGCCTAGCATCTGGCATGTTCCAGAGGTGATTTTTCTATCTATCTTGCATCCAGCATAGTCAGAGTTTGAATATGATATCAACTTGAATCCTCCATCTTTTGGATACCAAATTCCAACATTAATAGTGTTTTTCAGGTATTTGATTATTCTTTTGGCTGCTAGAAGATGTGATTCTTTTGTTTGAGCTTGAAACCTTACACATACTCCTACTGCAAATGTTTTATCAGGTCTGCTTGCAGTTAGATAAAGTAGGGATCCAATGATTCCTCTATACATTTTCTGATAAACATCTTTTCCAGCTTCATCTTTTCCAAGAATGACTCTTGCACACATTGGTGTATCTGCTGTGCCACTTGTATTCATACCATACTTGTGTATTAAGTCTTTTGTATATTTGGCTTGACTAATAAAAATACCATCCTTCGTTAGCTTTACTTGAAGACCAAGAAAATAATTTAATTCTCCCATCATGCTCATCTGAAATTTGCTCTTCATCAGGTTTACAAATTTCTCACACAGCTTTTCATCCTCTGATCCAAAGATGATGTCATCAACATAGATTTGTACTAGCAATGTGCTTGTTCCTTCCTCTAATTTGAATACAGTCTTATCTATAGTTCCCTTGTTGAATCCATTCTTGATCAAAAATTGTGATAGTGTTTCATACCAAGCTCTGGGTGCCTGTTTGAGTCCATAAAGAGCTTTCTTGAGTTTGTATACTTTGTCTTCTTTTCCTTTGAGTTGGAAACCAGGAGGTTGTTCCATATATACTTCTTCTTCCAAAAGTCCATTCAGAAATGCACTCTTGACATCCATTTGATAGACGTTGAAGTCTTTGTGTGCAGCAAAAGCTAGAAAGAGTCTGATTGCCTCCAGTCTTGCCACGGGTGAAAATGTTTCATCATAATCTATTCCTTCTGTTTGAGAATAGCCTTTTGCAACTAGCCTTGCTTTGTTTCTGACAACTGTTCCTTGCTCATCCATCTTGTTTCTGAATACCCATTTTGTTCCAATGATGTTGGCTATGTCTGGTCTGTCAACAAGTTCCCAGGCTTCATTTCTTTCAAATTCATTTAGTTCTTCTTGCATGGCTGTGATCCAATCTGCATCTTGAATTGCATCATCTATTGTCTTGTGTTCCAATTGTGATAGAAAACAAGTTAGCATATGCTCCAGTTGTCTTCTGGTTCTAACTCCTGTGTGAATGTCTCCAATGACTTGTTTTCAGGATGATCTCTTAGCTAATTTAGGTCAGGTTGAAGTTGTTCTTCACTTGATGCTTCTGCAATTTCAGGTTCTGCATGAGCTTCAAGTTCTGATGCTTCTTCTGTTATAATGACTTGTGGCTCATCTTGATTTCCAAAATGGTGATTCAGGATGGAAGCTGGTATGGTTGTATTTGTATATACTTCCCTTTGTGTTGCTTCTTCTTCTTGATCTTGAAGATTTTCACCATTTGTATTTGGTTCATCAAATACTACATGTATTGATTCTTCAATCACCAATGTTCTTTTGTTGAGTACTTTGAAAGCTTTGCTGGTGTCTGAGTATCCCATAAAGATTGCTTCATCAGCCTTTTCATCAAAGGTATGCAGCTGATTCCTGTTCAAAACAAAACATTTTGATCCACACATATGCAAATATGAGACATTAGGTTTTCTACCATTCCATATTTCATATGGAGTCTTTCCATGATATTTGTTGATGATTGATCTGTTTTGTGTATGGCATGCTGTGTTTGCTGCTTTAGCCCAAAATCTCTTTGGTAAGCATGCTTCTGCAATCATTGTTCTGACTGCTTCTTTGAGAGTTCTGTTTCTTTCTTTCTGCTACACCATTTTGTTGTGGAGTTCCTGCTGCAGATAATTGATGTAATACTCCATTTTCTTCACAATAAGTTCTGATAACTTCATTTAGAAATTCTGTGCCTCTATCTTATCTGATCTTGATGATCTTCAGTTCTTTCTCATTTTGAATTCTTCTGAGCAAATCTGGCAGCCTCTTCAGTGTTTCTCTCTTCTTGTTTATGAATATGGTCCAGCTGTATTTGGAGAAATCATCAACCACTACTAGAGTGTATTTCTTACCACTTACACTTACTGGTGTGACTGGTCCAAACAGGTCCATATGTAACAGATGTAGAATTCTTGTTGTTGATTGATAGGGCTTTGACTTGAAGGAACTTTTGATTTGTTTCCCTTTCTGACATGCATCACATAGACTTTCTTTCTTGAATTTGATCTCTGGTAGGCCTTCAACTAACTTGTTCTTTCATAATGTGTTGATGGTCTTGAAATTCAGGTGATTTAATCTTCTATGCCAAATCCAGCTGGTTGATTGTTTATTTTTGACAAACAGACATGTTTCTGCTTTAGCTGTTTTCCAATCCACCACATACATGTTATCTTTTCTTCTTCCTGCAAGAACTACTATGTTGGTTTGGTTGTGAATCACTTTGCATCCTTCTTTGTTGAAGTGCACATTGTAGCCTTTGTCACAGAATTGACTGATGATCAGCAGAATTGAAATTAAGTCCCTTAACATATGCCACATTTTGAATTCTCAAATTGTTCTTGAGCATTGAGCCTTCCCCTTTAATCTTGCCAGGGTTTTCTTTGCCTCCAAAAGTGACATTGGGTCCATCAAAAACTTTGAAGTCAGTGAGCCATCTCTTGTTTCCTGTCATGTGTCTAGAACATCCACTGTCTATGTACCAGACATCCTACAAAACAAATTAATTATGTGTAGGTACCCAACACTGTTTGGGTCCATACCTGTTAGCAGTCATGCCTCCTACTCCAAGTGTATATCCAAATGATCTTCTTTTTGGATAATTAAAGTCATCAACTTCATATGTATAAGGCATGGCAGAATAGCTTCTAATATTTCTACTGAAGGTATTTTGATACTTTTCTCTACTTTTTGGTGCATTTGCATCCATCTTCACTTTCCAAGATGCAGTGGGAAACCTATGTTGCTTCATGTGTCTAGGAACATACCTAGATTGATTTTTCTTAAACACATGATGCATATCATGAAATGGTTTCTTCTTGTATTTTGGAGGTGCAAAATTCCAATCATCCTCTGAAGGATAAAGTCTTCCTTTACCTTTCAGAAAGTCCTTGCTTTTGGTTGACTGGATTGATGATTTAGTATGCTGCTTCACTGTACTAGGTTTTGACTTCACCGGTGCAGGATGAGTGGTTGAAACTATGGTCTTTCCCTTTCTGAATTTTGGTCCAATGTTGGTCCAGGATTCAGAATAGTGTTGACTTATAATCTCATCCTGACTATTGTAGCCATGACCAGATCTGGATCCAAACCTTTTTGAGGGTTTGTAAGCTGATGCATTTAGTGGTTTAGTGGTGTTTTTAGCTGCTAGGTGGATTTCCTCAGCTGATCTGTTAGCAGTGGATGAGTTATCATCTGCTTCTTTTTGATTAGGTGAGTGTATTCCTTAGTAGCTAGTTCAGCTTTTAATTAGTCCAGTTGTTCCTTCAATATTTTATTTTCTTTTCTTAGATCCTTACATTCATTTTCTAGAATTTCATGATTCATCTCAATTTTCATCAAATTTAGTCATGAGATTTTGGACTAGGGCTGCTGGATCTAATGGGAGAATAGAAGATTGTGCAGTGTTAGATGTGGATGCATTTGATGTAGAGTAAGAGCTAGATGTTACCTCAGTTTCATCAGATTCTTTGGCCATTAGACATAGAATTGCTTTCTCAATGTCTGAGCTGTCACCTTCATCTTCATCTAATTCTTTGGTCATGAGACATAGACATGCTTTTTCATTGTCTGAGCTGTTTTCTTCATCACTATTATCTGAGTCATTATCAGATGATTCTTCATTCTTTTCACTGTTGGATTCAGCCTTGAGTTCTTTCTTGCCTTTCCTCTTTTCAGATGCTTTATACTTCTTCTTTTCCTCATCTTTATTATTTTCTTCAGGGCCATCAGCCTTGAAGTGACCTTTCTTGTTGCAATTGAAGCATCTGTATTCATCATATCTTTTCTTCATATCTTTGTTTGAGCTTGTCCTCTTGTTTGATGATGAGTTTCCTTTGAATGGCTTCTTTTTGCTAAACCTGTCAAAACGTTTAACTAATAAAGCTACCTATTCTTTGAGTTCTAGTGACTCTTTGCTGATACAATCAGCAAAGTTACTTTGCTGTGGTGCTATCAGTGCACTGGCTCTTTGTGTCTCCGCCGGAGCACCATCTTCACCGTTCAATTCGAATTCATGAGTTTTTAGTTGAGACATCAGGGTTAGGGTGTCAGTGTTTGCAAGATTTGTTGTTCCTCTGATTACTGATGTTATGATCTTCCACTTTTCAGGTAAGCCTCTCAAGATCTTTAAACACACTTCTTTCTGAGGATATGTGTGTCCAAGCTGTTGCAGTTCACTGATGATGCTTGAGAATCTGTTGTCCATTTGATCAATGGATTCACCAACCTTCATTTTGAAGTTCTCAAATTTCTGTTTTGCAACAGATAATTTGTTTTCTTTAACTGCTTCAGATTCTTCATTTATCAGTGCCAGCTTGTCCCACATCTCCTTTGTTGTTTGGAAATCTTTGATTCTCATGAACATGTTGCTGTCTAGGGTCTTCAAAATCATATCTTTTGCAACAAAGTCTAGATTTTCTCTTCTCCTGTCATCCTTGGTCCAATCCTTTTTGGGTTTGTCCACTTCTTTTCCTTGATCTGCTCATGTGGCTACCACAGTCATGACCATGATTGGGCCATCATTAATTACATCCAGCATCTCCTCATGTGTTGCTGCAAGATGTGACAACATTCTTATTTTATAATCATCAAAATTGTTAACATTAAAAATAGGTAATTTTGACATAAAGTTTGAGGAATCCATAAGTACAAATAAGATATATATGTGAATAAGAAAGAACAGATTTGAAAACTACTTTGAAAATATGTGATCTCCTTGTTACCAGAAATTAGATCTGAACAGGCTATGATATTAGGAACACTGCTCTGATACCAATTGTTGGTCCCAGAGAATGGTAAAACTATAGTCAGAGGGGGGGGGTGATGAATGACTATAGTGGAGTTTCAAAAACTTTTCTTGTATTTAAAAGCTTTTGGGCAGCGGATAATTCCCTTCTTACTATGTTGTTTCAAAGTGGGTGAGGCAATCACAATATGGAATATAGTATAAGCAATTAAATGAATGCATTAGAGTAAATTGCAGAAAGTAAATTGACACAAGGCTTATAGTGGTTCAGGGTGGTGTAATCCCTTAATCCACTCTTCTCCAATGATGATTGGAGGAATTCACTATTTTTTTCACAGATACAATAGTACGATTGTCCTTGACTTCCCAAGCTTCACAGTCTACAAGACTATCACTCCTTGACTGCAACAGCTTCAGTGATTCAGTCTTTTTCACTGCTCCTTGGGATCAAATCCTTCAGCAGCTATCACACACAACTCCTTCTCAGATGTCTCTGATTCAGTTGCTTGATTGATGTGAGTTGGATTCACAAACTTGTTGATCAATCTCAATGCTTGATGTTTGAATTGAAGCTCCCAGTTTTGAGTCGATCACTAGATATTTCTTTTTAGCACAGATGGAAGACTTTTTTTTTACTTCTACAGAGTTTTTGCACAGATTTTTCCTTATCTTTTTTCTTTCAATGCCTTCTATTTATATCCTTGATTATCCTTGATTTGAATTTCAGTCCGTTGGCTATATTAATGAGGGGAATAATTCTTGATTCCCCCTTAATTATATTCTCCTCGATTTCAGTGATCGGATTTTTCTTCAAATGTTTATCAGAAAATCCGTCCTTGATTGATCCTCTGTTGATTGTGCATTTAATACATGATCCTCTGAATCTTCATCATATTTCAAGATCTGATTTGGTAAGGTTTACTTAGCAGTTCTCTGAACGGTCAAGTGATCCATCTAACTTTGCCGTTTAGATCTTCCTTCACTGTTTTGTTTTCACTCAGCCGAAAGTCAGTTTACTCTGCCGATTCACTGTTTCCTTCATTATTTCAGTTTAAGGAGAATCTTTGTACTTCCCCGATCCTTGATTGGGGTGAGATCAGTGTACACCATATTTAAACATTAAGTTTCATCACTTAAAGTATAACATAGACTTATCCAAGGTCACCACAGACTTCCTTGGTTATAAGTCAAACCATAATGTCTTCATTGCTTTTCTGCTAGTGCTTGGCTGGCTTCACTCTGCCGAATGTCTGTTTTACTTTTCCATCCTACCAACTAGTACAGTACTTGTCTGACTCAACTTATACAACATGTCAGACTCGAAGTATAGACTTATACAGAGAATTCTAACTTATTTCAGGCTTGCTATAACAGCTAGTATGGCCATCATCAAAACATAATAAAATGTTCCTTACACATACATACATCTCGTACCTCCATCAAGTCTAAGTATTCTCTCATATGCTTTCACGATGACATGTCCACATGCCCGTTAATTCCAGTAACAAGTTTCCACCTCAATGACCATACTATCTCCCTTGCATTGAAGTAATTGTTCGTCGGAGGTCGGAATACTGGGAAGTGTTCGTACACCAATGCCTGTAAAAAAATATATTTTACATAACAGTCGTGTAAGCGTTTAAACATACACACTAAACACACACAAAAATAACAAGTGTTACCTCTAGCAATGTCAGGTATCTAGAAACTCCAATAGTGTTGGTCCTAGAAGCCTTCCATAGTTTCCGGTAACGATTTGCTAGTGTAGCAGCACCCCAAGCCCACTCACCAACCTTATCCAGATCCTCTAGAAAATGAAGGTACGCTATGCCTATCTTATCTCCACTGCGATCTTGAATCAAAGTACATGCTAGCATGTACAACAGATATCCGTGCATAGCCTGCTCCACAGTAATGATCGGCACATGCCAACCGGTATTGGATCCCTCACTCTCATTACTTCGTATCCCGCATCTACCCGTAAGGTTGTTATTCAACCAACTTTTGGACACCCTTAGTCCACCAATATGTCATAAATCATCTGACAATTGTTCTGTACCAATCCTTAACAAGTTGTTAACAAATGAATCTGGGTTTTTAACTTTGTCAATAACAAAGTTCACGGCCTTCCTGCAACCAGTAAGCCTGTGATATATCGGACGTCATCTAGAGTGATTGTCATCTTACCAAATGTCAAGTGGAAGGTGTTTGTTTTCGGATGCGACATCTCAACAAAAGCACTGATGATCACACGATTGGCTTGGTTGTATGAAGAATGTAACAGGTTGTACAACGGATTAGCTCTCAACCTTTCCTTGAATTCTTCACATCATCATCAATCATCCACAAACGAAGGGAAGGTGTGTACTTCTTAAACTGAATTATACATCGGTCCTGTCAATTGCATGGTATGAATATAAAGTTATATGAAAAGAATATAAGTCTAAAACAATTTGATAAAATTATACAGCTTAAAAAATATCATACCTTTTGCTTGTTCAACAATGCGTAACCAACATGCTCTGGCCAATCCTTCCCCAATAGGATATCAGTGTCTACCACCACATCATCATCGTAGCCATACTCTAAACACTGAGATGCGGCTACTTCTGCCTCTGTCGGTGCCTCGGTATAGCCGGATGCCTGAATTGTAGTGGCCCCGAATGTGGTGGCCCCGGAAGTATCGGATGCCTCTCCTGCAGTGACCCCGGCTATTTGGTCCCCGACAGTACCGGATTGCTGTCCTGTAGTTGCACCGGCAGTACCGGATGGCTGTCCTGTAGGGGCCCCAACACTACCGGATGTCTCTGCTGATGGCCCCGAACTAACAACTGCCTATGCCTCTGCTGTTATCCCGGCACTCATATCTCCAATTATCTCAATTGTCTCCGTCGTAGCCCCGGCACTAACACCTCCAACTAACTTAGTGTCATCACTATCACTAAAGGTGTGTACACTCCCAACTGTGTCTCAACTAACTCAGTGGTTGCCCCAACACTAGAATCTCCAACTGTCTCAACTGTCAATGAAGGAACTTGCACTCCCAATTGTGTCTCAACTGACTCACTGGTGGCTCCAGCACTAGAATCTCCAACTGCCTCAACTTGCTCCGTCGTAGCCCCGACACTAACACCTCCATCTGACTCAGTGTCTCCAACTGCCTCAACTGGCACCTTCTTTTGCCATTTCCGAGTTCATTGATATCCCACCTGTGTATGTTCAGAAACATTGCTAGGGTAAACATGAACTTCGGGCGGTGCTTCCGCACCACCTTGATCAATTACGTTACCTTCATCTGCTAAGGTTACAGTCTTACCAGACCTCGTCTTAGTCATAATTTCTTACACATGAGACAAGAAATGAATTGTCATTCAAATGAAGTAATCAACTAACAAAGAAAGTCAATGTATATAATCAAAACTCATGGATAAGCCATAAACCTCATATAATGTAACATTAACTCTAATTTGATAAACAACATTTCATGCTATAAACTTCATATAAGAATTCAAAGCAAGATAAACTCATACTAAGGTGTTACTTAGGCACATAACAAACTATTTAAATAGACTAATCATAAACAAGTTTAAACTCATTCGAAGCTTGATAAAATCATATACAGGTGTTACTTAGGCATATAACAAACTCATCAAATAGACTAATTGAAGGTTACTAAAGACTGGACACAAACCAGACTTACCAATTTTCTGGCAATCATTCTGTGCAGAAACGTCAACCACACAAACGTTTTGAGTACTAAACCAATGCCACCCATGTTGACATTTCTATCAACGCCATCCACATTGACGTTACTCATAATCTAGCAACGCTGCAACAATTGATGTTTTTCAGAAGCATCCCTAATGGGATTTACTTGTATAGATGTCACCCATACCAACGTTTTACGTTAAGAGACAACGCTGCCCACACCGACGTCCATGTAAAAAACCCTAGTTTTTTTATATTTGGGTTTGGACGTCAGCAGGATTGACGTTGCTTTCACCAAACGAGCAACGCCACCACTGACGTTTACTACCTAGGTCATCTTCCCCGACTATACTATCGGAAAACGGACGGAAAATGCAAAAAACGGAAATAAACCACCATAAAATCACATTTCTAACCCGATTTCAACCACCCCATGATTACCCATTGCATTAAAACAATAACCCACATACCTTTTGTGAAGTCTAATCCAATTTTTTGCTTCTTCTTCTCTTCTTCTCTTATTCTCCCCTTCTTTTAACCCGATTTGCAGCAGTTTTTTGTTGTTGTTGCAATACCTAATAAACTAGAAAGTGGGGAGGGAAATTCTTTCAAACAAAGGGTGGGAGGGAAAATGTATGTTTAGTTAGTGTTTTTAATTATGTATAGTATAAGTAGTTCTTTTAATTTAGTATAATTAGTTGTTTTGAAGTTTTAATAAGTCTAGGGACTAAAATGTAGTTATTTAATTTTTTTAATGTGGTGTATTAAGTAAAACCGTGGTGCCTGAAATTAAAAAAAGAATATTCAAATAATGGATGACGGAAGTAACAGTGGGGTGTCAATAGTATTCTTATTATTGTTCTTTAAAAGGCCGCTCAGAAGGACAAAATTGTCTTACACTACAATCTCAAAAAAACTACAATTGAGTCATTTGCTAAATAAATGAAACAATCTAGTCATTTATTAATATACTCCCACGTTCCTATTTAACCGTGTCAAAATCCAAATTTCCTATTTTACTGTCGTAGTTACATTTTCAAACCATTATTTATTATATTTTTCTACATCTACCCTTATTTATTAAAGGGTGGAGATTGAAAACAACATTGTTTAAATTATTTTCAAATGGTGTTATTGTCATTTTGATGTTAAGTCAAAACATTAACTACTCTCATTAATATATGTGTGTTTGGCAACTACGACAGTTAAATAGGAACGCAGGGAGTATTTCAATTGTCTTTTTTTCTTTGAGGAAATATAATACAATTAACTTTTTTTTGAGGAAAAAAACTTGTATTACATAATATCCGCCAAACAAGCGCCCAAAACGTCACCAGGGGGTGAGCTACCCCAAGATGTCCGAGTAGAAATTAACAAAGCATGTCGAGCTAACAGGTGGGCAGGGATATTCCCTACGTGCCGAACAAAAGCGAAAGAGACAGCTATGAAACTAGATAAAAGAGCCAAACAGTTCTGAACTAGGCATCCATGTGCTGTGAGATCCTCCGCAGGGTTCCGAAGACATGCCATGCATGCTAAACAACCGCTCTCTATAACTAGTCGCTGGAACCCCAATTGCCTCGCATCTTCAAGGGCCAAGGAAATGGCCTTTAGCTCCAAGAATTCTATCGGGTCCCCTGGATTGAAGTGGTATGCAAAGGAATGCAGGACTACCCTTAGAGAGTCACGGAAGATGATGCATAGATCCATAATCAATGCATCCACATTAGTATTATTTCCGTGGCTTCCAAATTTCTAAGAGATAAAGTATGTCCGAACTCAGCTCTAATAGGCGTGAAGAAATCAAAGAAGGGAGAAGCACCAAGAATCTTAATGACATCTATGATCTCACACTCAAAAAGCACATGTCGAATAGTTTCTAGAGTCTCACCACATGCCAAGCAAACACCATCTCTGTTATAGATTAATAGAAAGATCATGAAGGTCCACAAAAGTCTTTGAATATTAGGCTATTTGTATTTCAACAACTGCTTCATATTCTACTCTTAGTTGAAGTAGTGGGACCACTCACGGATGCGGCAGTTATAAGGCTAGAAATTAAATCTATACACTTGCGATCATAGTTCCAAATCCTCTTATCAGATGCCTTCTTGGGGCTATAGTGGTTGTAAAAAGCGTCCGATTAAAACAATGAATGAGACATCCTGATTGAGAAATAAAGTGACACCTTGGAATCTTTAAGCTCATGCCCATAAAGGTATAAGAAAAAAGATTAGTCAGCGTCATGAAAAAAATGTCACCGTCTGTGCACTTGAGCAAAAGGTCTCGTTCATATCTTTGCAATGAAACACGCGAGAACAAGAATTGTAATCTTCAAAATATTTTGCATGCAAGACTCTTTTGAGCGGACTATTTAGAATCATCTGTTTGCCAAAAGGGCCAAGTAAGCATCGCAAATCTCAATAACCTAGATTCTTGCCAAACAAGCTTTAGCTCTTCCAATGCACTCAAGCTTAGTCTCTATGTAAAAAACCTCGATGGCTTGCTCAAGTTGATAAGTGTTTAACATTTTGATAAACATAGGAATAGTTGAAGGACCGACTTGATAAACACTTCCTTCCCGGAAGGCGTGAGCTATTTATCCTTCCAAGACATATTTTTATGAGAATTCAAACACATTATTCCGCCCGATCATATGGCGAAATACTTAGAACCATAGAGGAATTTGAAATGAACATTGCCTCTTGCTATGCCGAGACTCCTTGAAAAGTACAAATTAGATTTATGGAAGGTAATGGCTTGACCAGAAAGAACCATACATGATTTCTAATGTCTTATAATGAACTCAAAAAATACCATACAGTCTTTAGCAAATAGTAAATGAAAGATAGAAATTTCCGCCTCTTTGCCAAAACGAATACCATGCAAAGCACCCCACTACACGTAATCATGAAGCAAAGCTGTAAATCCACTTGCACAAATGATGAAAAGAAAAGGCGATAATGGATCTCCCTGCAGAATACCCCTGGTCGGCACTGCTCGCCGGCTAGGCTTCTCGTTAATCAGAACGTGATATAACACTGATGTCACGCACCGGCGTACCAAGTCAATAAAGGTCGGGGGAATGCTCATATGCTCCATAACCCTCCGAAGATATCGCCACTCTACTCTGACAAAGGCCTTAGCCATATCTAACTTCAGAGCTGTATGAGAGTCACATGCAAGAGCCCCAGCGTTCAGAGAGTGAAAGGGCTTCATAGGCAATAATCGCATTGTCCATAATGAGGCGGCCTGAAACAAACGCACTTTGATTCTCTGATATCACATCCCTAATCACCCTTTTAAGACGATTAATTATCTCCCGAGAGATAAGGTTATAGGTCGAGTTACACAATGCAATCGGACGAAACTCAGTCATAACTATATGGGTAGAAACTTTGGGAATTAATGAGATATAAGTTTCATTAAGTCGGCCTAGGGGAGCACCATTATTCAAGACATCCAACACCACCTGCAGAACATCATTCCCAACTATGCCCCAAAATTTCTGTAAGAAAACCACATGCATGCCGTCCGGCCCCGGCGTCTTCCTTCCCGCAAGCTGTTTCAAAGCAGCACAAACATCCTCCCGTGTAAAATCAGCGGCCAAATACTTTCGTTGGGCAACATCAATCTCTACAAAATACAACCCGTCTAAATCAACTATATTCTCGTTCGACGAATAGGGACTAGGTCCGACCGGGAACTAGATAGGTGATACACCGAATGCTGAGGGAAGAGAGTGTGCCACCTTAGGTTTGCATTCCCTCTGTCCAACCAAACTCTAGTCGCCAAACCATCCGCTCGTTTATACCATATAAAAGGCGCTCCAACATGTTAGGTGTGATGCCCGAAAGACAATTTTGTAATTGTTTTATTTAATAAATGAAATGATATTATTATTCATATTTATTATTCTCATATTCACCGATGTGACAATAGTATTTACACTACAGAAAACCCTAAAGTATATCGTTTATGTAATCACTTAACTCAGTGTATGGGATATACACGGGAGGATTGAGTTAGTGAAGATGTACTTAAAATACAATTAGCCCGTAGTGAAGTTAATCGAGAGTATCGGGTCTCTTCTTTAACATGCTATTAATGCGCCTAGAACACAATAGGTGTGATTGTCTTATCCGGACTTTCGGTTAAGAGAACCTAGTGGGGCATTTATATATGATAGATATATCATTTAGGGCTATATCGATTTGATTAGAGTTCACGATATAATTCTGTAATCGAGAAGTCTTATCGAATCAATCGATGATCATATTTATGGATATATCTTAATCCTGAGGTGATCACAGTCAACTGCTTGAATCAGTATGAGGTTTGACTTGACGGTTAAGGATTACACCGAGTCTGTGGTCCGAATTACCCCATCTTGGCATTGTACTGGATTGAGTGAGTAGTCTGTGTTATCACAGATACGGAATCCATTCCTTCCATTTATGGAAGTAGATAGACAGTTCCCTTATTTGTTAATCCTAGAAACTGATCGATCGCGCGAGTTCATATTATACTGATTAGCTACCAGTGAGGTGTATGAATTAATTGATCACTAGGGGTTAATGGTAAATAAGGATAAGAGGTTCTAAAAAGGGTTAACGGTAACTTCCGATTTAGAATGAACAGTCTATGGAGGATTAATCCATATGTAATGATTATATCAATGGACGCTTATTATTATTCTCGTGAGGAGATAAATATAATCTCATAATCGGAGGAGTGCAGTCACGGGATTATGGTGGCATATTCCTGTGATTGATTTATCAAATATAATTATTCTGTTCGTAAGATAATTATTTATTTGATTTATCGGAGCCGCTGATTATTAGTCCATGGTCACCGACGTGCCTCCTAATATAGCATAGCTATTCTCGGACGTCGAATCCTAATAATATTAATTTAGTTCTTATTGGAATTTAATTAAAACGATATGTGAATTAATTGTTTAGTGAACTATTAAATTAGTTGGGCTAAATAATTAAATATGTGAAAAAGACATTTTTCATAATCTTGGCCAATTTATGTGTAATGGCGAAAATTATATATTGACTAGGTCAATAATAATTTTCGCACCAAGGACATATTTTTAGGAAACAAGAAATAGTTTTTAAGACATGTGCATAAAATATTTATTGGATAAATATTTATGGTAAGAAATAAAGATAAATATTATTCTAGATTTGTTCTAGAATATTATGGAATTATCTTTTATTTAATGGATTTATTTATTTGCAAAATAAAATCCTTGGAGGACAAGGATTACTCTCCTATATAAAGAGAGTTCTCCCAAGCCTAATACACAAGAGAAATTTTGAATTCCATCTTTTAGAGAGGAGAAGTAATATTTTTTCGCCAAGGGGAGAATAAGGGAAAATCTTGGAGGTTTTTCCGGGTAGCATATCGGGAGGATTCGAGACGAGAATTTCCTTGCACCGGGAGTTGCTTGGATCACACGTACGGAAGATCGTGGTGCTCTTCACATCTTCTTTCATTCTTCCTTTTGCGGTTCTTCAACTTGGATTTCTAGATCCAAGAGGTATGTTCTACAACCCCCTTGTAGAGTAGATCTAGTTATTTTATTACGTGTAATTTATAGATCTAGATCCTTAAATCGCTTCCGTTGCGGATGGTATTACTAACATTGGTATCAGTCGCCAAGGTGATCTATATTTATACGTATAAAATATTAGATCTAGGAGTGGTAAATGTCTTGGTTGAAGAGATGGATTGGGGTTGGTACTGTTTACTCGTTAGATATATTTTTGTAGCTCTTTTGTTTAGTAACAATTGAGCAAAGGAATTGTATTTTATTTATGTCAATTTTCGAAATTTCCATGTAAAAGTAGTATCTTTTATTGTAATTTTGTAAATCCGGGCTCGAAAAGATGAAGATCTTGCTGAAAAATTGAAGATCAAGGCGAAACCCAATGTATGAACGAGGAGAAACGGATAAATTTTTTAAAAAAAAACTGCTACAGGACTTTCTACGACGCTGAAAAGTGTCGCTATAAGTCCTGTTTATGAAATTGCATGCGGCTAGGGTTTTAAAATATTGCGGGAGCATGTAACTTATTTAGTTAACCTAATTTTTTTTTTTTATTTAAAAACTGCCGTTAGACAAAAAACAAAATTTATTTTATTTTTGGAAAATAATTTAATGTTACAGCCGCATGTAACAATAATAAAAAAAAAAAAAATATATATATATATGATTAATTATAATAAATTGGATTTATTTAATTAAAACAAATGCCTTTCTCCTCTCGGGTGTTCGTGGTTCGTGATCTGGCGGTTCGAGTTCAAGATTTGAAGATCGAGACTCGAAGACATAGATTATGTAATTTACTGCTTTCCTAGATAGATTGGATACGGGGGTATCAACAATCCATCTCGGTGTTTAAATTTTCCGCAATTTATTTTTATGTGTTTGATCATAAAATAGATATATAATCGGAATTGCCATGACATGCATCATATCATAAATCCACTCCATGCATACATGTAGAATTTTAATTTTGGTAATTAAAATAGGCATGTATACAAACTCGCGTAATTAGTTGAAATTTAATTAATACGTAGTAATTAATTAATTTAGTAACTAATTAAAGATCCGAGGATGGGCTATGAAATCGTTAAGCTTTTTTGGTGTGTGTTCTCGGTGAACCGCCTTAAAAGCACAAACGAGATCACGTTTTCGATTCGTAGTGTCTACGAGATTGAATGATGGTAAAAGAACAATAAATCTTGGATAACAACGGTTCGCCTATAGGTTGGGTGGTCAACTGAGCTGGGCTCGACCGACTTAACCCTCCTAGTGTGATGTATGCACGGGGGTCCGGCAAGACTAAGCTACACCAGCGAGCGGAGGGGTGATTGCTTCTTATCTCAATGGGGCTCTCTTGACCCGACTTCGTCCGACTGTCACATATGTTCCCACGAATAGGACGGGTAGGCTTGCCTACGTTACCGACACCATTCGGAATCCTTGATTTGATGTGCTTTTATGTTAACATCAAAAAGACGTGGTTAGTTAACCCACCACCACTTCCAAAATATTGAGTGGGTGCGGGGGAGGCGACAGCCAACCCCACGGCCTCTACTATAGATACAAGTAAGTGAGAGAAGGGTGACGTCTCACGGCGCTTTGATTTCGTCCCCCTAAGGATGGTGTTCACCCCTATCAACATTCATGGCTTGGTCTCCGAAAGGATATGATTTCCGGGTACTCGTCGGGTCACTGACCTATCCTAAGACGGCACACTCGGGGCATACCTAAGAGATCCGATATAGTAGGTCACACTCATAAAGGATAATTTTGATAATATCTAGGCTAAAAAAGGAAGGTAGTCAATGAATAAAGGGATGTTCGATTCTCGTGGGATGTTCGATTCACACAAGTTATTCATTGATGAGATTGTCTGGATTTAACCGTCATCACTTTGACCTACCCTAAGGCGGCACTGAGATGCGAGGTTAAAACCTTGGAATGGTAGAGTAGACTTCATTTTAGTTTACAATTCCTAAAATAAACTTATATAGTAGTGTTAAACTTGAATTAATATATGTCATTTTATTCACAACATTATATCCCTTACTAAATTGCTTAAAAATTAATAATTGACTAGTATTGACTTCGTTAAAAAGTGGAAAGTAACTAGGACGTTGAACTAGTTAATCGATAATGCAATTATTTTTCGAAAGAGATATTTTCTCCTAAGCCTTTTAAAAACCAGAGTGACATACAGGTATGTCACTAGTGTCATTCGTATCAAACGGAAGACAAACTTAGTTTGATCAAAGGCGATTTCGGACTTTAAAATTCTTCTAGTGAATTTTGAGTATGTAGTAATTACACGAATAATTTTCTAATTGAAAAACCGGGAACTCATGAAATGTCGCTAGTTGGACGATATTTGGAATCGATGAACTAGTGGGAGTTCTATGATTTGTTGTTTTTCTGGAAACATTGGAACTAAGTACGAAAGATTTTCTAATAGAAAAAAATCAGAAAATCATAAAAAATAAAGCATTGCTCGTTAGACGGTATTTGGAACCGATAAACTAGTGGGATTTTTAATGTTATGATTTGTTGTTTTTTCTGGTATATTAAAAAATCCGAGAAGTCCCGACGAGTAACACTCGAAATAGACATCCCACGGTTCAAGAGTAGTGTCTACTCAAACGAACCGTTGATTCAAGACTGTTTCCATTTACGGAAAGAATGGGAGAATATGTCAAAAAGTGTTAGTCATCTAAACTGAGAAAACATTAAGGCTGAACCAAAAATTAATTAACTGAAAATCATAGGATAAGGACAGTGATTTTGGATCACCAACTTATGAATCCTTGGCGATTTTCTCGAGCTAAGTTCTTTGGAAGAACAAGGTAGCGGTGCATTTAACGATTAAAAGAGTAAACAACGGGCAGTTAACTTTAGCTAGAATAGTGGGAGTGATATAAGGAAATGAATCTCGGATTCAATCCTTGGATATCGCGGAAAAATTATTTTCTGTTTAAGATTCGTTGGAACGAAAGGATTTACCTTCTATTCGATAATTTGTTTGTCGTATAGAAAGTGAATATATCATTTGTAGTACAAATCCAAGACTCAGACTTTTGTTTGATAAAGTCAAAACCACTTACAACTGCTGAAATATGTATATAAAACACATCTTAAGAACTATTAAAAGCAATTGGTTTCGATATTTAGATAAACGCTTCTTCATTGTCCATAGTCCCTAAAAGACAATACCTGAAGACTGGCTCAGGGTGATTCCTTTCTCCCAGTCTGGTTATATTGTCTCAAAGGTTCAATGACTAAGTTTCCTTTCAATCGGGAAATGATAATGGTTATAAAGAAGTAACATAGCTTGTTCATGACGACCTTCGGGGTCTGATGAAAGACACAAGCTAGTAGGAGCTTCCGAGTAGTGACTTCTTGTCTGATAACTATTCAAACACTCCGGTAAGTTTATCCAAAATATTTTGAGGTTTCTCTGTTTTCAACAGAGATAGAGTATTCTATACTCGGAATAGGCCATTCATAGTCCTCGAGACTGATGCTCAGCCTGCCTCATTGTGACATGTTCTCACTAAGTAAGAAACTGTTAAATTGCCTTATATAATTTTAGATGTGCTACAATACACTGCTTAACTCAATAAAGATATTGTAAGTGAAATAACGGTCTACATTGAAAAGTAAGACCGAGAAGTCTACCTAGAATATGCTTTGGAATTTACGGATAAGGCGTGGATCCGGTTCACCCCACTTCCATAAATATAAGCATTTAGCACACGGTGCTTGAAGGTAAGACTGGGAATTTTGCGCATACGTTCGGTTAATGACCATTCGTGATATATCTTTTAACCTATTGTGTATAAAGGTTAGATATAGGATTCTTGAAATCGGGAAGGGACAGTTATACTGTTGCATCCTTTCTGATAGAGTCCATGAACATCAAAACCTTGAACCTTGAAGTACGTTTACTCAAGGTAGTTACTAACTGATTAAAATCATACCACATCCAACATCGGTTGTTGGTGATAACACTAAATACTACTAAACTAGATCAGAATTTCGATCCACCCAGTAAGTACTGGGAGTATGGTTTATCCATTAACCATTACAGGCTCTGCAGACTTTGTAGTCTGAGGATCGATTGACCTATGGCTCTTTTGTGAGCAGTATAGGATTCTGAAAATAGAGGTTGGTTTAATAGCTATAACCCTGTGAATGGAGTTCGGTACTCCAGTTCTGTTCATACTCTTGTAGAACCACCTGAGCGTCTCAGGCCCAGTGGGAGTAATTGGTTCTACACGGAAGAGAGTAGAATGAATAGGAAAGTTTATCTTTCAGAGCAATGCTTGAGTGGTCTAGGGGTAATTCCCTAAGAATTAGAGAGTTAATCAGACCTTGGACTCTCTTACCACTTAGTATTGCATGATTTGTTCAAAAGCAGAAAATAGGGGTGATTCCCTGAGACTTTCTTGCCAAAAAAACGGAGTCTGGATTCATTCGGAACAAAAGGGTATTGCCTTATGAACTTATGACAGGATGACTATCAAGGCTTATGTCCTTTGTGGATAAAAAGCAAACCTCTCGGTCATTGGAAGTCATATATTTCTACAATTTGTGGATTTGACAAGAATATTGATAAGTCTTTTGTAGACTGGATATCAATTTTAGTACATTAGTGAATATATACATATATTAGTATTTGTGAAGGATAACACTGCACCAATTGGAATCAATTAACATGGGTGTGTTATCTGAAGTCAGAATCTGACAATGCCACAATTCTCCGCAACAGAGATTTGGACAACATTCTAAAGAGTTTGACTCGGTCGAATTCATTAGATCAGTCACTGGTTTCCCATCCATCTTATTGGTTAAGATGATGCATCTGTGTATGCAACATTCAACGAGGAAGTTCTACCCTATGCCTCAGGAATGACTCTCTAAATCTTCGGATCAAGAGAAATGGGATAGATTCTCTTTCTAGTAAGAGATGGTCAGGTTATTGAACGTCAACTTTGATCGAATCTTAGATTCGGCGGTTAACAAAGCAAGTTTAGTATGTCCTTTAGTATTTTGAGAGAACGAGGAATAATATGCGGACATATTCGTGTGTGAACTTGGATATGTGTGATACACTGATTTTGACTTTAAGTCAGATTAAGGATGATCGTTAAGTTGATCTCGGACTCAGTGTTTACTCTTGTGTTGAAGCTATTGCCTGGAGGAATCCAGCAACGCCAACTCGACTTTAACTAGTTGGGTGATTAACGGCTTTTGTAGTAGCTAGAGAGGCGATACAGCTTAAGGATTTCCTTTTCATATCTGGGAGTGATTCTAGATTTGGAAGCCGATACCACATCATTGTGCAAACGATGAAGGGGTAGCTTATAAGGTTTTTTGAAATCACTAGAGGTCAAAAGCATATTGGGAAGGTACCACATGATTAGATGGACCGGTAACGTTTCGATTCTACGGATCGTCTCGAGCCAACAACTTGACTAATCATTAAGACCCATGGCATTTAGATGTAGGTACTCTCCGAGTCACTGACCTATCCTACGACGGCACACTCGGAGTGTACTTTGTCATCTGGCAATGGTTATGATATGCTTAATGGGTACTAGAATACGGGATGGGTCTCCATTGCTTTAGAGCAAGTGGGAGATGTAGTTTGTTGTATTTTAAATAATAGGGTGTGCTCTAAAACAATTAATCACATGCTTTCGTGCAAGTGGGAGATTGTTAGGTGTGATGCCCGAAAGACAATTTTGTAATTGTTTTATTTAATAAATGAAATGATATTATTATTCATATTTATTATTCTCATATTCACCGATGTGACAATAGTATTTACACTACAGAAAACCCTAAAGTATATCGTTTATGTAATCACTTAACTCAGTGTATGGGATATACACGGGAGGATTGAGTTAGTGAAGATGTACTTAAAATACAATTAGCCCGTAGTGAAGTTAATCGAGAGTATCGGGTCTCTCCTTTAACGTGCTATTAATGCGCCCATAACACAATAGGTGTGATTGTCTTATCCGGACTTTCGGTTAAGAGAACCTAGTGGGGCATTTATATATGATAGATATATCATATAGGGATGGACCGATTTGATTAGAGTTCATGATATAATTCCGTAATCGAGAAGTCTTATCGAATCAATCGATGATCATATTGATGGATATATCTTAATCGTGAGGTGATCACAGTCAACTGCTTGAATCAGTATGAGGTTTGATTTGACGGTTAAGGATTACACTGAGTCTGTGGTCTGAATTACCCCATCTTGGCATTGTACTGGATTGAGTGAGTAGTCTGTGTTATCACAGATACGGAATCCATTCCTTCCATTTATGGAAGTAGATAGACAGTTCCCTTATTTGTTAATCCTGGAAACTGATCGATCGCGCGAGTTCATATTACACTGATTAGCTACCAGTGAGGTGTATGAATTAATTGATCACTAGGGGGTTAATGGTAAATAAGGATAAGAGGTTCTAAAAAGGGTTAACGGTAACTTCCCGATTTGGAATGAACAGTCTATGGAGGATTAATCCTTATGTAATGATTATATCAATGGACGCTTATTATTATTCTCGTGAGGAGATAAATATAATCTCATAATCGGAGGAGTGCAGTCACGGAATTATGGTGGCATATTCCTGTGATTGATTTATCGAATATAATTATTCTGTTCGTAAGATAATTATTTATTTGATTTATCGGAGCCGCTGCTTATTAGTCCATGGTCCCCGACGTGCCTCCAATATAGCATAGCTATTCTCGGACGTCGAATCCTGATAATATTAATTTAGTTCTTATTAGAATTTAATTAAAACGATATGTTAATTAATTATTTAGTGAACTATTAAATTAGTTGGGCTAAATAATTAAATATGTGGAAAAGACATTTTTCATAATCTTGGCCAATTTATGTGTAATGGCCGAAAATTATATATTGACTAGGTCAATAATAATTTCGGCCAAGGACATATTTTTAGGAAACAAGAAATAGTTTTTTAAGACATGTGCATAAAATATTTATTGGATAAATATTTATGGTAAGAAATAAAGATAAATATTATTCTAGATTTGTTCTAGAATATTATGGAATTATCTTTTATTTATTGGATTTGTTTATTTTGCGAAATAAAATCCTTGGAGGACAAGGATTACTCTCCTATATAAAAAGAGTTCTCTCAAGCCTAATACACAAGAGAAATTTCGAATTCCATCTCTTAGAGAGAGGAAGTAATATTTCGGCCAAGGGGAGAATAAGGGGAAAATCTTGGAGGTTTTTCCGGGTAGCATATCGGGAGGATTCGAGACGAGAATTTCCTTCCACCGGGAGTTGCTTGGATCACACGTACGGAAGATCGTGGTGCTCTTCACATCTTCTTTCATTCTTCCTTTTGTGGTTCTTCAACTTGGATTTTGAGATCCAAGAGGTATGTTCTACAACCCCCTTGTAGAGTAGATCTAGTTATTTTATTACGTGTAATTTATAGATCTAGATCCTTAAATCGCTTCCGTTGCGGATGGTATTACTAACACAACATACCCCAAATCTACAAGATCACAATCAACAAGAGCCCGCTGGAATGCTGTGATCTGTGGATATGAGTGACGATTCGGCTCATGCTGCTCTGTACGTAAAAGAACCTCATTGAAATCCCCTGCAACCCACCATGGGAGTGACATCTGCTCATGTAGACATCGTAATAAAGCCCATGAGTGCTCCCTCTCTCTAACAACCGGGTTACCATAGAATCCTGTGAAGCGCCAAGTCAGAGCTGTAGCACTACGAATAATTGCATCAATATGTCCAGCGTTAAACGTAGAAATTAAAAGATCAAATATCATCGTTACCTAACAGAGAAAGACCCCTACTTGCACGCACACTCCCCACAACAAGCGCCCTATAAAACCAAGCAAACAACGAACATATTCGAAACGACATTCACTTTATTTAGTTTCTGACAAAAATAAAATAGAAGGCAAAAAAGTATTTACAAGGCCTTTCAATGCTCTCATTGCCTGAGGGTGGCTGAGCCCTGGGCAGTTCCAACATAACAAACTCATGGCTCTGGGCGGGCCTGCATTGCAGGCTCCGCCGGACTAGATGAAACACTTAACTTCTTCGCTGGCACTGCACCATCAACAAATGCCTCTGATTTCCTCTTTCCTCCGACACGCACATCATAGTCAATCCAGGAATTGCCCCCTTCAGAGATTTGAAGCTCACCACCCCTTTGACGAGCTAGTTTCTTGTATGTGGAGACCCACAACCTTTTATCATATGACCCAACACTACAAGAAAAACATCTTTTTGCTACACTATTGTTTGCCACACAACAAATAAATGTTGCTATATACTTACTTTTAGCCACATGAGTGTGGAAAAATAGTCTAACCAAGTACTATTAGCCACACTTTTTTGTGGGTATGGCAAAAACTAATGTAGCAATAGAGTTTTTTTTTGTAGTGCAATCTGCATTGGGAGTGGCTCAAAAGAAAGTCCCATGCCTAGCTGCGAAAGCCCCGATGACACACCAGCATGAAAAACGGAAGCTTGCTTCATCCGCAACAAGAAGGACGATTCTATGGATGCCTCACCAAGTGGCTGCTCATGCAGCATGTTCCCAACCTCCTCCATGCAAAAATCACCATGCAATGAACCCATATTATTGACTGAGTCACCACCACTTCAAACATGCTGTTGCGGGGATACTACAACAGCCAACGCATTATTGGCTGGCCCTTTGTCCATGGCATAAGATCCCAGAATCAGGTTTCCTCCAACTGAGGGGCTAGAACGAGGCGGATTAGTGTCGGAAGGCGGGGGTGTGGGAGTATGTGGGGAGGACGGCCCAGCCAAATCGACATCCACAAGCAAATCCGAACGATGAGTTGCCTCTAACCAAGGACCGTACATAAGCCTTTTCTGCTCTTCGACCGATAGCTCGTGATCCAAATTAGGGCAAAACTTCACCGTGTGATCAATATACCCACAATTAAAGCACATATTTGACAGCCGCTCATAATGAACCCTACCTGTAACGGCTTCACCAAGAACATCATGTAAAATCCCACATCGGGAAATTAGCAGAAAGCTCACTTCCATATAAGTGTGAGACATAAAATATCTTGTCAACTCGGGTTAGCCCTTTTAGGCCAAGCGAGGACGACGGTCTAAGCAGTTGACCGGACAATTTATGGCTCATGTAACGTTACCAGGCGCCAGGTCTGGTGGCGTTACAGAATGGTATCAGAGCCGACTATCAGACGGAACTATACGTTGCACCGTACAAGAAGACGCTGTAAGGATGGCCTCTAGTTACCTCTGGTAGGGATGATCCGGGAACAGTCTCGGCTGTCCTGGCGAGGACGCCAGTCCCTTATAAGGGGGGAGAATGTAAAGTCCCACGTGGTAAAATAAGAGAATGCTCACCCCCATATAAGTGTGAGACATAAAGGTCTTATCAACTCGGGTTAGCCCTTTTAGACCAAGCGAGGACGGCGGTCTAAGCAGTTGACCGGCCATTTATGACTCATTTTGCGCTACCAGGCCCGGGGTCTGGGGGCATTACAAAATGGTATCAAAGCCGACTATCAGACGGCCCTAAGCGCTGCACCGCATAAGAAAGATGGTGTAGTTGCCTCTGGTAGGGACGATCCAGGACCAGTCTTGGCCGTCCTGGCGAGGACGCCAGTCCCTTCTAAGGGGGTGAGAATGTAAAATCCCACATCGGGAAATTAGCAGAAAGCTCACCTCCATATAAGTGTGAGACATAAAATATCTTATCAACTCGGGTTAGCCCTTTTAGACCAAGCGAGGACGACGGTCTAAGCAGTTGACCGGACAATTCATGGCTCATGTAGCGTTACCAGGCGCCAGGTCTGGGGGCGTTACACATCAAGGCCCAAAACTCGCAGGAATGGTGCATCTGTAGGAACCTGCACTCGGAACCGCATAAAACGTTGACCCGTATTCAAATCTTCTCTAACCCGCGCACGTGAATATCCTTGAAAAGCTCTTGCCACACGCCTACAGACCGCCGGCGAGTTAAGGTGAGTCGCCAATTCAACAACATGTACCCAGAAATCAGCATGACGAAAAAAATCACCAGAAGATTGCCACCGGTCATCCCACTCTCGAAGCAATAGGAGAAATCCATCAAAACACCAAGGGCCATCCCTCAAGACTCGTTCTTTATCATTAAGGTTTGTAAAGACAAATTGAAACACATTACGCCTCAATCGAATGGAAGTAAACGAATCACAATTCACATGCCCATGATTTAACCATAGCAGGCCTCAAATTCTTGAGTGATTGATCTCGGGTAGAGAAGAGCTTACCAATAACGCTGAGATCTTTGAGAGGCTCCCTGTCCACGACATCATCCGCCGTGAGAGTTGTAGTAGATAGCTCTTCAGACGTCAGCTTGAGATTTTGTAGGAGAGAAGATAAGGCCTCCTTCTCCATAGTAGCATGAAGAGGAGGGAATTATATAATCCTAAAATTTAATATTCATCCACACAATTAATCCAAATCACCATACACAATTAATCCAAATAGTACCTATTCATCTTCATCATAAAAAACATTTCATTTTTAACTTTAAAAAAAAAAAAAAAAAACCTTGATTTTCATATTTTTTCTTTATACCATTCATAAAACAAATCTGGACACCCTCTTATTTTTCTACACACCTTATACGTACTTAGAAAAAATTTCTACAACTTCTTATTCTTTTTCATAACCTTAAAATTCTTCAAAAAAATAAAAAATGTGACCCATTCGTTATCTTCTCATACAAATATTCATGAAAATCAAGTACAAACTACTCAATCCATTCCTCACGAAGTGCATGCACCCTAATGAAGAAGTTCATTGAATGTCACTTGAAGACATATCATTTTCAAGCCAAATAGAAACACAAAAGAATCAAAATTGGTAATCTCTTAATCCTAAAAGCACTTTTTTTTTTCCTTTAATACTTGAATTATATCAATGGGTTACCCAGTTACTCTCCCACTAACATGTAACACCATCATTTCTAGATGAAATCGAGTTTTTTTTTCCATTTTAATTTGATTATAGGGTTTCACCGGCGTTTTGTTACTTTTTCAGCGTTCCGACTTTGTTGCAGGAAACGTCAGCAAGGATTAAGGTGGTTTTAGAAAGAAACGCCAGGATGGCTAACGTTAGAGAAGAAGTGTCATAAGTGCACTGAAAAGTTATAATGTCGGCGTCCTTGACATTACTTTCTTACTATCAACGTCAGCTATGTCCAACGACGGACCCAGCCTTGTAAGGGTGGGTTGCATGCCCCCCACTCAAATTTCTGGGTGAAGTTACTAATATACCCCTCTTATAATAATAAAACTGCGTATGTATATTATTTCAGACAATTTCAATAACAATTGTTCATTTAGTTCAACTGGTTAGAAGCTTTGTTACTTATCCTAAGGTCATAGGTTTGAGACTTGGATTTTGAGTTTTTTCCCCACTTTTTTTTGAATTTCGCCCCCACTGGAAAAATTTCCTAGGTCCTTCTATGTCGACACCTTTTAATGTCACTATGGCTGAAGTTCTAAGTATGTGTCAACGTTACCACGCCAGATGTTTATTAATGCAGTAGAACTTGCAGTATTTTGTAATTCACGTCAACGAGGGTGACATTAATTTTGTAATTTCATGCCACCATGGTTGACATTATATTCATTTAGTTACATTCAACCATCGCATTGTATTTCACACCGTAGATGGATGCACCGTAGCGTGTAACATTGACTTGTTTGTTTTTATATTGTATTAATAGAAACCATGTGATCAAGTAAATAATGACAATGGTAAGAAATCTATGGACGGTGGGGGGTAAGTACAAATGACACAGAGTCTTTAGAGATAAGCAACAATTAAGTGAAGATGTCCTTCAATTTTATTAATTCCAATTTAACTTGATTTTATCAATAAAAATATACATTTTAACAGCATTTTCTTTTTTTTTGGGTTAAATGTAAATATATTAAACCAAGGTATGCAAAATACAAGAAATTACATCCTAATCAAAGGAGAGAGCTAGTCTAAAACCTACAAAGTGTTGAGAGGAGGTTAGATTTGTTGATTCCAAGGTGCATAAGACCCCTGAGGTTATATGCATCAAGAAACAACAGCCACTAAACACCTAACAACACACAAAAACTGCAAAAAGGGGTCATGTGAGAACAAAACTCATAGAGCCTATCCCAAGGTGTGTAGAGAAACAAAATAATCTCATACAACCACCAGCAAGCACCAAAAGAAAGCACACAAGAAGTACCAAAACCTACAAATGTACAAAACCCTAACATCATGGGGTAAAGGTGTACATAGGGAAGGCAGACTGCATTATATAGAAAAGATGTGTTTTAATACAATGCAGGACATCAGCAGTCTTCATGAGAATACCTTCAAATCTTTTCTTATTTCTCATGTGCCAAATCCAGTACACCACCACAGAAACAGAAGCAGCTCTGGCAACATTCCCATGGGAAGTACCCCTGCACTTTCTCTGAATCCATCTAACTGCCCCAAGCACAGTCTCCAGCCTCCTCTTTAATCCTAACCACAAACTGATCTTTCCCCGAACCATATAAGAAACAGGACACTGGAAAAACATATGTGAAGCAGATTCATTAACCAAACCACACAAGGCATAGGTTTTATCTTCAAAATGAAGCCTGTCAGATGTAAGAAGACAGTTCTTCATTGACAACCAGAGCAAAAAACAGTGTTTAGGGGTGGCCCTAGGATTCCAAACAGCCCTGCACCACCAAACAGTAGGACCATGCACTCTAAAGAAATCATAAGCTTTTCTAGGGCAAAGCTTAGAACCAGCAGACCAGGACTGAAGCAGTGCCACAGAAGCAGTAGCAGATCCAGTACTAAGTAAGATCCTATCCTTGATTTTGAATAAAGCCTTTATCAGAGCAGAATCCCCAGGCTTGTATTTATAATCCCATAGGTCTACATCATGCAAATACTCTTCACTGATCCATTTCACCCAAAGACAGTCTTTCTTGCATTGAAAGTTCCAAAGATTTCTACAAAGAAGGGCCAGATTCCAAGCATTCAACTGAAAAACCCCAAGGCCACCCTCAGTCTTAGGCAAACAAACCTCCTCCCAACCCACCAAAGATTTTCTGTTAGAGTCACAAGAACCCCCCCCCACAGAAATCTCCTACACATCTGATCCATTTTCATCTTAACACTACCAATAATAGGGTATATCCCCAACCAGAAACAGTAAACACCTTGAATCACTGCAAGAATAAGTTGCAGTCTTCCAGCATAAGAAAGAGAATGGACTTTCCAGTCACAAAAGTAATTCCTTAGAGTAGTAAACAGAGGATCATAATGGACCACATTCAATCTAACAGCACATAAAGGAATGCCAAGATACCTAATAGGAAGGACCCCAGCCTTTAATCCAGTAATATTCTTCAAAGCTTCTATACCATCAACAACCAAACTTGCACAGAACAGTTCAGATTTAAGTAAGTTAGCAACCAGACCAGAAGTCTCACCAAAAGTAGCTAAACACTTCATCAAAAGAGTGACAGAGAGGGGATCCCCTCTAGCAAACAACATTAAGTCATCAGCAAAAGCCAAGTGATTGATCTGCAAATTATGGCAACCAGCATGGAATTTGAAATCAGCATCCTGTCCTAGTATTCTCAACATTCTTGAGAAATACTCCATACCAATAACAAAAAGGAAAGGAGACAAAGGATCCCCTTGTCTCAAACCTCTTTTCCCGGGAAAGAACCCTTTCATCTCACCATTAATAGACAGGGAGAAAGAAGTAGTGGAAACACACAACATGATCCAGTGAACAAACCTGTCTAGAAAGCCAAAACCCCTCAAAACAGATTCAAGAAAAGTCCAATTAACAGAATCAAAAGCTTTTTTGATATCAACTTTTATCATACACCTAGGAGTACCCCTCTTGACACCATAATGTCTAATCAACTCCTGACAGAGGAAAATGTTATCAGTCATAGCTCTGCCATCCACAAAACCAGTCTGTGCTTCATCAATAAGATCAGGAAGACAAGCTGAAAGCCTAGAGGCCAAGATCTTAGATCACTTTGTATGTAACATTACAGCAAGATATAGGCCTATAATCACCAACCTTAGTAGCATGAGAAGATTTAGGAATTAAAGCAATAACTGCATGATTGATCTGCTTCAACAAAGCATCATTGTGAAAAAATTCCAACACAACCTTAGTGAAATCTGCACCAACAATATCCCAAGATTTTTAAAAAAAACCAGCAGAATATCCATCAGGACCAGGAGACTTATCATCAGAGAAAGAGAACAAGGCTTCCTTAATATCCAGTTCATTAACCTCTCTAATCAATTGAGCTCCAGCAGCCCTAGAAACTTTAGGCCCAGCATTGACAATATCAACATCTATAAGAACAGCAGGAGCCTCAGTACCAAGCAAGTCAACATAAAAATCTATAAAGGATTCCCCAACTTGTTCCAAAGAGGTAGTAAAAGAACCATCTTGGAGCATTACAGAAGAAATATTTTTTTTTTAAAGCAACTTTATTTTATTAAAATGAAAAAGAATAAAGTGCTACAAAGTCAATGCCACATCCCGGCCCGCCCCAAGTACGTGATAGAGTGCATAGCATGGCCTCCTTAAACCCTATGCGTGGCAAACCCAGTGTAGGAAAATCCAGCACATAGGGAAGAGTACTCGCTCTATGCACCCCCAAAATCCCGACACCATAAAAAATACAGTCAAATACATCAAAATTGTCCTCCACTCGAGACTTGTCCTTGCCTAAGCACAAAAGATGGCACAGTTGAATCCGCAAAGCAATTCCAAGGAAAAATAGCCTGTGTATCCGACCAAGGTATGAGCCAAAGCCTCCGAACAAGCGCATGAAGCATGAAAACTGTCCTTCTCCACCTTGTCCTTGTTACTACAACCCAACGGATGGTTACACCTGGCATAGAAGAAAGATGATAACCCCAAAAATAGCCAAAGAAGATAATAACCCAAAAAAGGAACAAGGACACCTGGATTGCACCCCTAACAAGATGGTAGGGGTGCCTCCAAAGTTGAATGCCAATCCTGGTCCTTAGCAATGAGCCCTTTCTGTCGACCGCCAGAATTCTGATTATATGCGTCACCTTCAAATAAAAATGCCCGGTCCAAGCTAGCCGAACATGAATCCTCAAAATGCAAACGCCGGTTAAAGCATAGAAATCAGAGAGCCATAAAAAATAAATCATTATAAAAAGAATCCAATAAGGGAACATGTACACCTGAATTGCACCCCTAGCATCATGATAGGGGTGCTTCCGGATATTGTCGCCGGCCATGTCCCTGGAAGAGGTGCCTGAATCTGCCCGCAGCATAAAAGCACAAAAATCAGTGAAAAAGTGTACTATGTGCCAAGAAGTGAATAGACGATGGCTAGAAAACACCTGATTTGCACCCCAACTAGAATATGAGGGGTGCTTCCAGGCTGGAGGAGCCATTCGTAACCAAACATGACAACGCCGATGTGGAAAAGTCGTCTCCCCTCTTTCACAAGTGAAGAGAGCTTCCCTAGTTTTCTGCAACATGTCGAATAAGAGGAGGTCCATGTAAATCATCATTAATAAGATGTTGAATATGATCAGGTACGTCGCTGAGATGATTAAACGTCATATCGTCTCCTTCCATAGCTGCAAAGCTGTCCGCCACTCTATTACATTCCCGAAACACATGAGAAATATTGTGTGGTATTTCTCGAAGAAAAGCCGAAATCGACCAATCGAGATGCAGAGGGGCCAACCTCCACTGTGATTTCCGGATATCACACGAGAAACATAAAAGGAGTCAGTCTCAATATCAAGAGGCAAAACATGTGGACGCAACCGAATACCAAAGAGCAGCGCATTTACTTCCGCATCAAGAACATTTCCATGGCCGAAGCAAGCATGAAACGCAATGACAAAGTTACCATGCGAATCCCGAATAATTCCACCCCCATAAGCAACCCCATTCCTGACACTACCGTCTACATTGAGCTTCACCCGACCGACATGGGGAGGATTCCACCGTAATTGGATCAGTCGACGCTTGGGCCGAGTTTTTACCTTGAAAGGCTTAAAAAAAGGAACATCCCAATCAATCCCAAAATGTTTACGATCAACAACCTTGCGGAAAGCTACCTGTCTAATCATTCTCTCAATGAGAATGTTGGTACGCTGAACAGACGGACAAAAATCTTCATGTCTACACTTATTCCTCTCCGCCCAGATGCCCCAACACACAATAACCGGTACAAGAAGGCGCATATTATATATGTGGGCCGAAGAGTTAATCCAGAAATTAAACATAGGAACAATCCCAGTAGTAGGAGTGAAACGAAGGCCAAATTGATTCATAAAGTGAGTCCAGATAGACTGGGCAAAAGGACATTCAATGAAAATATGACGAAGATCTTCCCCTTGCTGGCACGCGAAACACTTAGAAACCAGAGTAATACCACGCTGTTGAATGTTTGAATCCGTAGGAAGAGCATTATTGATTAATCTCCAGCAGAAGAAAGAAATCTTGAGAGGTAACATATTGTTCCAAATTAACTTGAAGAGAGGACGAACTGGCTTGTGAGACCGTAGCATATTCCATGCCGACTTAGTACTGAAATGCCCATCCGAGTTTAAAATCCATATCAACTCGTCGTCCTGGTCAGGTCGAAATGGTATGCATAAAATCTCATCCACAACATGTAGAGGAAGATGCTCTTGCAAAAGAGGAACATTCCACTTCCCATTCACAAAGAAATCCTTCACCTTCCTAAATTCGTTGTCCGGAGGATCCCCCAAATCAATGTTCATCCATTTATCTCTCCAAAAATCTATATTGCCGGCATTGACCTTCCACGTGATAGCATATTCAGCAATATCACGCAATTGCCAAACTTTCTTAACCATCTGCGTCGGATTTCTGGGAAGGGAAGCTTGCAGGGGCGACTGATCCGCAACATATGTACTATAGATGGTCCGGGCCCAAATCCCCTGCTTCCTCCGAAGACGAACCCACAATTTGACCGCAAAGGAATCCATAACATCGAAAAGATTTCGCACCCCTAAACCCCCTTCCTCCGTAGGCCTACAAACATTTTCCCACGACGTCCAATGAATATGGCTCCCGTTGGGGCCACCATCCCAAAGAAATTTATTAAAAAGACGATGTAGCCGATGAATAACCTCTTTAGGAGGGACCAAAACTTGAAGGATAAAAATCGGAATAGAAGTTAACACATGCCTCAACAAAATAAGTTTACCTCCAAACGACAGCAGCCGACTTCCCCAATGAAAAAGTCGATGATGAACCTTGTCAAGAATGTCTTGATAGTAGTTGATTCTATTCCGTCCCCTAAAAAGAGGAGCACCAAGATAGCGAAAAGGCATATTCTCCCTCATAAAACCCAAAGCATTCTGGATCCAATGAAGTTGAGTGGCATGCAACTTATGACCAATGAACGTGCTCTTACTCGCATTAATTCGTTGTCCCGAAACAATCTCATAATGCTGAAAAACCTCCTTAAGACGCTTAAGACCTTTCTTATTGCATCGAGTAAAAAGAATCGTATCATCCGCAAAAGCCAAGTAATGTATCCCCCGTACTTTCGAATGATAGTGCATACCCGGGTTGGTGTTCATGAATTCATTAATAAGCCTCCCAAAATACTCTGCTGCAAGAACAAAAAGAGCGGGAGATAGAGGGTCACCTTGTTTGACACCACGAGTCGCGTGAAAGGAGGGTGAAGGAATGCCATTCAGAAGGACATAGAACCAATTATCCGCCAAAGTCCGGAAGATGAGATCCACACAGAGCTCTTGAAAGCCAAACATCCTCAAAATCTGCATAATGAAACCCCATTCCATTCGATCATAAGCTTTATCCATGTCAAGCTTAAGCAAAATGTTAGGGCTGCGAATCTTCTTATTCACATCCTTACACAATTCTTGAGCTAATAGAATATTATCCGTAATGGAACGACCTGGCACAAAGCCCGACTGGTGATCCGCTACCAGCATAGGGAGATACGCATTCAACCGTTGTGTGATTATCTTAGTGATGATCTTGGAGAAGACAGTGCATAAGCTAATAGGACGGAAATCTTTCCAACAATCCGCCCCCACCTTCTTTGGAAGAAGAATAATCGAGGACGTGGAAAAATAGCGTGGAAGGTGGCCACCAAGGAAAAAGTCAGAAACCGCATTAGTCATGTCATGCTTAATGATGTCCCAACACGATCGGAAAAAGTGAGAGGTGAAGCCATCAGGACCCGCAGCACTATCCGGATCAATGGAACGAATAATATTGTGAATTTCCTCACTCGTAGGGGTCTCAATAAGGCTCGCATTCTGATCCTCAGAGATTTGAGGTAGGATAAATGACTTCAAAGGAGCACCAATCCCAGCCCGATTAGCCGTGAAAAGGTTTTCAAAGAAGGTCTTCGAAGAAATCCGTATCTCGTCTTGATTGTCAATCCAATTACCATCCTCTGCCTTAATACGATGGATATAGTTATGATTCCGCCTTTGCTTGCAAATATCATGGAAGTACTTACTATTGGCGTCCCCCACCTCAATCCATTTAACAGCTGCCTTCTGCTTAAGAAATCGAGTCTCAATATTGTTGCATCTCTCATAATCCATAATAGCCCTATCGAGATCCGCATGGGTATCAAGAGACCCGACATGATCATGCCTCAACGTTTTAACGTTGGCCTCCGCCAATGCCTTATGTGTATTATCAAAAATATTCCCAAAAGCAGTGCGATTCCACTCAGTAAGCTTATATCCAAGCTTCTTCAATTTAGTTGCCATGAGCCACATTCCTTGACCAACTTCCGGTTCAGCCCAAACAGATTTAACCACATCATAAAAAGATCCGTCATCCGTCCACACATTAAGAAACCGAAAGGAAGACTTACGAGCGGTGATAGAGCCACAGGTAGCGAGCAAAGGGCAGTGATCCGAGTGGACCCTTGGTAAATGCAAAACCTTTGTCATATTAAAATGGTCCAACCAAGCCTCATTAAAGAACACCCTATCAAGACGTTGCCACATACTCCGATTATGCCATGTAAATTGCGAGCCTTCAAAGGACGCCTCGGTAAGATTAGCCACTTGAATGCACTCATTAAAGTCCAACATGTCATTAGCTCTAGGAGAGGCTCCACCCTTCCTTTCCTCCAGCATCCGAACAATATTAAAATCTCCCCCTAAAAGCCATGGCCGAGTATTAACCTCTGCCCGAACCTTAACCGCATGCCAAAGAGGAGTACGAGCTTGACGAGAGTGCTTCGCATAAATGCCAGACACCGAAAAAATATCTCCATGCTGGTCCGTGACCTCAGCCGTACACATTTGATCACAGTCCGTGGTCAGCGAGCAAGTAACTCCAGTCCAGAGAAACCAAATTTTACCTCGCAACAGAAGAAATATGCTTCCTAGCATTACAGAAGAAATATGCTTCCTAGCATTATTCCTTTTCACCAAATTGTGGAAAAACTTGGAGCCCCTATCACTGAGTTTCATGTACATACCCTTAGACTTTTGAAACAGAAATGAAGACTCAGCAGCCTCTAAACTATGACAGATCTTCTTCTGCTCCAGGATCTGGGAGGCCAAAGAATCATTAGGCCCCAAATTATTCAGAGATTGTAACTCACCAAGCAACCTAGTAGCATTCTCAGTCCTAACAGAGATATGAGCATAGTGCTTCCTATTCAATAACTTCAAAGGGTGCTTTAGCCTTTTAAGTCTTTTGCAAAGCTGATACATAGATGTACCAGAAACTCCTTCACTCCAACTCTAAGCAAGAATATCAGTATAATTTTCATGTTGCATCCACATATTAAAAAACTTGAAAGGCCTTATTCCAGAACCAGAATCAGTAGATAAAGCAATTCTACAAGGAGAGTGATCAGAATGGAGGCCAGGAGGCTCAAAGAAAGCAAGAGCATTCAAGTTCCAATCATACCAAGATGCATTAACCAAAACCCTATCAATCCTAGTGAAAACACCAGAAGCTGACCAAGTAAAAAACTCCCCTGCTGAATTTAGATCAGAAAGGTTAGCATCAAGACAACAATCAACACCATCCTGCAATTCATAATCTGAGGGAATCATCCCATTCAATTTGTCCTCCACAGAAAGAACAACATTAAAATCTCCAAGAACCATCCAAGGAAGAGAAGAGCTGACACTTAACTCCCTTATCCTGTCCCACATGGACCTTCTATCCCCTACTGTATGCAAGCCATACACAAAAGTAATCAGAAAGTTGTCCCCAGAGACCAATATCCTAACCTTGCAATGGATCCACTGAATATCAACCTCCAGAACCTCCACATCAAGAAAAGCAGGATCCTAGATAACCAACATCCTTTTACTAGTATGTAAATCAAAATTATTAACAGAACTCCAAAACCTAACTTTCTTCTCCATGAAGCTATCATAACTATTTTGAGACAATTTAGTCTCAAGGATTCCAAATAAGGCAATCTTATGCTGTCTGAGAAATTTGACAACATTAGATTGTTTAAGGACCTTATTGAACCCTCTAACATTCCAAAAACCTATTATTTTTGTGTACCAAGAGGTGATATGCCTCTTGATACAGCATCATTTGCTTTGTGTACATTACCAGAAACACCAGATGTGTTATTTCTCTTGTTCTTCTTTTTCTTCTTTGATTTTCTTGAACCAGAAGCCACAGCAACTCCTTTGTCTACAGTATCTCCTTTATCCACCAAAACATCATCCTCAGCATCACTTGCCCAAGAACTACATTTATCAGGATCCAAACATCAAAGTTATTAGCCACTGGAGTGGAAATCTGCTCTGTATTCTCCACATTTCCATGTGTACTAACCACATTCTTGCCTTTGTCAATAACAGTGGTCTTCACATTGGAAGTAGCAGAAGCACCACCAGTTTGGAGAACAGTGTCAGTGGCAGGGATCTTATCCTGTACACTATCTGCATATAAGATTATCACCTTCTTCTTTTTTGAGGCATTAGATTTAGTAGCACCAGATTGCTTAGACTTAGCCACATATAAAGTTGGAGCATCAATCTTAGCATCATCACAGCCAGCATCATTGTGCAGTCTATTACACATGGAGCAAAACTTAGGCATTTCTTCATACAAAACAGGTTGCAGGAGGACCTTCCCATCATGTAAGGTAATAGGGATGACAGAGGGCAAGTCAGACTTGAGATCTACATCCACCAAGCATCTGGGAAAACTTAACACTTTCCTAGAAGCTGTCACCTTGTCAGTGTACTGAGGGCATCCCACAAAGGAACAAATCTTACTCAATGCCCTACCCTTCCAAAGCCTTAATGGACGATTTGGGAGTTGAATCCATACTGGTACCACAGAGCTAGTTTCCTTACTGAAATTAAACATCACTGGCATCTTTTTCAAGATCAAAGGCTTCCCATAAGCATAAAAGGGTCCAGCTTGCAAAACATCACAAAGATCAGACTCGTGCTCAAACAAAAACACTATCCAGCCAGAATTGTGATAGTTAAACCTACACTTCCTAGGCCAGGCATTAACAATTTTATGTACAGCATCTCTACTAGGAAATTTGCCTGGAAAGATACCAATAAGACTTAGTTTCTCCAAACTATCATCATTCTCATCTTCCTCATCTAAAATCACAGTTTCTTCAGTAATAACATGGTCAGTTAAAGTAACAACTTCATCAGATTGCTCCCTATTATTCCTCACCAGTTGAGCCCAAGAGGCAATCTCATCAACAGCCTTAGCAGCATTAGGCCCCAGAAAATCAGCAGATTGAGCATTCATAATGACTGGAGCATGATCCTCACCAGTAGGAATAAAAGAAGCATTCCCACGAGTGACATTAGTAGAGACATGATCCACCCCTAAATGAGTCCCCTTCTCTACTACACCACTTTGTCCTAAAGTATCAACTACACCATCAGAAACAGGCCCTACCCCTGAAGAACCAACTCCACCACCAAGTTCAACAGGTGCAGGAACCAGTCCAGTAGGTACAGTGACACTCTCACTCACCTTATCCAACACAAGGCCAACCTTTAAACTATTAACTAGAACAGTATCCGATTGAACATGATCAGCCAATTTTTCAACTTCAAGTAATTCTGAAAGAGAGAAAGAGCTTGCCATTTCAGAATCTGTCACAGTGACCTTCTTTTTAGTATTGTTGACAGTCGGAGTAAGAAGTTTCCCAGATTTCAACTTCATTGCTTCAAACACAAAAGGATTATCACCCTTTAGAGCAGACTCCATCACATCCACCACTGCAGGGGCCACATCAAGCAACGGGCTCCTTTCCTTAGTGCATCCATCTTCAAATTGAGCTGCAGGCAGTTCTACAAGGGGGGTAGAAGCAGCTGCAACCTGCACTTCAACTGTACTTTCTGGTTCAAGGGCACCCGGAACATGAACAGTACCTTCTTCTTCAGATTTCTTTGTTTTGCGAGTCATAGATCAAAATTTGAGCTGTAAAACCTGTAAGTAGTAGATCATGAAGGAACCAAACTAAAAGAACAAGAAACAAGAACAAAGACACAGAACTGGAGGGGATTTGGCAAGCTCATTCAAAGAGAAGAAGAAGCTAGCTGAGAGAAAACATCTCTCTAAAATCCCAACGTTGCACCGTCCCAAATCTGCTTCATGAACATATCTTTTAACATCATTTTCTTGATGTTATGATTCATGGGGATCAAGATTTCAATTAAAATCGTCACGATGACCGAATCACCTTAAGGGATGATTTGCCTGAAGAACTATCAAGTTAGTTTCGACCGTTTATATATCTTAAAGACATTTTTGTACGTAGTATTGTGCATTTAAAAGCCCAAATTTATTTTCATTAGATTTTAATTTACCAAACATGTATTTGATACACCCAAAGATGTAAACAAATATCTTAGAGAATTTGAAAGATCGTATAGGGTTGTCATTATTAAGTTGTGATCAGATTTGACCGGAAAGCGGACTCTTACATAAAATTTGAATGTGAGATGGGCAGAAAACAAAGGGACCATTGCATATGAGAAAAATATGAAAAACAAAAGATGGTGGTTCTGAAAATAACAAGTCAAGGGAACCGTCGACAAGGGAATGTGGATGTTCGTTCTTTTAAAAAATCACTTGACGATGCAGGATTTTGTTTATTAATAAATCCGGGACATGTTTTACCTAGTGACAATCTGAACAAGATCTACAAGCTAGAAAAGATGTAAAATGGGGGGTGGTTTATGTGATTTTTAGACTGAGCCTGAGATGTTTAATTCCAAGTTGCCTACGTATCATGTGTATGAATCAGGAATCAAGTCTTTTCGTAGTTCCTAGGATTGTTTATATAGAGGGGTTTGTGCTCTAGGCATGCCTGTGTCGTGTTCATTTTGGACCCTAATTTCGTATCCTCCAAGGGTTAGATTTAACCGTGTCAATCCCTTGATTTTAGGAGATAATCACGGTGGTTTTAATGATAAGATCAGAGCCTTTATGGCTTAGGATTCTTCCTATAATTATTTCTTATATTATGTAGGTGGGCCATTTTACCTAAGGGATGCTTAGGCCGACCTGCATCGAGTCCCTTAGGCTGTTGTGGCCCGAACAGCACTGGCTGGGCTCCATTGCGCCCTAAACGATCTGTGGTGGACTGAGAAGCTAGCCAAGCCGACCTCCCACATATGGTTTAGGTCTGCCCTAAGGCTAAGTTGGGGCTCTTGGCCCGTAACGTTTATTTTCTCTATCTGTATTTATTACTTGTTGATGTAGGGGTGGCACGTGGCGAGGTGCTAGTCCGACCTCCGTCATAAGCCCTTTAGATCAAGCTGAGCTCTTGAGATCAATTCAGATCTGTCAATGATGTAGCTCGACTCGTTTGTCTAGACTTGTAGATTTCTTATCCTGCCAGCTGGCAGAATTCTGTCATGACACTGTCATAACTGACCCATAAGTCGAGGCGTTTACAGTCACTCGTTTGAAGTGGGATGGTTTCCATGTCGTGTTTGGGGTTTATAACCCCTTCATATAAATCGTTTCCTACTACCACTGCTATTAAATCAGAACATTAAGGTTCTTTCGCCGATTGCTCTACTTTTTAATCTTATCTCCGACTCTTGTACAAGTAAGCCCCTTTTCCGTTTTCTATTGCATTTTTAATTCTGCTCATGTCCGATTCTATTGAATCAATTGATAAATTATTTTTCTGTGCCGTAACTCTAAAAGCTCAGATGGCCTCTAGGGCATTCATAGGTAGTGAGGGTATAAACTTCATCATTTCTGAGGACGGGATCACCAAAATCTTTGCAACGAATTTGGGGTAGATAGGATGAGGTACACCCCCAACTCCCTGTTGAACCCCATAATTTTGCACATCTGCCGTTAGAGGGTTACTGTGCAATTTACAGGGAACAACTTGAAGCCGGACTTAGGTTTCCTCCCTGCCCGGCCTATTTGGCCGTATTGTGTTACTACGGGCTCAGTACTACCCAAATAACCCTCAATGGGGTCCGGGCCATTATTGGTTTTGCCGTCTGGTGCCGGATACTCGGAATCAAGTTCATTGTGAACTTGTACAGATCTTTCAATCAGCACAAAAAGGTGAAGGAGTCTCCCGGGTGGTACGACTTTCCACGCCAAGCTGGCCTCTTAAAGAACATTCTGACTATCTCCATTGGGAAATCCTCCCACAAACGGAGGAAAGAGAGGTTCGTCTTTGTTCATCACAACGGACGACCTGAGCTAGGTCAATGGAACTCCGAGGAGATTTCCAAAGATGTCTTCCCCACTACTATTAGCTAGGATATCATAATAGGCATTAGGGTGTCTCGGATTACCCTAGACGTTACGGAATTTTCATCCGATTTGATCACCACTGCTCGGTTAGCAGATGCTGGCCCCAGTCCTTACGTGGCCCTTAGTGCTAAAGAGAGGATAACTTGTAGAGCTTCACTTGTTTTATCTCGTGATTTCCCTTTGAATTTGGGTTTGTCTTTATTTTGACTAATCATGCTTCTATTTTGTTTGCTTGTAGTGGCAGATTTTGCTACACTACTAGTCGGTAGCGAAGCTGAAGAGGCTTAGGAGAGTCAGCCTGAATGAAGTCTATATGTTGAGAGGAATGCATGTATTGATGCTCCTCTGGCCCGATCTGTGGGCACAACTCCAAAAACTGCTGGAGCTCAGCCATCGGCTGAGCACTCTGATGATGCAACAACTCTATCCACCACACACTTTATATCAAGGGAGGATGCCGACTTTGTTACTCTGGATGGCTCTGATCTAGAGGAAGAAGGTGGTGAAAATGATAGGCCAATCTGGGGTTGCTATAAATTTCCACGAGGGTAGGCCCAGGAAGATAAACTGATTTGGAGCTCTTCCTGATGAGGACATAGACCAATCCGGTCAGAAGGAAAATGCCGCTTCCGAACAAGAGCGGATCTCTGAGATGGCTGATGAGCAGCTGGCTGGAGTTGGCTTCAAGGCCATGGAATACGTGAGTTTTACCTTTCTCTATTTGTACTTTACACTATACTTTGATAGGCTTTTATTTTTCTGTTTCTCGTTCAAGGAACCTGGGTTGTCCAGGAAGTTTTCCAGAGGCTGGGCAAGTCTCCAGTCGCTACTGATGGCCTAAAAAAGAAGGTCGCTGACCTGCGGCAGACCCGGGAGAAGCTTAAGGCTTATGTTGAGTCTAACGACAAGGAGATCAAGGCTCTCCGGAACAATAACTCTAGGCTCGAGAGGCTGGGCTTGAGGCCATAGAGGACAAGCTTGCCGAGGAGAGGAACATGATGGAGCAGGGCATGGCCAAGTTTTGAGCTGAAAAGGCCGAGCTTGAAGCTGCTGTTCCAGTTCAGATTGCTGAGGCATGAGTTCTCTCAGACTTTGAAGCTGCTACTCACCATGATCCTGAACCACGGTTATACTTTAGGCGAGGATAAGGCAAAGGGTCAGATTGCTGAATTTTCCATGGATGGTGTGGCCATCCAAGCTATCTATAAGCATGGCATGGGTGCCATCTATGACAGTCGCCTGATAGACTTCAAGGATGGAGTGGACATTGTGTCCAAGTATTCTCGCCGTGTTGCTACTCCTTCCTCCACATTTGCTGGGTCAGGGCCTTCTACTTCAGCTGCCCCTACTTCGGCTCCTGCTTCTTCAGAGCCACAACAAAGTCCGGCCCCAAATTCTTAGATCAGTAGGCTTGTGGACTGCTATTTTTTTTTTAAATTTCCAAAAACATGTGACCTGCACAATTCTATAATATAAGCAGTATTTTGCTATTTCATTAACTTTTACTTTGAGAAATTTCTTTAAGTACATCTTTGATCCGTAGTGGAGTATCCTACCCCCAGTATGCCATGCAATAACTTATAGTTTTTTGGATGGAATACTTAGTTGTCTAGGTAGAGGTTGAGTCCGACCTGCGGACTTTAAGTTCTGTCATTTTTAAATTTACTAAGCCCGACCTGCGGTGCTCAGTTCGGTGTATGTCATGTAGACTGAATGAGTTTTTCTTTACAAACTCGTTGAGTTTGATCTGTGTAGCTCAAGCTACGGTGTTTATCATGCCTACTTTAGCTGAGGATTAATAAGTTTGGTTGTTGCCAATTTGTTGTTCTGTCTTGCAGAGCTCAATTCAATGTCTGTCATACGGACATAATTAATTGAGTCTGACCTGCAGACTTTGTTGAGTCCGACATGTGTAGTTTAGTTTGATGAGTTTGACCTGTAAACTTGGTTAAGTCTAGTCTACGGAGCTCAAGATTTGGAGTCCGACCTACAGACTTAATTTTTCGAGTCTGACATACAGACTTAATTTTTTGAGTCTGACCTGCATACTTAATTTTTTTAAATCTGACCTACAGACTTAATTAATTGAGTCTGACATGTAGACTTGATCATTTGAGTCTGATATGCAGACTTAATTATTTGAGTCTTTCTTGCTGACTTAATGAATTTGGCTGAGTCCGTCCTGCTGAGCTCAGTTTGTCTATCATGTAGACTTAATTAATTTGGCTGAGTCAAGCCTGTGAAGCTCATTTTGTCTGTCCTGCAGACTTTTGAAATTGACTGAGTCCGACCTACAGAGCTCATATTGTAAGTCATGCTGAGTTAATGAATTTTTGTTGAGTCCGACATGCGGAGCTCAGTTGCCTGTCATGCAGACTTAAGAAATCGACCTGCGGAGCTCAGTTTGTCAGTCCTGCTGACTTAATGAGTTTTTGTTAAGTCTGACCTATGGAGCATAGTTGTGTGTCTTGCAGAATTATGAAATTGACTGAGTCCGAACTGCGGTGCTCAATTTGTAAATCCTACTTACTTATGAATTTTGGCTGAATCCGACACACGGAGCTCAGTTGTTTATCCTACAGAGTTATGAAATTGACTGAGTTCAATCTACGGAGCTCAGTTTGTCAGTCCTGCTAACATAGTGAATTTTGTTGAGTCCGCCTTGTGGAGCTCAGTTGTCTATTTTGCAGACTTATAAAATTGACTGAGTCCGAACTGTGGAGCTCAGTTTGTCAGTCCTGCTGACTTAATGAATTTTTGTTGAGTCTGACCTGTAGAGCTCAGTTGTCTGTCCTGCACGTTATGCACAATGGAGCAAATCAATATTATATTGAAATAAACTTGGTAATTAAGGGTGCAACAAATTAATCAGAGAGAAAATTTTGTTTGAAAAAACATAAATCTAGGACCTGTCCACGTCACCAGAGATCGGTCATCTGGGTCCTTAGATCCTTCACAGGGGGTCCATCTTTGGGACCTTAAATCCTTCAGGTCTGGAGAAACTCTTCATCTATTCTACAAAGGGTGAGAACTCATATGTGCGTTTCCCTATGATAGCGTCCAGCTCTACTCTGGCCGCTTCTTGTACTTGAAGATTAAGCTGTTTCTTCAAAATAAGGGGAGAGGGTGTGACATCTATTGAAGAGGAATCCCTTAGATTTTTCCCCTGGACTGCTGCATGGTTAACAGCCTATAAGCCCGGAGCAGCCATGGCTGCCAGTTGTTCCACCTGAGCTTGTTTCTTATGGTTCTTGATTCAAAGCAATTTCTTGCCCTTGCTGAGGCTGGTTGGTGGTGGTGGGATCTAGTGCCACACCTCCAGTGTTTTGGCCACCATCCTGGGTGGTGTCACCTTGCGTATTCTTTGCCTTTTTGGGTGGACCGGTGATTATCTTGAGCAAATTGTCAGTATGAGGCCCTCCTTCTAGCGCCAATTGACAAAGATGGATTTCATCTATTAATAAATCTGGGGTCTTTTTTACCTAGTGACAATCTGAACAAGATCTTCAAGCTAAAAAAGATGTAAACAGGGGGTGGTTTGTGTGATTTTTAGACTGAGACTGAGATGTTTAATCCCAAGTTGCCTACGTATCATGTGTATGAATCATTCCTTGAGAACAAATCCTTCCACTTATCACTATGATCACAATTCATTCTCAGATTTCTCTGATTCAATTGCTTGGTAACACTTCTTTAATGAGAATGTGAATTTAGGAATTCACAAGTTTGATCAAACTCAGTGCTTGATGTAACTTTGATGCTCTATTTTCTGAGTTGATATTTCCTGAATATTTTCTATGAAGATCAAGGAGAAGGCTTGTGAAATTAACTGAGGTTTAGCACTTAGATTTTTTGAATAATCTTGTTATTGTTCCTTTCTGTTAATGCCTTCAATTTATAGCCATGAATCCCTTGATTTTGAATTTCCCGTTCGTTGGCAAAATTAATGTGGATAATAATCCTGGATTTTTCTTGATTTGATTCTCCATGATTTCAGTGATCCGGATTTTCTTCGAACGTTCATTATAAAATCTGTTCTTGATTGATTCTACATTGAATGCTATGATTCATGTATTTTCCACGTTTTCTGATTAAGTGTAGGCAGCTTACATGACTTAGTTGTCTTAGCTTTACTTCACTGAGTTGTTATCATGTCACTCTTCTGTCTTTACTTTACTTCACTAGTTGAGTGACTGCTTTACTCAGCTGTCTTATTTTAGCTTCTCTGAAAGATACTTCTTTGATCACTTGGCTGCTATCACTTAGATGTTGCTTCTCTGCTGGTACGTATCAGTCGATAGAGATTTACTTCACTGGCCTTATTTTAGGTGAGATCAGTGTACACCATATTCAACAAAATTGAGTTTCATTACTTGTATTATATTAGACTTACCTAAGGTCATCACAGACTTCCTTGGTTGTAATACAGTCCATAAGATCTTCCTTAACTATGCTGGTGCCTTGGCTATCTTACTCAGCTGGTCTTCTGCTCTTCATTTCACTCAGCTGCCCTACTAGACTAGTACAGTGCTTGTCTGACTGAACTTATACAACATGTCAGACTTCTAAGTAAAACCTATACATTCAATTCTAACTTATATTAGGCTTGCTATAACCGCTAGCATGACCATCATCAAAACCATAAAATGTTCCTAACAATTTCCCCATTTTTTATGATGCCAAAACCATAATAAGCATGAACATAAGTAAAGTGAAAACAAATTGAACAAACATGAAACCGGATTTTATTGTTCATCCATATATGGAAAGAGATTTAATAGAATTGAAAAAAATATTACAACTAGTTCTTCAAATTTTCCTCGTACCTCTTGAACTTGGTAGTCTGAATCACTTCCATATCTGTGAAATCCACCTCAGAAAACTTCCATTTCCATATTCCCAAGCATTTGAGTGGGTTAGATTCACAAAGACTCTCATGTTGAATAACAAGTTGAAGTTAGGCATTGTCACATGTGCCTGTGGCTCCCCAAAGTGTTCTATCAGCCTTGCTTTAGCTACAGCACTGTGTGAATCTTCCTTTTTCAGATCCCTGTACATTGTCCATTGCTGCTGAGATGGAAATTTGCACATAGGTTTAAAATACTTAGTAAAGTTGTTGAATTCCTCTTGTCCCTCAGCTGTCAAGTCATCAGGTTCCTTAGTTGTTAAGGGTACTGATTGATTTACTCTGCTACTGGAGCCAGATGCTCCCTCAGCTACTCCTTCTCTATGAGATATATAATTCTCTTCAACTCATTATACATCTTGGCCATGTCAACCCTTAAATCCTTATCCTGAAGTCTTAGCCAGTCTACCTATGCTTCATCTTGTGACAAATTTGGATAAACACTGTCTCGGACTTGAAAGAACTCTCCGACACACCTTACCACTTCTGCGTCTCTTTCTTCTTTGTTTCTGAAAGTGGGGGAGCTTCTTCTTTGATGTCCTCTGGTACTAGAATATCAACCAGCAGAGTGTCTTCCAACATCACTACCCATTGGGTGACTTTGCCCACTACATCTGTAAGTGCTCGATCCTCTTTCCTGTACAGATCCAGGCCTTTGTTGGTTGTCTGATATTTCTCTGTCATTATAAAGTCTTTTCTGTATAGGTTAAGGAGGTTCATACCTTGCCATTTCCCTTTCTTCCTGAATCATCATCTGCTGCTCATCAGCCTAAGCTCTGATTCTAATCTCCCTATCTCTTGCTTTTCTTTGCTCATCAGTGAGATGGGGTCTATTTCTTGATTCAGGCTTGTCACTTCCCCCTTTTTGGCAGCATTAGAGGGAAGTTGCAGCAAGACGTTGTTTGTTGTTTCTGCTTCTACAATCATGCTATCCAATTTAGACTCAATTAAGACTAGCCTTTCCCTCATTTGCATTTACTCTTTGAATAACATGCCTTGAAAAGGCTGACACAAGTTTAGAGGGGGTGAATAATCTTGTCACCAAAAATAGGATTCTTAAAAATAAATTAGGTTCTGTTTTAAACTTGTGTGGAGTTATGCTAACTGAGCTGAGTATGAGTCATCTGAATTGTTCTCAAACTAAGTTAACCGGCAGCGGATTAAGTTTTATCCTTTTAACTCATCTTGTTGTATCTATGAAAAAGCTTATATGCAAAACTGAAATCTGGTGAATGTCAGTTTGTGTTCTGTGTGAATAATCAGTTCTGTATGCTTGAACAAACAATATAAAATCAACCACTGAAAAATAAATGACAGTAAGTAAATGCGTAAAGTAAAGTAAGTCAAACAATTATAGAGGTTCCAGGTGGGGTAATCATGTCAGTCCTCTCTTCCCCTGTGAAATAGGAGGAAAATTCCACTAGAACTTTTTGACGTAGATCGGTTATAAAATGTCCTAAACTGATAGTCCTTGGCTAATCCCTTGCTTCACTATCTAAGCAACTAAAGAACATGTAGTAATAATTCCACTTGTCCTTAGAGGGTTGAATTGCCTCTTCTCCACCTCCACCACAAGCATAGTCTACCCTGACTGCAAAAACAACTGTCCTTGGTAAATCCTAGACAGGATTACTTCACAATCTCAGCCTTCAATTAAAAATCAAAGTTGGGCTTAAAAAATTTAGTGATTCTTGCTTGTGGTTCCTCAGAGTGTTGATGTCATGACGAGTTCCTTGTAGCTTGAAAACATAGAAGACTTCTTGATATTTATTTGTAAGTACGATGATGATAGCGAATCCTTGAATGCACAGATGAACATAACTTAGTCTCAATAATTCTTGAATTCTTGGTGTTTGATCCTTGTTGCTAAGTCCTCTATTTATAGTGCGTAATCCAATGTTTATCGTGTCTGAATTTGAATCCTTTTAGCTATCAACAGTTATATGTCAGATGTCAGTGACCGTTCTGACATGTCAGTCCATCATCCAATGTAAATGCTTGATTTCTAACGTTTTGATTTTCTTTCAGTTCTTGCATGCCTTCTGCTTTAAAATGAGTGTCAGAGAAATGTCAATTTTAAGCTTTATAAACTGAGTAGGTAAGTTTTCAGTCATTAACCGATTTAGAGCATTGACTCAGTTTTTACTCTTCTTCCAAACTTACTACTCTATCTTCATATGATTTTTATTGACTTAATCATAGTACACTATAACACTTTAAGTAATCTATGATATCATTGTCCTTATGTATCTTAGGGCTCTATACAAGATCCTTAAAGCCAGTTTAGGCCATCACAGACTTACCTGAATTCTAACTTTACAATCTCGGCTTTTAGTCTTCATAAACTGAGTATGAACCCTCAGTTCTTTCTTCTTCATCAACCGAGTCGTGTCCCTTAACCTTCTTAACTGAGTTTGTTCCCACAACATTTAGCTTCTAGATAAGCCAACTGAGTCTGTGTCCCTCAGCGAACTTACATTCTTCAGTTCTGAGTATATCTCAGTTTCAGTTCTGAGTAACACTTTCAGTTTCTTGATGTGATATCAGTTTCTATACAATTTCCAGTATTCTATATGATTTCAAGTTTTCAGTTCTACAACTCTTTGTCTATTATAGTACTTGTCTGATGAAACCTATAAAAAGATCGGACTCTAATAAATCTTACACGTTCATTTTTAGACATCTTTTAGCTTTTCACTATAACTGTTAGTTTCAGAACTTCATCAAACTAGTACTGTAATAGACAATGAGTTGTAGAACTGAATCATCATCAAAACTCAAATTTTGTTTCTAATAATTCCCCCCTTTTTGATTATGCCAAAACCCGTCTTAAAAGGAAAGCTTAAAGATAAATACAAAGTAAAATTGAAACTGGATTTATCATTTGAATTCTCAAAAACTAGATCTAATTACATAAGTGATTATAAAGTTAAAACATAAGCTATTAATCTTGTTGTGTAACTCTGATAAACAACCTTTCTTTAGCATACAGCCTATATTCATCTTCTTTGGCTGTGTCTTCTTTGGAGAAAGCTCTGTTGTAGTCTACTTGGCATGATTGTTTCCATTTTCTCCATAAAGCTAACTTGGGAACATCATCATTGTTTTGTAATAATCTTCAAATTCATCAATATCAATCTTCATTTGTTCTCTCTTTTCTTTGATTCCATGTCTTTCTTCCATCCTTCTTATCTTTTTGTGTTCCATCATCTTATGTGAATGATATTTGTCTGATAAGAAATATACCAGGGACTCTTCAAAAGATCTGTACTTGTATTTTGCTTTCACATGGCTGTAATCTTTGTGAAAATTTATCCATAGATCACTTGTAAGAGCTGCTCTTTTGTCTCCGGGTTCTTTGTATTTCAAAATGAGCTCTTCTTCACTAAGTTCTACTGGATCTCTGAAATTGAGCACTTCTTCTTTGTATTTGAAATTGAGACTGACTTTCCTTTGTCATCTCTACGTTCTCTGAGTCTTGCTAGTTCAGATTCTAGTTTCAGCTTTTCTTCTTCCCCTTCCCCTTTTTGGCATCATACAGCTGAGTGATTAACTCACGTATCTGTTCTGGTCTTCCGCAATGTCTTTCTATGAAGTGAAGAGTTCTGAAACCTGAGTCTCTAGACCATAAATTCTCTGATTTAAGTGTCATTCAGCTTTAGCACGAATCTCACGGTCTTCAAATGTTGCTATCTCCAGTTTTTCTTTAAGCTGGAGAATCTCTGAAGCTGATTTTGATGTAACTTGCTTGATTTTGTCTAACTTTGAGTTCACAGTTACATCATTTTTCTTTCTGTATTCCAAATATCTTGAGATACTTGACAAGAGATTGTTATAATCTCCTTTCTAAGTAAGTAACTCATTCAAAGCAGTATGTACTTTATTCAGTTCTGCTGCTATAAGGAAATCAGTTGGATCTATGTCTTCCTTGATTGTTGACTGAGTTTGATGATTCACAATAATCTGTTCTTGTCCAATATCTTCAGCTTGCTTTTGATTGTCAGTTGTCTGTGACCTAACTGGCAATCCTTCTATCTGATCAACTAATTATCCAGTTTTGTTTTTAGGTTGCAAAACTAAATCTTGCATTGTTAGTTTCTTTGAATCATCATCCTTATCTTCATCATCATTCTTCTTTAGTTTATCTTTAGGTGCTGATGAGTCAACTAATTTCTTCTTCCTTCGTTGAGATTTTTCTTCAACTAATCTGTAGCATCTTGTTAGAAACTCTTTCATAGGAAATAATGCATACAAATCTTCTACTTCAAAATTCTTGAGAAACCATTCTTCTTTAGTTTTTAAGGTTTCTTTGAATGATTCATCTGAGTCCACAGTTTTCAATTTCATCTTCGTGAGATTGACAATTCCTTTCTGGTTCAAATGAACTCTCTTTTTGTTGTGTCTGTTAAGTCTCTTCTACAGTATCCATAGCAGAAACATGATTCTTTGATTATCTTTGCTTCTTGTGAGAAACATCTTCAGCTAACTGATCACTCTTAGTTGTCATTTTCAGTTCTTGTTCCTCCACAATTGTTGTTGTCTTGCTTGTTTCAGTTCCCTTAACTGAGATTTCTGGGAACAAGGTTCTCTCTACTGCTCTTTTTCCTTCTGAGTCGGCTTTACATTTGACTCCTTTCTGTTCAGCTATTTGTCGAGAGACATTTTTCTTCCCTTCAGCATTTGAAGATTCTTCTCTTGAACTCACAATTGCTGTAGTTTTCTTAGTTTTGCTTGATGCAACAGCTTGTTCAGCTTCTTTTCCATGTCTGAGCATCTCTGGGTAATATTGTATTACCAAACTGAGTGCTTTCTTCAAATGAAGTCTTCCTATTTTTTGTCTTTCTTCAGCTTTAGCTTGACTGATCCTTTCAATCTCTTTAATGTGTTGTTTCTTGATCTGATTGAAAACATCAGCGGCCCAATTGAAATCAATTTGATCCCAAATGATATTCATTAGATTGATTGTATCCACAGACATTCAATCTTGCCCTTGATATTATCCAACGACAGTTTTGCTTATCCATCTACTGAGTAGGGCAAATTCCAGTTTGAGACTGTCCATTTTGAGTAAACCTCTACTGGTTTCTCTATAGAAGAAATCTGAGAGAGAAAAGCTTCATGCTTGAGTGGTAAACTGAGTAGATTGATTGATTTCTCATTTGGCTCCTTAAAATCAAACAGTTGCCGTATAATCTCTGTGTTGATGCAAATCCTTTCTCCATGAACGGTTGTTGTTAGAGAATGCTTTACCACCTTCATATTTTCCCCAAATTCCAGAATTGCTTCCACATCCAAATTCTTCTCCAATTTGATGTCCAGCAGATTCACTAGCCCTTGTATCTTTTTAATTTTCTCACAAAGTAGGCTAGCTAACTAAGTTTCATCACATTCGTGTTCAAATTGATCTAAGGGGAAGGTTTATCATTTATCTAACAATCTTATTTCTTGAACTTGGCTTGAGGCCATTTTGCTTTTTCTTTTGAGAGGTTGAGAAGATATTTCTGAGAGAATAAATAGAGTGATATACGGTTACAAATTTGATCCCACGATCTTTATAAGACCGTGTAGTACCATTTGAAATTCCACTGAGTATTTAGGTATTCGGTGCATGTACTATTTGGCTCTTTGTGGGTAGACACGCAACATTTTTTGACAAATTCGGCGGTAATTTACTGTGATGTGACTTTTGTCGAATTTATCCTTTTAACCTTTGAATACTTTTGACTAGGTGAAACTGAGCTATAGTTTCAGTAGTCAGCCCTTTGTAGAGGTCAGTTCCTTCTAGATTTAGTTCCATAGTCGGTTTGAGATCATTGATGTCAATGGATGATTTGTCAAGCGAGCTCACCCTTCATGACAAAGACCAATGCCCTTGACAAATCTTAGTTGTATAACAAACTTTGATAATCCCTAATTCAGTTCTTAGTTTTGAAAACCTTTCTTTATATAGAGATTTTGTAAAGATATCAACCAACTGGTCCTCAGTTGAGATATAAAGAACTGTAACATCCTTTCTCTCCACATGGTCTCTTATGAAGTGATGTCTTACATCAAAGTGCTTTGTCCTTGAGTGAAGAACTGGGTAGTCTGTTATTGCAATTGCACTTGTGTTATCACACATAATATGTATCAACCTTTCTTCAATTCCATAATCTCTCAGTTGTTCTCGAACCCACAAAAATTGAGCACAAGAGCTTCCAGCTGCAATGTATTCAACTTCAGTTGTGGAAGTTGAAATTGAGTTTTACTTTTTGGTAAACCATGACACAAGTCTATTTCCAAGTAACTGACATGTGACTTAAGTGCTCTTCCTGTCTATTTTGCATCAAGTATAATATGAGTTCGAGTAGGATATCAGTTTGAATTCTCCTTCTCGTAAATACCATATTCCCACTCCAAGTGTGTTTTTGAGATACTTCAAAGTTCTGTTGACAACTACCATGTGACTTTCCTTACGTTTAGTCTAAAATCTTGCATAGACACCTACTGCAAAAGATATACCAGGTCTACTTGTTGTGAGGTAAAGTAGACTTCCAATCATTCTTCTGTAGAGTGTATGATGTTCTCGGTGAAATTTATGGTTTTTATCGCATTATTAGAGAACAATATCTTTCGTATTTTAGTAATTTTTAGAGAAAATTATGTGTTTAAGGCTTGAATTTGAATAATGGGTTTAAAAGTATCAAAAGTGCAATTTGGGCGATTTTATGTGTTAAATTGACGGAATTATTATTATTTGAGTTTTACTACATTTTGCAATGTTTATTCATCCTTTAGGAGGCTTAATTTCGAGTGCTATAAGTGGATTAATGAAGCTCAATTTCGAATTACAAGAGATAGAGTTGGAATTGGCTTGAAGAAAATGGATAAAGATGAAGAGATCCGATCCTCAGCATGTCGAACGAGCGTCTGCATCCCGTCCATTCCAGACGGGCGTCCACTGATCTTGGACGAGCGTCCAGAATTGTATTTTTCATACAGAGAGTTCAGACGGAGGATGAACGAGCGTTTACTTAGCGTCCATGTTTCTAGACGAGCGTCCGGATATTCGAACGAGCGTCCGGGCCGACTTAAACCCTAACCGACTCAGCACTCTATAAATAGAACAGCAGCCCCAACCCTAAGGGATATACATATATACAGCCGCATATAAGAAGAGAGCAGCAGCCGCATCATTCAAAAGAGGAGATTCAAAGATGAACCTCTCCATCCCAATGATTATGCCTAACAACATGATTGTTGGCTAAACGCATAGCAGTGGAACAACCGGAGGATATCACATCAACGTCGTCACAACCATGATTCGTCAGTTTACCTTTAGTTATGATTTTGAATACGCTGTTTTATTTATCGTTTGAATCCTGATTTAATTGTTAAGAGTTTTATTAGATAGGAATATCAATGAAACTTTATGTTGTTTGAATTTTTATGGAAATATAATTCAACAATAGTTTTCGATTTCAATCGATACAATTGATGATGTTTTGAGGAATCATATATCGTTAGTTGGATATTACAATTTGGGAACGAATTGTTGATCTTGTGATGAATGTTAGTTGTTTTTCTTGGAAAAGTAAACAAACCCTAGAAATTGATCTAAAGGAATTTAGTCGGTTTCGCGATTGATCATACCAATAAAACTGTATTCGAATCATAAACTGGTTGTATGATTGTTGAGTGATAGATTCTAGGTGTTCTACTGTCTTCCTTTTATAATTTGAAAACAAAATCGTTTGCTTCGACGTTAGTCTTAAGTTTAGTTAATTAAAACCTCAATCTTTGCTGTTTTATCTCCTGCATATTTTCATTTGAATCGCACCCGGACGCCCGTCTGTCAAAGCGGACGCTCATCTATTCTGGAATATTTCCTGTTTTCTGTTTATTTTTAGTTGCTGCTTTAGTTTCTTTCCCTTAAGTTTTTAGTTTATTTCTTAGGTTCAGTTATAGTTAGATTAACCTTAGTTTTAAGTAATAGTTCGTGACATAACCAATTTAGTAGTTATACCTTAATCTGATAACTATTCGATTCCCTTAGGACGACTCGGCAACATCCTTTACTACGTGCCTTATACTTGGGGTGTTCCGACAATATAAATTTAAAACACGTTTTCAACGAACAAGTTTTTGGCGCCGTTGCCGGGGAATCGGTAACGGTTGTCGGATTCTTAGTAGGTATAGTTTTCTAGTTGGTAATTTTCCTTTCTTTGCATTTTAGTTTTTTTTAGTTTAGTTTGTTTACTTCTGATTCCTGTTGCTTCTCTGCTCCGGTCCTTGTTTTTCAGCTTTTTGAACGGACGTCCAATTATACAGACGCCCATCCATTCTGAAAAATTTCCTTTTTATCTGTTTACTGATCAAACGAGCGTCTGGCCCTTCCAAACGCCCGTTTGTTTAGTAAATACGCCTCTGAACTGCTTTTAGTACACCAGACGAGCGTCTATTGAACCAGACGCCCGTCCGGGCCCTCCCTAGACAGACGCTCGTTCACGATTCTGAACGCCCGTCCGTCTATCTTTCTTGTTCTTTTCTTTTCTTCTCTTAGCTTGTAATTCCAAGGTTAACTCTTCTGTCAACCTGATTTTTAGTCAGTGTTAACCTCTCTGGTTGCCCTCCTGGTTTATGCAAACGAGAAGCAAAAAGGGACCTCTCCTTTTTGATCCAGAACCTGAGCGATCCATCCTAAGAAGAAGGCTTTTTCCCGATCCAGACATCATGGCTAACCAAGTTCAAGATCCGAATCTAGTTCCTCCTAATCCAGACCCTCAAGCTCAGCTGAATCAGCTCCTTCAAAAAATACAGTTGTTACAACAACAACAGAATCAGCAAGCTGGGCTACAAAATCAATTGCAACAACTCCATCAAGCCCAACAAGCCCAGCTAAATCAAGACCCCTATGCCCCCTATCTTACCCAAGACTTCCTGGAGGGGCATAGACCTATTCGACCTCCAGATATGGGGCAAGTGCATTTCGATCTGAAGAATGGAGTGGTTGGACTGGTCCAAAATAGCTCTTTTCATGGCACTGCTCAAGAAGATCCTCACGACTTCTTGTCCACTTTTGTCCAAATCTGCGAAGCAGACCACTATCCGGGTGTTGATTCTGAGATTGTTAAGCTGAAACTCTTCCCGTTTGCTTTAAAAGGTGAAGCAAACAGATGGTTCAAATCCTTAGCCCATCATTCTCTCCGTTCCTGGAATGATGTTAAAAGAGCCTTCGCTCTGAAGTGGGTCTCACCTGGCAGAATCATGGATATGAAAAGGGAGATAGCCACATTTGAACAACTTGGCGGAGAGAGTGTTGGAAAAGCATGGGAGAGACTGAATCTTTTGATGAGGAAGTGCCCCAACCATGGATACGATCGTCATGAGCTTCTAGAATTATTCTATCGGGGTGTTACTCAACCCAATAGAGATTATCTAGATTCCACAGCTCATGGATCTTTTCTGGGCGGAGGAGATGATGCTGCCTATAGGGTAGCGGAAACAATTGCCAAGAACAACATGTGGTCAACCTCTAGGAAGACCCATGTTGAGGATGATAAGAGTAAATCTGTTGCAAGAGATCCTGTGACACAGATGTTGGTTGCCCAAGTAGAGATGATAAACCAACAAATGGCAAATTTACAAATGCAACAGCAGAAGGGATCAGTGGATATGAGTTTTCTGGGAACGCAGACGAGCAATGAGAATGGAGACGAAGTAAATGTAATGGACAACCAGAAACAAACATTTCGTAATTTCAATCAAAATTCTGGTCAATCAAGCTATACTCCAAACCGTAACTTTTCAGGAAATCCGTGAAACAGTTATTATACGCCACCTGGCGCATCCAATTCCAACCAGTCCTTCAACTCCAACAATCAAAGGCCCCAAGGCAACTGGGCTCAAACGCAAAATCCACAGCCCACCTCTATCTCTCAAAAGAAATTCGATGAGCTAGTAGATATGGTGCAAGCACTAGCCACCGGTCAAAAGGCGATAGAGAGACAGATTGGGCAGATGGCTGATCAACAAGCAAGCAGGCCCCAAGGAAGACTGCCGAGTTATACAGATAAAAATCCTAAGGCAGAAGTCAGTGCCTGTAATGCCATCACACCGCAGTGGAATTATGGACAAGAGGAGGAGTTGAATGCAGTTACACTTAGAAGCGGAAAGAGAGTTGGACCCGAGAAGTTGTCGGGAAACGAGTAGCCCCTCCTGACGCCATGAGTTCAGGAGGGGATAAGCAGCAGAAAAATACCGAAGAAAGCGACAGCGAGAAAGAGCTTAATGATAATGACTCTTCGGGGGAGAGTGACGAGGATGCTGAAAAGAGAAGTCAGGTGGCCGAACCCCTGACTAAACAGAAGGCTGAAAAGTTTGTCAGATGGAAGGATAAGGAGGATGAAGCCATTAAAAATCAAATTCCAATCAATCATCCGAAAACCCTTCCTTACCCAGCAAAGAAAAATGAGAATACCTTGCACTCTGACAACGTTTACGATGGAGTGAGAAAGCTGCTTAGAGAAACCATGGTGACTATGCCTTTTGCTGAAGTGTTAACTGAGATGCCTAAATGCTCCAAGTTTCTTAAGGACGCCTGTGGAAGCAAGAAGAAGCTAAAGGGAATGGCAGATGAGGTGCTAAGTGAAGAATGCTCGGCAATTTGTCAGAGCATTGCAATAAAACGAGGTGACCCGGGACGACCCTCAATCTCTTGCAGGATTGAAGGCCGCACATTCCACAATGTCTTATGCGACTCAGGGGCCTCTGTCAATGTGATGCCACTAAACATCTGTAAGAGTCTTGGGTTGGAAAAAAGGCTAAGGGAGCGCCCCATCTCTCTTCAGTTGGTGGACAAATCTAGCCGTTTGGCAGCCGGTTGTGTTAACAATGTTCTGATCCATGTTAAACAATTAGTGTTTCCAACCGACTGGGTTATATTGGATTACCAATCTGACAAGGAAATGCCCCTGATCCTAGGTCGGCCTTTCTTAGACACCTCTGCCGCCACAATTGACTTCCACACTGGCCAAATTACTCTGAGAGTAGAAAACACTTCCATTACCTTTGAGCAAGGAAAAAGTACTGAAGAGTCCTCAAATCAGGAAATCTCATTCATTGAAGCAATCTATGGAGATGAATATGACCCTGATGAAGAGCTCACAGAGACAGTAGCCCTGGATGTCACAAGTCACGAAGAAGAAAATAACTGTTCACGAGCCGTAGTCACTGCAGAGTTGTCTCAACAACTTGCACACACTGAGCCTATGAGTGAACAGAAAATTGGGACATTCCAGGGATGAGCAGTAGTGATCTGAAGGAGCTCAATCAGGCAGACTTTAACCTTGCAGAAGAGGAAGTTTTAATGGGAAGCTGGGATGAAATCGAATTCTGGAGAGAAACTACCCATTGGGAGTTGGATGATTGGGAGCGACTTGCAGATGAACTTGAAGAAGAAGAGCTTAAGAAGATGATTGAACATAGCAAAGAAAAAACGGAAGCTGACAGGGAGATCCCTTTTGATGACGTTATTCAATACCTTTCTGGGATAACACCCCAGGAAGATGAAGTGTTCTTCAGTCAACCGGTCCTCACTCAAAAAGAAAGAGGTGGTCCGTTAAAATCAAGTATCGACCAACCACCTGCTGACTTAGAGTTGAAACCACTTCCGCAGCATCTAAAATACATCTTTCTTAAAGACGGCGATAAGTTGCCTCTAATCATCTCATCTAAACTCGAGCCTGAGCAAGAGGCGGAATTAATCAAAGTGCTTGAAAAGCATATCCTCGCGTTTGGATGGCAAGTGGGCGATATCAGAGGAATCAGTCCAGACGTATGCATGCATAAGATCCGAACGGAGGAAGGAGCGAAAAAGGTTAGACAACCTCAAAGGAGGCTAAATCCACACATGCAGGAGGTTGTTAAAAAGGAGATCATCAAATGGCTTGATATGGGGATTATTTATGCCATCGCCGACAGTGAGTGGGTCAGCCCTACTCAAGTTGTTCCAAAGAAGGGGGGTATTACCGTAGAAAAAAATGAAAAAGGGGAAGAAATTGCTTTACGCCTTGTGACTGGTTATAGGGTTTGCATTGATTATCGCAGATTGAACGAAGTCACTGCAAAAGATCATTTCCCCTTACCCTTCATTGACCAGCTAATTGAAAGACTTAGTGGTCACAAATATTATTGTTTTCTCGATGGATATTCTGGGTACTTCCAGATAGCCATCGATCCTAATGACCAGGAAAAGACCATGTTTACGTGTCCATCTGGCACTTTTGCCTTCCGCAGAATGCCATTCGGCCTATGCAATGCACCCGCGACTTTTCAACGGTGCATGTTATCCATTTTTTATGGACTAGTGGAACAATGCATGGAGGTTTTTATGGATGACTTCTCAGTCTATGGCGACAGCTTTGATGAGATCTTAAAGAATCTAGATATGGTACTCCAGCGATGTGTTGAGAAAAATTTGGTGCTTAACTGGGAGAAATGCCATTTTCTAGTTGACGAAGGGATTGTTTTGGGACACAAGTTGTCCAGCGAAGGTATTCAGGTGGATAGGGCTAAAGTAGAGGCCATTGAGAAAATGTCATATCCAAAGACAGTTAAGGAGGTACGAGGATTTCTGGGACACGTAGGTTTTTATCGGCGTTTCATTAAAGATTTCTCGACAATAGCAAAGCCGCTATCCAACCTGCTGAAAGAGGAAGTAGAGTTCTTGTTTGATGATGAGTGTAAGGAAGCTTTCAAATGCTTAAAGGATAAGTTAACCAGTGCCCCCATTTTGATCGCACCCGACTGGACTAAACCTTTCGAACTCATGTGCGATGCCTCTAACTACGCTATAGGCGCAGTTCTAGGGCAGAGAATTGATAAGAGGTTCAGACCAATCTACTATGCGAGCCGAACTTTGAACCCAGCTCAGTGTAACTACACTACTACAGAGAAAGAATTCCTAGCAGTCGTTTTTGCTATGGATAAGTTTCGAAGTTACCTTCTCGGGTCTCGAGTTGTGGTTTGGACAGATCACGCAGCGTTACGCTACCTTATGGAAAAAACAGATGCTAAACCAAGGTTACTGAGATGGATTTTGATTCTACAGGAATTTGACCTTGAAATTAAGGATAAGAAGGGTAGCGAAAATGTTGTAGCTGATCACTTATCTCGCCTAGTGAACGAGGGTGACGAAAATCCTAAGGAAATAGGCATTGACTTTCCGACTGAGCAATTAATGAGACTAGAGAATGTGAGGCCGTGGTATGCTGATTACGTCAATTACTTGGCGACTGGGCATTTAGAAGAGATGACGTATCAGGAAAAGAAGAAGTTTTTCAGTGACTTGAAGTATCTCGTATGGGAGGATCCACATTTGTTTAAAGTCTGCAAAGACGGGTTGCTCAGAAGGTGTGTTCCGGAACATGAACAATTGGATATCTTAGAGCAATGTCATAGTGGTCCTGCTGGTGGACACTACGGAGCACCAAAGACTGTTGCGAAAATCCTTCAAGCTGGATTTTACTGGCCCACTCTGTTCAAAGACGCTGAAGCCTTTTGCAAAGGCTGTGATAGATGTCAAAGAGTGGGGAGGCTCAGTAATAGGATGGAGATGCCTCTGAGGCCTATCTTGGAATGTGAAGTCTTCGACGTGTGGGGCATCGATTTCATGGGACCTTTCCCATCATCGTGCGGTAATAAATATATCCTAGTCTGCGTTGACTATGTTTCCAAATGGGTAGAGGCTATAGCCACCCAAACCAATGATCACAAGGTTGTAAAGAAATTCTTGCAAAAGAATATCTTTACTAGATTTGGCTGTCCTAGAGCCCTTATCAGTGATGAAGGTTCGCATTTCTGTAATGCACCACTGGATAAAATTCTTGAGCGATATGGTGTCAAGCATAGAATTGGTACACCATACCACCCCCAAACCAGTGGCCAAGTCGAGGTAAGCAACAGAAGTCTAAAGCGGATTTTGGAGAAAACGGTGAATTCTAATAGATCCAACTGGAGTCTGAAGTTGGACGACGCACTCTGGGCTTATCGCACTGCGTTCAAGACCCCTATGGGTACGTCGCCCTTTCAAATGGTTTACGGCAAGGCATGCCATCTACCAGTCGAGCTGGAGCACAGAGCTTACTGGGCTATTAAATACTTGAACTTTGATAGCCAGCTCTGTGGCGAGAAAAGATTGCTGCAACTGCATGAGCTCGATGAATTCAGACTCAGGGCCTACGAGAATGTCAAGCTGAGCAAGGAAAGAACGAAAGCGCTCCATGATGCTAAAATAAAGGACAGAGATTTCAAGGTAGGAGAGATGGCTTTACTTTACAACACCAGATTACATCTGTTTGCTGGCAAGCTCAAGTCCAGATGGTCCGGACCCTTTGAAATTGTCGAAGTTCATCCGGGGGGAGCGATTTCCTTGAAAGGGTACAGCGGTCAACCTTTTAAAGTGAACGGTCATAGATTGAAAAAGTATTTTGGCCAACCTTATGAAGTACCTGAGGTCATATACTTTCAAAAGTTGGTTGACGTGCCTGATGTGCTGAATTGTGATGAGATTCCATCCGATTTCTTTGCTTCGAATAATGACATTTTTACCCTTAAAGAAGCTTCTACCACGATTCCTGCACCTATCATTCCGCTGGTGCTACATGTAGGAGAAGTTGAGACGAAGACGAAAGTCAGTGTTGTCTGGAGAGCCAAGTTAAAGAACTTGGTAGGGCACTTGACTTGTGGCGGTTGTGGTCACACCTCGGTCCTTCCCTCTGATTCTGATGATGAGGTGGCCGCGTTTAAACCAAAGTGGCCCGACCTGGGTTGACTTTGAGGATTGTGTCAAGCTAATGACATTAAAAGAGCGCTCCTAGGAGGCAACCTAGTTTATTTTCTTTTAGGTTAGTTATTTATAGAAGTAGTACCTTGGTTGTTTGAGTGAGATGTTTATTCCGTTTACGTGCTGCTGAATGTTTTGTTTGCTCATATACCCCGTGTATCCCGAGATTATATGGTATGTCGAGTGTTGCAGATACTTTCGAGCAGGTTCGCGAGCTACTGTGTCCCGTGTTGTTTATTCAAGTTGCAGCGGTTCATTTATGCTCCGGCCTACCCTCTGCCGACTTTCATCTGACACCCACTGGTGAAACCAGCTAAGTTTTCTTTTATTCTGCACATTCTGAGGACATAATGTGATTTAAGTGTGGGGGGGTGTCTATTGGGTATGTTTTTATGCTATATCTTGTTATATGAGTGAAAGTTAAATTTCCACGAAATTTAAATTTTTTGTGAATCTCGAGCATGTGATTGAAACTAAATGCTTGCTAGCTGTAGTTTTCTAACGATGATAGTATGTGACTTAGTGAGATAATTATAGCGTGTCTTTACTCTTATGGAGATAGAATTCGTTTTTTTTCACGTTCACGAGAGCCATTGATTTTGAGACAAGATTTTTGAACTATATCCTTTCATTATTTTGATGAGTATCTCAGGAAGGTCAGTATAGTAACACCTTAGTTAGACCGTGTACTGTGAATATCATAACGTTTGAATGTGATGAGTGAGATGTAACTTATGTCTTGAAAAAAGTGAATGAATAAGCAATCATAATAAATACGTTTGTCGGAAGCTGGTCGATGATTTGAGTGAGGTAGGGTATACCACGTATGTCCTATACCACTATGATGACCAATAGCTCACGACAGTCAGGAAAAGCTACCTTATGATTTGAGTAGGTAGGGGATTATCACGAAATGTCCTATTCTACTATGACGGGTAAGAGCTCATTCTGATATGCGTCAAATTTGAAAATGATGAATAAGAATAAAAATAAAGTGAAGTCTTTGTTATCATGGATCTTATACCCAGTAGAACCGCATGATATGCTGTAGGGATTATCCTACTGAGTGCGTGGGAAGGCTTTGAGTGGAGCTATTACTGCCTATATCTAGGATAGTCATTGAAATTTTTGAGAGGATATTTCTTTGAAAGGCTTGTTAAATTTGAAAAGGGCTTGTCACACATACACCGAATCTATCTCTGTGAAGGTATTGTTGGCTATAGTTGTTGTATCTTTTGTTACGTGAGTTAGAGATCTATGTGGAGTGCATGAAAGTTGAGCTATAGTTTTGATTGTTTTGTCCGGGACGAACAAAGGTTTAAGTGTGGGGGAGTTGTTCTCGGTGAAATTTATGGTTTTTATCGCATTATTAGAGAACAATATCTTTCATATTTTAGTAATTTTTAGAGAAAATTATGTGTTTAAGGCTTGAATTTGAATAATGGGTTTAAAAGTATCAAAAGTGCAATTTGGGCGATTTTATGTGTTAAATTGATGGAATTATTATTATTTGAGTTTTACTACATTTTGCAATGTTTATTCATCCTATTAGGAGCTTAATTTCAAGTGCTAAAGTGGATTAATGAAGCTCAATTTGAATTACAAGAGATAGAGTTGGAATTGGCTTGAAGAAAATGGATAAAGATGAAGAGATCCGATCCTCAGCATTGCAAACGAGCGTCTGCATCCCGTCCATTCTAGACGGGCGTCCACTGATCTTGGACGAGCGTCGAATTGTATTTTTCATACAGAGAGTTCAGACGGTGTCCAGACGAGCGTCCAACCCCCGTTCGAGGATGTAGACGGGCGTCCGGATATTCAGACGAGCGTCCGGGCCGACTTAAACCCTAACCGACTTATCCACCTATAAATAGAGCAGCAGCCCCAACCCTAAGGATATACATATTACAGCCGCAAATATTCATTGAAGAAAGAGAGCAGATTTCCAGCCGCATATTCAAACAGAAGGAGATGATTAACCTCTCCATCCAATGATTATGCCTAACAACATGATTGTTGGCTAAACGCATAGCAGTGGAACAACCGGAGGATATCACATCAACGTCGTCACAACCATGATTCGTTAGTTTACCTTTAGTTATGATTTTGAATACTCTGTTTTATTTATCGTTTGAATCCTGATTTAATTGTTAAGAGTTTTATTAGATAGGAATATCAATGAAACTTTATGTTGTTTGAATTTTTATGGAAATATAATTCAACAATAGTTTTCGATTTCAATCGATACAATTGATGATGTTTTGAGGAATCATATATCGTTAGTTGGGTATTACAATTTGGGAACGAATTGTTGATCTTGTGATGAATGTTAGTTGTTTTTCTTGGAAAAGTAAACAAACCCTAGAAATTGATCTAATGGAATTTAGTCGGTTTCGCGATTGATCATACCAATAAAACTGTATTCGAATCATAAATTGGTTGTATGATTGTTGAGTGATAGATTCTAGGTGTTCTACTGTCTTCCTTTTATAATTTGAAAACAAAATCGTTTGCTTCGACGTTAGTCTTATGTTTAGTTAATTAAAACCTCAATCTTTGCTGTTTTATCTCCTGCATATTTTCATTTGAATCGCACCCGGACGCCCGTCTGTCAAAGCGGACGCTCGTCTATTCTGGAATATTTCCTGTTTTCTGTTTATTTTTAGTTGCTGCTTTAGTTTCTTTCCCTTAAGTTTTTAGTTTATTTCTTAGGTTCAGTTATAGTTAGATTAACCTTAGTTTTAAGTAATAGTTCGTGACATAACCAATTTAGTAGTTATACCTTAATCTGATAACTATTCGATTCCCTTAGGACGACTCGGCAACATCCTTTACTACGTGCCTTATACTTGGGGTGTTCCGACAATATAAATTTAAAACACGTTTTCAACGAACATATGATCGACATCTTTTCCATCTTTGTCTTCATCCAATCTTACATTGGTTCCAATAGGTGTTGCTAAACATGCACTGTTCTCCATTCTAAACTTCTTGATTAGTTCTCTTGTGTATTTTGTTTGGTGAATAAAGATACCATTTTCCATTTCCTTGACTTGTAGTATAAGGAAATAATTCAGCTCACCCATCTTACTTATATGAAATTTGCTCTTCACGAGGCTTGCACAGAGTTGATGAATTTTTGATCCAAAAATGATGTCATCCACATATATTTAAACTAGGAGAGTGATTTCACCAATCTTCATTCTCAACAAATTCTTGTCAATGGTTCTTTGATAAAACCATTGTCTACTAGAAACTGTGACAAAGTTTCATACCAGGTTCTGCGTGCCTGTTTTAGTCCATAGAGTGATTTTCTTAGTCTGGAAGCTTTATCTTCTTGATCCTTGAATTCAAATCCAGGAGGTCGTTGCACATACACTTCTTCTTCACGTATTCCATTTAAGAATGCACTTTTAACATCCATTTGGTAAACTTTGAACTTCTTGTGAGTTGCAAATGCAAGGAATAATCTGATTGCCTCTAATCTTGCAACTGGAACATAAGTTTCATCAAAGTCTATCCCTTTAGCTTGTGAATATCCTTTGGCCACCAATCTTGCTTTATTTCTAACAATGTTTCCATCTTCATCAAGTTTGTTTCTAAAAACCCATTTGGTGCCAATTATATTTGCATGATCAGGTCTTTCAACTAATTCCCATACTTGATTTCTTTCAAATTTATTGAGTTCTTCCTACATGGCTAGTGTCCAATCTAGATCTTTTAAAGCTTATTCTACCTTATTTGGTTCAGTTTGAGATAGAAAACATGCTATCATTGTATCTAACTGATTTCTTGTACGAACTCCTTGTTGAAAATCACCAATTACTTGTTCCTCGGGATGGTCTCTCATCCATTGAAGTATTGGAGGTTGCATTATAGGATCTTGATTTGCATGAACTTGTTATTCATGAACTTCAGCTTCTGGAATTTGATCTGCTTGAGCTTGATTATTCTAAGATTGAACTGGTTCATTTTCATTTTGTACGGGTTGTTGAACTGTAGGTTCAGTTGTTGGTAACTGAAATTGATCTTGATTAGAGGATTATGATAATCTTAACTTTTCCATATCAACAAAAACTAATTTTGGAGTCTTTTGTTACTGAGGTTGAGAAATTGATTTTGGTTTGTCTTCAATTGTGTCACCATAAAAGTTTGGTTCATAAAAAACCACATGTATTGATTCTTTATGCTTGAGTGTCCTTTTGTTTAAGACTCTGAATGCTTTACTAACACTTGAATATCCTAAGAATATTCCTTCATCACATTTTGGTTGAAAAGTCTTGAGCTGATCCTTTCCATTGTTGTGGATGTAGCATTTACTTCCAAAAGCATGAAAATATGAGACATCTGGCTTCCTCCCATTCAATATCTCATAGGATGTTTTCCTTAACCTTTGGTTCATTAGGGCTTTTTTGTGTGTAATATGTTGTATGTACAAATTCTGCCCAATATCTTTCAGGTAACTTAGATTCACCGATCATTGTTCTTCTTGGTTCTTTGAGTGTCATGTTTCTTCTCCCAACTACTCTATTTCGCTGAGGATTTGCTATAGCTACAAGTTGACACTCCATTTTCTTCACATTATTCAATGATCACATTGTTGAGAAATCCAGTTCCTTGGTCAGGTCTTATCTTTTCAACTATAACACTTTTATGATTCTGAAGTTTCTTCAGTAGTTCTGTAAGCCTTTTATTGGTCTCACTCTTCTTTGTTAAGAAAATTACCCATGTGTACCTTGAGTAATCATCAACCACTACCAATGTATACTTCTTTCCACTGATAACGCTCAAAATGGTACCAATAATTATACCTATATTCACCCCGAATTCTGCTCAAGAGAGGATAGATAGGCTCGTTATTATGTGAAATATATGTCAAATGCTATGTGAGTGTTTCCAGGATCATAATTCTGCATCTATGCTATTTTCCCGATGTTTTGGTACTGTTTTGTCTCGTTTTGCGTGTTTTATAGGATGTACCAAAACTGAAGCATTGGAGAATGGATCTGGACCAAAAGAAGTACATTGGGCCAAGTGATTGAAGTCCAAGAAGAAGTCTGCTGAAGAAAAGGAAGAAAAGAAGGCCCGGTAACCCGAGGGTTTGGCCCGGTAAACCGGCGTCTTATGGAACACGAAATTGATTCTGCCGTATTATCTAGGTCGGTTAGGGTTTTAGAGAGTCTTAAGTCGGTCATTCTATCTATATAAGGCCGCAATTACAGATTATTGTATAAGTGTTCATAAGCACTCAATTATATTCAATTTTATTATACAATAATTATGAAATAAAGTTTTCTTGAGCTTTGGAGAGTTGTTTTCGGTTTCCTCCTTTCTTCCATCATCTCTAGCTTGAGTTGATCGAGCTAGATCTCCATTGTTGAAGGTATGGATCTTTGAACGTTCCTTTTTGTCTTCAATATGGTAGATCTGTTCGTGTTTATTTGTTTTAGTTAATCTGCATGTCTAACAACCCCATAATTTACTTATTTTAATCGTACTGAGCAATGTAGATCCAGAAATTAGGAAAATCCGCCCCCGGAAAACCGGCGGTCTATACCGGTTTATCGAGGCATGTTTTAGAAAACCTAAACTGGGATTCACTACAGCTACGTTGATCGGCAGGAATAATTAAAACAAGTAGTAGGTCTGGCCAATCTAATATTCGTAATTCGTAAATTAACATGAAGGACTATTAGTGAAGTGTTAATTAGGACATTGTCTTGAATGGACCCTAGGAACGTGCTGGTCAATGTCGACAGCTGTCTAGGCGGGTTAGCGGTATGAGTTAGCGCTCAATATCGGCAATTCTAGTTCTTTATACGTATGGGCTATTACGGACCAATTAAGGAGGGTATCTTGCGTATAGATTGTATGCTGCCATTGCGGAGTAGATAGGGTTAGGAATTACACCCGTAGCTGATAAATATGATAATAATCATTAAAAGCTCACGATTAATCAAAGGAAATTATGTGGGGAAGTAAGCGTAACGATTAACTAATCCAAATTAGTAGATCGGTGAGGAGAGAGAGAGAGAGGTATACCATGTTTGTTTTTTATTATGTAATTGTTGGTCAATGACCGCCTCTATGTTAATTGCTTCTTAATTAGGTTAGAATCATTTATACTTATAAGTTGCATTGTCTCTGTGGGATCGACCTTGACTCGCAATTACTATACTGCGATGTACCTAGTATTCTTGCTAGTAATATCGACGTTAGTGACTTACACGCGATCAAGATTTTTGGTGCCATTGCCGGGGAGAATGGCCAATTTTTAAATATAAAGGTTTTAATTCTAATTAAGAAGTTGTTTTTATTTTATTTTATTTTGAATCTTGAGTCATTCTGTATCAACTCTGCACTTGTTAAACTGCCAGAAAGAGAAAATTCAGGGCTGGTTTCCCGAAGGTAACCTACGAGTTACCGAGGCTGAAAAATCAATTTCTGGACAGTTCCTATTATTTTGTGTTATTTCCTGTTGATTTTAGTTAGTAGGTCCGCAACAGTTGTGATCACACCCAGCTGAAGCGGACGTTGCTAACCTTTTCTTTGTTTTATTTTGTATTTTTGCAGGTTGATCAGAACACTTCAGAAACTCGATCCATTCAGAGTTAAGAAAGAGCAAACAAGAAAAACAATATGCCTAGGACAATATTGAATATCACACCGATTACCATGTATCCTGGATCTGAAGCACGAGAGCATTATGAGACTATAAAGAAACGGTTGGAAAAAGAGGAAAAAGCAATCAAGAAAGAGCCTGAAGATGACTTAAAGGAGTATAGCACGTATCGTCCGGGTGAGTTTCCTTGTGAGTTAATTGATATATCATCTTCGGATTATGATTCTGATGATCCTGAAGAGGATCCTGAAATGATGTTTTCTGAGCCTGAGGATTACCCAGACTCAGACACCGTAGTAAAGTTAGGAGACCCTGGCACGTTCAGACTCCCGATTTCTGTTAATGGAATATCCGTAGGATTAGGTCTCAGCGACTCTGGCTAGAGTTTCAATATTCTACCTTTTTCCCTCTATCAAAAAATCAAGCTTCCGGTCGTAATGAATCAAACCAGGACCATGACCTTCGTAGATAGAATCAGATACATGCATGCTGGTCTGTTTAAGAAATGCACAATTAAGGCAGGAGGGTTCACATATCCTATTGATTTTACGGTCATAGATGTACCTAAGGACCCTAGTGCCCCAGTCCTCTTAGGAAGACCTTTCTTAGCAACGAGCAGGGCGGTTATGGATTTTGATAATGTGGAGATTACTCTAAGGTTGAATAATGATGCTGTATCTTTTAGGATTCTGAGCCATAGCTCAGTTCGCAGTTAGTTTTTAGAGTACAGATACAGGTTAGAGCAGAAAGGAAGCGTACTCCGGTGCATGGTGCACCGAGAACTCAGAGAGCCTTGCTTGAGGAGCACTCGTGAGAGATTGCAGATCGACATAGCAAGATGGATCAGATTATTGACTTTCTAGGAGTTCCGCCTGCTACCCTGCCACCAAAGACCGCCCCTCGTCACATAGCATCCTTTTCCACCGCTGCCGCCTCGAGTTCTGCACCACCTCCCGGTTTTGAGCATGGAGTACAGGGAGGGTTATTCTGATGATGATTAGTCTATTCCTCTTTATTGTTGTTTTCCATTTTCTTGTTTTTCTTTTTGTTTTTGTTTTTCTTTTCCTACTTAGTTGATGTAGCAGATAATTTTAATATAATAATTTTGTCGGCTTAATTTGTTTTAGAGTTATATTATTTTCTCTTTTTCTTTTGAGAGGTTGAGAAGATATTTCTGAGAGAATAAATAGAGTGATATACGGTTACAAATTTGATCCCACGATCTTTATAAGACCGTGTAGTACCATTTGAAATTCCACTGAGTATTTAGGTATTCGGTGCATGTACTATTTGGCTCTTTGTGGGTAGACACGCAACATTTTTTGACAAATTCGGCGGTAATTTACTGTGATGTGACTTTTGTCGAATTTATCCTTTTAACCTTTGAATACTTTTGACTAGGTGAAACTGAGCTATAGTTTCAGTAGTCAGCCCTTTGTAGAGGTCAGTTCCTTCTAGATTTAGTTCCATAGTCGGTTTGAGATCATTGATGTCAATGGATGATTTGTCAAGCGAGCTCACCCTTCATGACAAAGACCAATGCCCTTGACAAATCTTAGTTGTATAACAAACTTTGATAATCCCTAATTCAGTTCTTAGTTTTGAAAACCTTTCTTTATATAGAGATTTTGTAAAGATATCAACCAACTGGTCCTCAGTTGAGATATAAAGAACTGTAACATCCTTTCTCTCCACATGGTCTCTTATGAAGTGATGTCTTACATCAAAGTGCTTTGTCCTTGAGTGAAGAACTGGGTAGTCTGTTATTGCAATTGCACTTGTGTTATCACACATAATATGTATCAACCTTTCTTCAATTCCATAATCTCTCAGTTGTTCTCGAACCCACAAAAATTGAGCACAAGAGCTTCCAGCTGCAATGTATTCAACTTCAGTTGTGGAAGTTGAAATTGAGTTTTACTTTTTGGTAAACCATGACACAAGTCTATTTCCAAGTAACTGACATGTGACTTAAGTGCTCTTCCTGTCTATTTTGCATCAAGTATAATATGAGTTCGAGTAGGATATCAGTTTGAATTCTCCTTCTCTTAAATACCATATTCCCACTCCAAGTGTGTTTTTGAGATACTTCAAAGTTCTGTTGACAACTACCATGTGACTTTCCTTACGTTTAGTCTAAAATCTTGCATAGACACCTACTGCAAAAGATATACCAGTCTACTTGTTGTGAGGTAAAGTAGACTTCAATCATTCTTCTGTAGAGTG